>CM068966.1:52913554-52929384 GCA_035128595.1 Eptatretus atami
TTTAAACCACTTTTAAAAACTTCCAAGAAAAAATTATAGATGTTTTCCAAGTTCCCACAATAAAATATACTCTAGAAAGCTCCAAATGTTAAAAGATTTCAGTCAAATGACGGAGAAGAATTAGAGCATATAGGAGAATTAGAATATGATGATGAAGGATTATTACAACAACTGGAAGAGATTAATCGACCCCTGATATATTGTTGAATGCTCTTCAAAACAATGAATATTCAGGGATTCAAAAACCAAAGCAGGACTCATTCCAACAGAACAACCAGCAATATTTCATCTTGTTCAAGAAAAGGTATTGATATTTAATGATGAATTAAGGTTCTTGAGTTCTGCTCAACCTCCTGTCAAACTAACTCCGAGATTAATGTTCTTCTCACGAAAGATGGAAGACAAGGTTCAACTGTGAGGGATGAATCAAAGTATATTGATAAACATTGGATATGAAAAATCATGATGATGAGTATATATTGATCTGCTGGACTCTCTTAATTATAGGGTTAGTCTTTCTGGTAAAAGTAGGAAGAATGAGAAGGAGAAACACCATTATTCAGGCTATAGTATCCTTGGTTCAGGTGTTAGTTTTCTTCCAAATGACCCATCACAATTAGTTAATAGACTGTTATTGTTGTTAGGCAGTAAAAGGCTGGAAATAACAATTGTTTTAATGAAGCATCAGCCATTTTAGACAGTTGATGAACATGAAAATAATAATAAATATCAATATAAAGACATTTTATCTCATATTAAATAAGATTGAAGCACAATCCTTAGTTTCAATTTCACAACAAGCGACCACAACATCTTCATTCCCATACCCACTACACTTGACACAACAAAAGAATATGAGGCATCTTTATTGTCCATGGAAATTATAATACCTTATTTAATATAACTGATAAAAATGACAAGTTTAGTTATAATCCCGGAAGTGGATACAAAACGATAACAGTCTCACCCGAGCATATGAGATTTCTCAAATATCTTCCGAAATTGCTCGTCTTATGAAAGACAGGGTGATGAACCAAAAAATATTGTTATAGACATTCAAAAACATACTTCAAAATCAACGATTAAACTTAAAAATAACTACAAGGTTGATTTCACAATTGATAATTCATTTAGAGAGTTATTGGGTTTCTCCTCAAAAAAGATTGAAACTAATGGACGTTTTAACAGTGATAATGTCATTCAAATATCCTCAGGAAAAACTCGGATTAATTCACTGTGATTTGATTGATGGTGCTTATAATGATGGAATAAAAACAAATACATATTTTCATTCAGTGCATACTCAACCCCAATTGGTTATAAATTCAATATGAACCTAAAAAATGGTTTATCTCCCTGTGTCAGGAAAAACATACACAGAGTAAATTTTAGGATAACCGACCAAGATAATCGTATGATTTCTTTTAATGGAGAATTATATCTATGAGAATTCACCTACGTGAAGTTTTCCAATAAATAAATACGATGGTTATTGTGAGGAAAACAAGAGTTGGAAAATATAAAATAATTACAGGGGATGGGATGTTCCTTTCCCCATACTACAAGGGTGAAGGTATGTATCATGGTAGAGGATACTATAAACCTAAGAGACAAAAGGGTGTCGGACATCAATTTAGAGGAGATGGGATAATTGATACTCTAATGGGTATCGGTTCAACTATTCTTAAACATAAAGACCTAATTGGTCAACTGCTTCTGCTGTGGGAAATGTAGCAGGTGCTGTAAAGAGCATAAAAGATGCCCAAAGGAATCTCATAAATTACAAGCAATTAAAGAAATTAAAAAAGGTAAAACTCAGTTGTCCCCCAAGAACGACAGAAATAATTAAAATACTTGGGTCAGGGTTTCAAAAGTTTTAACATCTTTTTTCCTAAATAAATACAAGTATGGAAGCAATTGATAGTATCTATGATTTGGATGATACTATTATTATTCTCAAACTCCACTAAAAAAGAAGATTACTTCAAGGTAAATGCAATAACTGGAACAGACTGGAATGCAAATGGTACAAAAAGTTTTGAAATAAATAATCAACAAACCTATTTGAATCTATCCGAAAGTTTCTTGTTGTGTAAATTTAAATTCACTAAGGCTGGGAATAACACAAACGCTACACTCGTAAATGATTTCTTCTGGAAAATGTTTGATAGTGTGCGTTTGTACATTGGAACACAAGAAGTTGAAGCGGTTGATTATGTCTCTGCTCTGATCTGAAATGATGAAATTTACACTCTATACATTCAGTGATAGAATGGGAAAGGGGTCTGTCGAAGGTTTTATTCCTGATATGTCAACGGGAACAACCACAGACCCTGGATATACTCAAAGGAAAGGAGCGTATAATGATGACACAAAAGCAGTTAATAGTTTTACTGTGGCAGTTCCTCTTAAAGGTATATTTGGATTTTGTGATCATGATAAAGTTCTGTATGGTCTTAAAATTAGTTTCAACTACAAAGGAATGATAATGAAAATAGAATACTTTTTTGGTGTTGCTAGTGCTTTTGGTGATCAGAATAAATTTGTAATTGATGAAATGAGTTGGTATATTAGTGAATATACTCCTAATCTTAAAACAGAAGAGATGTTGAACAGAAGACTTAACTCAAAGAAACCACTCAGTGTATCATACCTCAAAAGAAGATGTCAACACGTTAAACTTAACCAAACCACTTACACGTGGAATTTGGGTGTTCTGGAAGGAAAGCCACGATATCTGTGGATCATTTTAAAAAAGCCAGATGGTGATACTGCGACTGATAAGAATAATGCATTGAGTGATAATGCTAAGGTGAAACAACTCGCGTTTCTCTAGATGGAACATTTTATCCACGAGATAGATTGGAAATTAATTGGGAAAAAAATGATTTTGCTGAAGCATACAAGTCTTACCAAAAGGTGTGTGAAAGTAATGGAAATAAAGAACCTATTTTGGATATGACATCATTTAAAAGGTTTATACAATCTATGCGTTTGACCTGAGCGCTCAAAAGGAAACTATAAAGTCTAATCGAGTGGATACTTCCCTATACATTGAAAGAGGAGAGAGTGAAGAAGTTGATACATATTGTTTGCTTTTGGAAGAAACAGAATTGCAGATTAATACAGATAATGGTGTGATGATTAGTCTCACATAATTTTTTGTTTAAATAAATGAGTGGCAAAGTACCAACTGGGGTATATGTTAATCAAATCAATCTTCATAAACTATCATCTTGTGTTCAAAATCAAAAGCCTTGTACGATTAACGTTAATACAATTCAGAGAAAAGGAGCAGTAAGAATTGATGTTTTGCTCACAAGAGAACAGGTTAAAATCTTGAATGATACTGGCTCACTTAAAATTAAAATGACAAAACCAATGTTGAAAAAATATTCAATAAGAGAGACGAGTGGAGGATTTCTCCCATTTCTAATTCCTTTATTTGCTGGTTTAAGTGCGGTTGGAGCATTGACGGGTGGTATTTCAACAGCGGTGAAAACTGCCAACGAAAGGAAGGCTCAACTCCAGGCTCAAAAAGAAATTGGAAAGACATAACAAAGAGTTGGAGAAACAAATTAGTGGAAGTGGTGTAATTGTAGATTTTGCTGAAAAACTTGAAGGTCTGCCTGATAAAGCGAGATTGTTAGTTGGAGATATGCTTTCGTCGATCGCACAAGCAGGTGTAAAATTAACTAAAAGGGGTAATGGATTATATCTTTCTAATAAATAAATGAGCATTGATGAGTGGTTTAAAGAATTTGGAAAGAATACAACATCAAATTTACAACTTGTCAAATATTGTAAGAAATTAAAAATTCATAATGTGGTTATTTGTATTGAGAGGTGAATTAACAAACGTGCCTAAACATACAAAGAATATTATTATGAACTTAGAGATAATAATGGGAACGGTTCTCATTGGGTTTGTATTTTTAATCATCAAGACAAATATTATTTTGATAGTTTTGGTCTTCCACCACCTGTTGAAGTCATAAAATTCTTACAGAATGTGTTTATCAAACATTTCAAGTCCAAGAATTAAATTCCAAGTGTTGTGGTCAATTATGTCTATATGTTGTATTTCAACTCAACAAAAATAAAAAATTTATGACATTATTTTTAATCTAATATAAATGACTTATGTTGGGAAAGATGGTTCATCTTTGGTGTATCCAAGAACTGGATATTGATTTATCAAATTATTACACAAAGGCACAGGCTGAAAGACATAAAATATAATATAACCAAAAATATGAATATGAAAAATGCTATTAAATTAAAAAATTATCCAAGCCCGACTGACGCGAATGACTTGGTGAGATTAAGCGATTTATCACAATATATATCCTTAAATAAAACGGCCGTGTATTCCAAAGATACAGAAGTGTTATTTTATCTCCAGGTCATACAGAATCACAGTTCGAATTAAAATAAATTTTTATAAAGAAGGGCGTATCGTTTGTATGAGAATAGAACAATGGGGTATGATATGAATGATTTAGGGTATAATTGGTCATTTAAAATTGACCTTAAAGACCTGGAGCAATAAAATCAGTCTCGTAAGGAAGAATATTATCCACTTGGTATAGAGAATGAGTTTTGTGGAGCCACGATTAGTAAACAACAAATAAAAGAATTTAATAAGGGTAAATATAATAATGGTTTTGCCCTCGTTATATCATGAAAACAGAAAAACAGGATTAATTATATAATAGGGAAAACAAAATGATTTAACTATGGGAAGATGGGGAGGTGTTTCGTGTCATAATATTATTCTAACATATATTTCTAATACATAAATGACAGCAAGAAGGCTTCAAGAAAATTATCATTTTTCGTGTCCAAGCATACCTTCAAGAAAAGGGTATTCGGTATTTTAATAAATATGTTCTACAACATAAGAATGATGTATTTTCAATAAAAGATTGGCTTTATGCTGATGTTGATAAACCGACAACTTTGGAATTAACTAAAATGTTAAATAATGAAAAAATTATAAAGTTAAGAGAAAGTAAGGCTCTTTTAGAAATTCAGAAGAAAATTTTATTGGTTTCCTGTTGTAAAAAAATTATTTTGGATACAGGAATAACAAGAAATCCTGATGAATATATGTATGATATTCTATGGGGTGTAAGTGATTCAAGGATAGTAAGGGATGAGGAAGGAGTTGAAGAGAGAGAAGAGGAGGAAAAGGAGAAGAGAGAGAAGGAGGAGAGGGAGAAGAAGAGAAGAAGAGAAGGGAGGAGAGGGAGAAGAGAGAGAAGAGAGAGAAAGAGGAGAGAGAGAAGAGAGAGAAGGAGGAGAGAGAGAAGAAAGAGAAAGAGGAAAGGGAGGAAAGAGAGAAGAGAGAGAGGGAGGAAAGAGAGAAGAGAGAGAGGGAGGAGAGGGAGGAAAAGAGAAGAATGAATAAATATCAAAATATGGAAACCGGTGAGATTAAAAAAAGATTGGTTGTATTACAGAAAATAACTCAACCCACCGAGGAGGAAAACAAAGAATTGACAAGTCTATTTGCAATACTTTCGACAAGACTATTGACATCGTTTTCAGGGAGAGGATATTGATGTTAATTAAAGTTTTTCATTTTTTTTCTTAAATAAATGGAGGAGAGAGTGAAGGCATTTCTCAGGATTATTTATCTTTTAAAAATTAAGATTCAAATGTGCATGTTGGAAACTAAAAAGGTTTTTGCACTCTGCAGGAATTTTCTTCATAAATAAATGAGTTATTGTCTCAAATGTAAAAAGAAAACTAATACTAAAAATATTTCATATATTAAAAGTAAAAATAACAGGGTTATACAAAAAAGGTATATGTTCGGTGTGTGGTTCAAAAAAAAATCAATTTATCTCCAAACACAAACTCGGAGGAGATATACAAAAGTTTTTATCAGGAAGTAAATTTACAACGACTGGAATACCGGGGGAATTACATCTACCAGGTATTCTTTCTGGGTCCAGGCACAAACTTGGATAAAAGATTAGATGAGGCAGACAATCCTAAACCATGGAGTAAACCTATCAATAGGGTTGATGAAGTGTGCATGAGCACGATATTGATTATGGAATACCACAACTTTAGAAGAAAAGCATGAAGCCGATAGAGAAATGTTGTATAATTTGTCTCTGATACAAAATCCAACCTTGAGAGAAAAAGTTGATCGGTTCATCGTGAAGAAGATTGATCAGTGCTAAATTGAAACTTGGACTTGGAAATTCAAAAACTTATAGACTCTAATGATGTCATTAAGATTGAAGAGCAATTAGCTGATGAATTACATAAACCAATATTCACAAAGTTTCAGAGAAGGAAAGTTTATTCCAAGTAAGTTGATTATATCTGGTCTGCTGATTTGATTGAACTCAATAATGATAAGTGGTACAAGTATGCTTTAACCGTTATTGATTTGAGGAGTAGATACGCATGGGTTGTCCCTTTAAAAAAACAAAACAGGTAATACTCTTATGTTAGCCTTTCAACAGATATTTAATAAAAGTAAGAGAAAACCTAAAAAATTGTGGCTGATGCGGGTCGAGAGTTTTATAACAAGACATTTATGAATTTTCTAAAAAATAACAGTATTACATTATACAGTACCTTTAATAAGGGAAGGTGGTTGTTATTGAACGTTTTAATCGTACCTTAAAAGAGAGACTATATAAAAAATTCACACAACTCGGTTCACAACAATGTTATCTTTTATTCAGGATATTGTGGATAAGTATAATAACACGATTCATACGTCAAAAAATATGAAACCATCAGAAACATTTACAAAATTAAAATATGAAAAAGAGATTAATGTCAGAAAACCTAAGTTCAAAGTTGGTGATATCGTAAGAATATACAAGTGGAAATCTCATTTTGAAAAAAGTTTTCGTAAACGATGGACTAACGAACTTTTTAAAATTGTTGATGTAATAGATACGGTTCCTTGGACTTATAAGATGTATGATTTGGAAGGGGAAGAGATTTTAGGTTCATTTTATTCACAGGAATTACAAAAGACAAAACTAAGCAGATAATTCCCATGGGAGCAATGGGTTGGCGCTTCACTCCCTCCTACTATACACCGTTGTGGACACTCGAGGGACAAGTCCGAGGTGTATAACAGTATATAATGTGTGTCAAGGGGGACGTTCTTAGATCTGTGAACCCCAAACACAGAATCCTCGCCAACATAGTCAAGGCTTAACTTTTGTTTGTTGATGTGTGTGTGTGTGTGTGGTGTGTGTGTGTGTGTGTGTTGTGTGTGTTGTGTGTGCGCGCGTCGTGTGGCGTGGTGTGTGTGTGTGGCATGTGTGTGTGTGCGTGTGTGTATGCTGTGTTTGCGTGCGTGCGTGTGTGCGTATGTATGTGTGTGCGCGTGCGTGTGTGTGTGTGTGCGCGTGTGGTGTGTGAGTGTGTGTGTGTGTGTGTGTGTGTGTGTGTGCAATGGGAGCAAATGGGTTGGCGCTTCACTCCCTCCTGCTATACACCGTTGTGGACACTCGAGGGCCAAGTCCGAGGTGTATAACAGTATATAATGTGTGTGCAATGGGAGCAATGGGTTGGCGCTTCACTCCCTCCTGCTATACACCGTTGTGGACACTCGAGGGCCAAGTCCGAGGTGTATAACAGTATATAATGTGTCAAGGGGACGTTCTTAGATCTGTGAACCCCAAACACAAAATCCTCAACTGAATAGTCAAGGCTTAACTTTTTGTTTGTTGATGTGTGTGTGTGTGCGTGTGTGCGTGTGTGTGTGCGTGTGTGTATGCGTGTGTGTGTGTGTGTGTGGTGTGTGTGTGCGTGTGTGTGTGTGTGCGTGGTGTGTGTGTGTGTGTTGTGTGTGCGTGTGTGTGTGCGTGTGTATGCGTGTGTGTGTGTGTGTGTGTATGCGTGTGTGTGTGTGTGCCCCAACCTCACCTTCAAAATCTCAACCCCAACTCAATCCTTGCCCAACACAATGTCTTTTTCAAAATGAGATTTCCACCTATATATATTTTTGACTTTTTTTTCTCTTCTTCCAATTCTGTCTTTTAAGGCTTTCAGGTTTGATGACATAGAAAGGGGGAGTAAGCCTGCACTTTCTCCAGAACTTTCTTGATCTTGCTCCCATCAAGCACCATCCGACAAAGAACTACATCGAAAGGTTTAGATCCCAAAGAGTGATAGCATTTCAAGTCTCCAAAATAAACCCAACTTTCCAAGTCTCCAAGGTATAACCACATTCCTGTTGAGTTTCCAAGATACGTATCACATTGTGAGTTATCAAGCCAGAACCCACATTTCAAGTCTCCAAAATAAAACCAACTTATAAAGTCTCGAAGGGATAACTCATTTCCTGATTTTTTCAAAATTTGTGAGTCTCCAAGGTAGGACCCATATTTAGAACCATCTTGGCAGAACCCTTTTCCTGAGTCTCCAAGGTAGTTATTTAAACCATCAAGGCAGAACTCATTTACTGATTTTTTCAAAATTTGTGAGTCTCCAAGGTAGGTCCCATATTTAGAACCATCTTGGCAGAACTCTTTTCCTGAGTCTCCAAGGTAGTTATTTCAACCATCAAGGCAGAACTCATTTACTGATTTTTTTCAAAATTTGTGAGTCTCCAAGGCAAAACTTGTATTCTGGCCATCAAGGTATAACTTGTTCAGTGGGTATTGTCTTGATAACTCGCAATGAGTACTATTGCTGTAAAACTCTTTTTCAGGATTTTGCTGGTCTCCAAGGTATAACTCTTTGGTTGGGTCATCAAGGACGAACTCGTTCTGTGGGTCTTGGTCGCTCATGAGGTCTTCAACCAAGTCATCAATTTCGCCCAAAGTTGTGGCAAAATCGGTATTTTCAGATACAATTTCCTGTGAGTGAAAATAATAATGTATTAATTTAATAATTTAATTATTAAATGAGTCGATGTTTAAAAGGAACTGAAAATAGGGAAATTAGATCTTACCTCAACAGATAATAGGTTTGAATCCAATTCTTCAACTTGTAAGTTTGTTCCATACAAGTCATAGAGTTCCAGGCAAGCTCAGCACAGTAGTCCATTCTCAGTAAAAGTAAAAATATGTTTAAAATGGAGCCTGGGCTTGAGGCTTTTATAGGGAAAGACTGGTGGGTGTGGTTTCCTTTGGAAATCCCTGAGCAAGCCTAGGTAGGCCTTCAAAACCATAACACTCCAGAATTTTCTTGTGAGTCAGGGATGAACTGGAAATGATGTAAGAGTAGGCGGGGCTTAGCAAAAGTGGGCGGGGCTTATGGAAAAGTGGGCGTGGCCTATGGAAATATCCCGAGGAAAGTGGGCGGGGCTTATGAAAAAGTGGGCGGGGCTTATGAAAGTGGGCGGGGCTTAAAAAAGTGGGCGGGGCTTATGCAAAAAATAATCTGAGGATCAGGAGGTGGTCAGATGAGATCATTAAGAGAAGTATATCATTTCGTAATGACACAAAAGGGGTATCTTGAAAATATAAAGATTCAAATGTTTTGTTTTTAAATATTTTAGATGGGGATTATTGTGCAAAGAAAATTAAACTATTAAAGGAATATGAGAATGAACAAATCTTTATAGGTTCAATGAGTGAGCTAAACAATATGCATTGGTTATTTGAAAAAGAGTGTCCCTAGGTTAAAAGGGGAGACAAACAAATATACCCTGGGATAAAAGGGGGTGTAATTTTAAGGGAAAAAAAATATGAATCGCTGAAAATCCCCCATTCATTTACATGGGGAAAAGTGAGCCAGAATCAGTATATTCACCCTACTCATAGCACTATAAACGTCATCACCCTGTGGCAAAACCACCCACACAGTGCTAGTTGCGGTCATTAATCCGAAGTTTTAGAAATCAAATGAAAAATGAATTGAGGCTAACATTGGCTAATAAAAAGAGAATAAGGAAAGGAAATTTAAAAAAGCAGCATTTGGTATTGATGGAATGCTCAAAACACAGACAAAGTAGACATTAGTGGGTCAGTGTGTCTAGGTGTGAATGTCCATCTCTTTGCCTCTCCTTTTCGCTCAAAATAAGGGCAGAAAACCAAGGAAGAGAAAGTTAGAAGGGATTGGGGGAAAATGTGAAATCTGTGTGACAGACCATGTTTTGAAGCCAATGGGATTTTGTGATTCGACTAGGTGTGAATGTGACTGTGGTAGATCATGTCATTGTTCTTCTACCAGGCAATGAAGAAGCTGCGTTGCTGTATTCTTCCTGTGTGGCGCTAGCCAGGGTTTCATGAGCAAACAGCTCACATGCCTGAAATGTTTGCTCATTAATTGTACTTGTTTGAAGTGTATTGATTATGGTTGTGATGGCAGTTAGGTTCAGGCCTGAGGTGGAATGTTTGAGACAGCGTAACTGACACACATGCTGTAACCGCACGCCATATCTCGAAACTTGCCTCTCACGTTAATTTTTTTATTCATAACAACAACGAATTTATTTCAATTTGCATCATCTGTACAACAATGGCATGTAAAAATAAATAATGACACATATTGTCACGTTTGTGGCAATGCTAAACGCGTTACAAGTGCTGTTCTACAGGTTCGCCTCGGGAACGGCCAAACGGAGGTGGGATAAGCAGTTTTACCACCTTTTCTGTCTGATCCGCAGTCTCATCCCCATCTGGCTATTTATAATCAAAAATAAAGAAGCTTGATATTTTCCATGGTAGGGAATGGTATAATACATCTTCCAAGATCTTTTCTATCCCCATTAATGTTAACCCTCCCAAAGTCCACCTCTTAATTCCAAGTTTGCAGTTTTAACTTCCTGATAATTACTTCCATCACCGAAGGTGGAAGGAGGTTATGTTTTTACCCGTCTGTCTGTTTGTTTCTTTGTTTGTGTGCAAGATATGTCAAAAAGTTGTGGACGGATTTGAAGGAAATTTGGTGGACAGGTTGGGTGTGCGACAAGGACAAACTGATTAGATTTTGGTGAAGATCCGGATCCGGCAACTAAAATTGTTTGATTCGTCACCATTGAGATAGGGCCAAAAACGATATATAGCACGATATCTCAAAAAGTTGTGGACTGATTTGGACGAAACTTGGTGGAAACGTTGGGTGTGTGACAAGAAAGAATTTATTTGATTTCTATTACGATTCATATCCAGATCTGGATCCGATAAGTTTTCAATTTTTAAAGCGATTCTTCACCATCGAGAAATGGGTCCAAAAACGATGTGTAACATGATATTTCAAAAATGGATTGGACCCGATATGTTCTACTGGATCAGGCATTGCATGATGGAGGTATGCGCTATACCGAGTGCCATTCTAGTTTGTGGCTATATCCATACTGTCCACCCCATGCGTCCTCCCAAAGCCCTCATTCTTCCCCACATCCCTTATGTCTCCAAGTCTCCCTCTATTTTGTCCCTAATCTATGTTGTTGGTGTGTTCCCCCACTTTTTTTGTAATGTTCCTTTTGTTCTGCAATGTCCTGATCCGTTCAATGTTCTCATTTCTCCACAAGCCTTGAGATTGTATGAAAAAATGGTGGAGGAGGCCGAGTTCTCTGGTCAGCTTCTCACCCACTATAGACAGGTTGGTGGACTCTCAGTTTTCTATCACCTCACTAATGGCCTTGCTCAATCTCCCCTCTTTTCCTCCTTCAAACTACAGCATGTCGGTCACACTCATTCTTCTAGAAACCCACACCCAAGTTACACCCCATGTCAAAATTAGACTGAGGTTATTTAATCAATCCAGGTCTAACCGGCAGGCAGGTGTAGTCCAATATTGTGTTTATTTCAAATATAAAGCATTCACAAGTGATATGTGCAGCACTCTGGCACGGCAATGTATACAGTACAGTAAAACATCTGATGACTGGATTCTTTACTCTGCCTTCTCCCTGCTTTTCTCTTCTTTCCCATTTGTATAAATACTTTGAAGCAAGAACATTCGCGAAAACACCTCCATCTACAAACTACTCATAATTATAAGACAATTTTTTATTGGGAAGTAACCACAAATCTCATGAAATGTGGTGATTTTTCCACATAGCTTAAACTCTAACACCATAACTTGAATGAACTTACTTGATCCACTCAACTTTTGGCGCAAACATATTGCCTCAATAAACAATGCACAGTCATTTACAATGAACAATTTGTTCCATAACTTAAGTCAACTTAAAGCTCACATCATCGGCACTTAACACTCATTCATAAATATAAAGAATCTGTGATGGGTTTTTTTTGGACATGATGCACCATAAATCTGGAATTTGGAACAACAACCTCACTTCGATAATCCCCTTAACCCTATATCCACCAACATTTTACAACCTAATCTTACCAACTGGGGTCTTTTCGGACCCCAACTCAAAGAAACACTCAATTTCACTGTCTGCTAAAGTTTCACATCAATGACTAAACATGGTGTTTTATTGATAAAACCAATAAGCGTAATAAAAATATATATAGAATCTAAAATTAACCTTCCAAACTGGGGACTTTTATGACCCCAACTCAGAATCACTAAATTTCATTCAATATGCTGAAGTTTCACATCAATGAGGAAACATAATTATTTTGATTGGATGATGTTTTAGTGATAAAGTAAACAAACATAAACATTAAAAAAAAAAAAATATATATATATATATATATAATATATATATATATATTGGAGTTATTGCTCGATACAAATACCATATGAAGTAAACATACACTGATGAGACAAAACATTATGACCACCTGCCTAATATGCTGTTGGTCCTCCGTGTGCCGCCAAAAGAGCACCGACCCGCCGAGGCATGGATTCTACAAGACCCCTGAAGGTGTCATGTGGTATCTGGCCACCAAAAACATTAGCAGCAGATCCTTCAAGTCCTGTAAGTTGCGAGGTGGAGCCGCCATGGATTGGAATTGTCGGTCCAGCACATCCCACAGATGCTCAATGGGATTGAGATGTGGAGAATTTGGAGGCCAGGGCAACACCATGAACACTTCATCATGTTCCTCAAACCATTCCCGAACAATGTGTGCAGTGTGGCAGGGCGTGTTATCCTTCTGAAAGAGACCACTGCCATCAGGGAATACCATTGCCATGAAGGGGTGTACCTGGTCTGCAACGATGTTTAGGTAGGTGACACGTGTCAAATTGACGTCCACATGAATGGCCGGACCCAGGGTTTCCCAACAGAACATTGCCCAGAGCATCACACTCCCTCCACCGGCTTGTCGTCTTCCCACAGTGCATCCTGGTGCCATCACTTCCCCAGATAAACGGCGCACACGTACACGGCCATCCACGTGATCTAAAAGAAAAACGGGACTCATCGGACCAGGCGACCTTCTTCCACTGCTCCAAGGTCCAGTTCTGACGCTCGCGTGCCTATTGCAGGCGCTTTCGACGATGGACAGGGGTCATCATGGGCACTCTGACCAGTCTGTGGCTACGCAGCCCCATACGCAGCAGGGTGTGATGCACTGTGGATTGTGACACATTCCTCCCATGACCACCATTAAAATTTTCTGTGACTTGTGCCACAGTAGACCTTCTGTCGTCGTTCGCGACCAGACGGGATAGCCTTCGTCCCTCGCGCATCGATGAGCCTTGGGTGCCCAACACCCTGTCGCCGGTTTGTGGTTTGTCCCTCCTCGGACTACTGTCGGTAGGTACTCACCACTGCTGACCGGGAGCACCCCACAATCGTTTCCGTTTCAGAGATGCTCTGACCCAGTCGTCTGGCCATAACAATTTGGCCCTTGTCAAATCGCTCAGGTCTTTACTCCTGCCCATTTCTCCTGCATCCAACACATCAACTTCAAGAACTGACTGTTCACTTGCTGCCTAATATATCCCACCCCTTGACAGGTGCCATTGTAACAAGATAATCAATGTTATTCACTTCACCTGTCAGTGGTCATAATGTTATGGCTCATCAGTGTATATGCAAAAAAATTGAACAAAAACAACTGGGGTCTTTTTGAACCCCAAAAATGATTTGCTTGTAACTCTGTGCAGCAGCGGCACAACCACGCTGACAGCAATGATGCAACCAGCACCCACAGACTGCATATGAAATAATAATAATAATATAATAAGTCCTTTTTTCTCAATGGTGGAGTAGTTCTTTCCATTTGCTTACGGAGCCTCACAAGGACGAATCTGCCAACATTCCGTTGCAAAAGAACCAGTCAAATCCCAACCACATCAAAAAGTCTTATATGACAAACAGTTTGTGATACTCACATGAAAAAGACAGTCATTCGAGAAACAATTTATGACACTCTCCACGTCTCTGCTGGATGGTTGATCACCTCCATTCTCTCATCTCCATCTCTCTATTCTCTTTCTGTGCAATTGAGGTTCTTCTGTTGTCTCAGGTTCCTCCCTCCAGTTTTTCAAGCATATCGTCCATTGTCCCCTTGTGCTTTTTCCCCACACTTACCACCATCTCTGTTACTCTTGCCAACCTACCATTCATTCAATATCGCTGTTGCATTCTTCCTAGTTAACGAATTATTTTTGTTGGTCTGTTCAATTTTGTCTGCCTTTCCTTCTTTTGGCATCTGCCAATCTGTAAATCTGTTGCTCTCCTCCAAGAGCATTGTGAACCATTTGAGGCAACGGTATTCAAGAATGACAGTGTGTAACACTTTCGCCTCTCCATGGCTGTGTGTGTGGGCTAAACATTTTTAGAGATGTCGTCAACAACTTCAAACTCCATGTTTATAAGCTGTTCTTTTTTGACAATGAACCTGTACCCGTAGGCTTTCATCATTCCTCCACAAATCTTTTGGATGCTCAAAACACTGTCGAAAGGAAGGTTTTGACGCCACTTCTGTGAAATTACCATGGCATTCTTCTCGACAATTCCAAATGGTATCCCTGACACTCTCTTGCCGTGTGTGATTTTCATGACCCATTGTGAGGTGTTGACATTCTCGGGGATCCCAGAGAACTTAAACATCCGAGTGAGTGTGCCCTCAGTATTCCGAACGAAATCTTCATAACGTACCAGCATGTAATGACCTTTCAACCAAGAAGGCATGTTTTCTTCCCTGGCTACACTATGCATCCGCTCTATGCTTTTGCATAGAACTTCGAGAACTTGTTGTTTATCATCATTCATGTTGGTACCACTCTTATTCATGACAATACCGTTATCTCTTCTAAAGTTGTATGCGGCATTCATTCTGGAAAACGCTATTGCCCTGGGGTCACGCACAAGATGGACTATACGAAGGTCAATGTTCGGGTCGCTTACCAAGGGCTCCAATGGTTCTAAATCCATAAATCGAACTTCTTTCAACACAATATGTTTACTGGCCTGGCAAGCGAGAGAGACTGCCTCAAAAGGACGGTTTGAACAATTCTTACGGCAAACTTTCTCGTCCGTGATGGTCCCAGCCGCGAAGGCGTTGCACGCAGGAGGTGAGCAGAGGGAGCGACTCACTGGGTACATAAAAATTGATGAGATTGTTTGCCCTGTTTTGGGAGGTGGAGGTAGGAAATAGTAGTTGTAAATGGAAGTATCACATTGGTAAATTGAGCGTAGCATGTCACGGCAGGATGGTTGCATGCCTGTTGCACCAACTCCCCGCAAGCTGTACCAGATGTGCCAGCAAGGTTCAATGAGATAGAAAACATCTGGATGTTGGCCGAATATTTGTCCAAAAAGTGACGATCCAGAACGCCATGTGGAAAGAACCAGAATGTGGGCTTGCTTGGGGCCAGGCATCTTGATGTCGTGAAAGTGGCATGGTATGGAGCTTGAGTTAAATTCCTGCATCACGAATATGATCACGTTGATAGATACCATCCCCAAAAATATGCACAAGATTGGCTTCTTAATTGAGGAATGTGGCATGGTGAATCTGTGG
>CM068966.1:52942975-52956584 GCA_035128595.1 Eptatretus atami
ACATATAATAATGTAAAAAGAAATGACTCTCATATATCAATCAATGTTAAACTGAAATAAGGTGGGAATCCGGGCAGTCAAAAAGCAACGAGACAAGACTACAACACTAACGCGAAACGCGACCCACTCAACGGACCACCTTAATGCCAATTTCTGACTTATTAAAACATCATGCGTCAACTTGGCCGCCACCCACACCCAAAAACACCCGTTCACCTCCACAAACCCAAAAACTGAAAATAAGGAAGTCGCACCTTCTTCCCTGGCGTTCAACAGCTCCCCCCTGGGCGCGACCGTGCCTCTGCCCGTTTGTCCGCGGAAAGTTCCTCCTACCGGCTCCCCACTCGACGTCGAGATTCCCCTTCCGGTCGTGCGTCTCGTGACCCTGCCCCGTGCTGGATGGGGCTCCCTCGGATGCCCCACCGGGATAGGTTCCAGCAATCCGACCGACCAAGAGATGAAAGAAGAGCAACCCAGCCGAACCCAGAGGGAACCCAGGAGGAAACCCTGAACCCAGATGAGAAACAGAGACCTGGATACCCCATAGGAACGGAACCCCAGCAGGAAACAAGTAGAAAACGATGAAACAATGAGAACCATAACAGAGAATCACAAAAGACCCCATGAGAAACCAGGAGAACAATGAGAGATACCAGAGAGATAAAAACCTATAGAGACCCATGAAAACACCCTGCCCACTGGCGCCTCCCTCGGGGCCCCTCTTTAACTCCTCGCGCGCCCTCCCGCCCCCCCGTCTGGGGCTCCCACCCTCCCTTCGAGCCGCCTTCGAGATAAGGGGGCGTTCCCTCTCCCATTCCCCCCCCCCTCCCGCCCATGGCTGAGGCGGCGGTGACGAATCCACGTCTGCCGCCGGTATCCCCCAAGGAAGGAGTAGAATGAATGAACCAAACCAAGCGGGGAGGGGACGAAATATATCAAGTAGCCCGCCTGTCGATGCCCCCTCGCTGTGCGGTGAATTTCCCTTCCCTTTTCGCCGTTTCGAAAACGGCCTCTCCCCAAACGCGAAGAGACCGGTCGTACGTAGTGATACCGGCGGAAGAGTGGGCAGTTCGATCACGTGGTTCGGTGTGCCGTGGGGTTTGCGTAGTTGTAGTAGTGTGGATGGTAGTTGGCGTTGTGTGCGGTGTGGGCTGGAGGTTCATAAAAATAAAAAGCCAAGAATGAAACAGATATATACGCCTCTCCCCTAAACCTTCAAGGAGTATCGCAGTAACCGACTGATGACATACGACCACTTTCATCCCTTCTAAAGTGACAAATTGTGGTGTTTGTGGCCAACTAAACCAACATGTGACTCTCAAGAAATATATCCTCACCCTACGGTGAAACCTGAATGGTGAATGCCGAATTCCCGTAACAGCCCGGTACAATTATATAACACCCATATTTATATATGTAACAATTAAATATAAAATACTGTTTCTCTTCTTCTCTTCTCGGTCTACATGCTTACCCGTAGGTCGGTCGTTCCACACGCGGATATCACCCGTTACCCTCCATTTCGGGCCTACTATTCCCCCCCAACCGCCTTTCTGCCCTTGACCACTCCAACTCCAACCCCGCATTTGGTCCCGCCCCTCAACTGGCATCGCCTGCTAATGCACCTCTCTTCTTTGGGCCTCCCCCTCTTTTCCTTCCTCCTGCCCTGGCCGGTCCATGTCTCAGCCGTCTTCTCCCCAATTATAAACTCGGCTTCCCCTCCCTGTGTGACATGCCCAAACCCCATCTCCAATCTCGCCCTCTTTCGCACTTTGTATTTCCTTCCAATGAAGAAAACCCGTGGTGTACTATCCGTCGCGGCGTGTCCCCTCAAATATCAACTTCCATACCCCTTACCCTGTCCTATCCCTCGTCTCACTGCCCAAGAGAATCCGTTGCTCTCAAGTTCTTAATTAACTTTTCACCCTCCAGCTCCGGGCTTTTTGTTTTTCCCACCCACTTTTGTTCCTCCAAATTTATTTTTTAAACAATTTTTAGTCTTATGGGTTTTCTTCTACACTATTTTATATATATTTCTCTTCTTATTTACTCTTTTACTATGCTACCCTCTGGTCACAAATTATTTTATTTTAAGACTTGCATACTCCTTCTCCAAACTTTTCCCAAACCCCATTTTTTTCTGCCTTGTGTGTCTCTCTTTGTCAACTCTACTCCCACTCGCCCCATCTTTCCGTTACTTTGAGACAACCAGTGGCATCCCAAGTATTTAATTGAACCCCATCCCACCTTCCTCCCCAGACCCTTCAAAATACTCCCCTGGCAAGACCCGCACTCCATCCATACCAACCCCCATCCCCCCTCCTCATTCTTTTAAACGAGCACTGTTACTCCGGCTTAACTCCCTAAATTGAGTAATCAGTTCCCCTTCCTCTCCCCAGTGGCGTCACCCCACATCTCAAAGGCTCGCCTCCAGCCTTGGCCTCCCTACTCCCCTTACAGTTCATGATGTATACGCGAAACCATACATCTGCAGGGTCCCATGGTAAGATTCCAGTCTTAATCTCGAGTCCCATCAAACCTGTCTTGATGCACCCCATTGGCAGATACAACAGGAAAGGCTCAGAGTTCATCCCTTCCTGTGGCCAATCCCACCTTTACCTAAACAACCCCGGATCCGTCATGGCCTTTTACCGGCACACCTCACCTGTCTGTCACCTCACTTGCCCTACATTCCATAATATTCCTTGCGGCCACAATCCTCATAACATCACTTCCTCCAACCCCTCCCCGACCTTTTCCTTCCATATAAGCCGATACCGGTTTATACGGTCATAAACCATCATATTAAATCATCCTACAGACCCAACGATGCTTGTCAGAGGGCTTAACTGCTTCCCCCTTGCCCCTCACCCCCAACCTTATACAAAGTCTCTAACTCTCAGGTTGCATGCTCTGCTTAAAGTTAACCACCTGTGTTTGCCGACATTTCCTCCCCACTCATCTGTACGTCATCCCCCTGTGTCCTCTCTTTTCTTGGATTAAGTACGTATAACCCACTGCATTTTCCCCATTCTTTTGCAAAACTCACGCCCACATTTTGCGCCTTCACATTTCCTTGTTTGAGACCTCCGTAACCCCAAAGAACTCCTAACCCACCACTCCGCCCCTCACCCCTCTTTATTCCCTTCCCCAACATGCCCATTGAAATCTGCTCCAATCACCACTCTTTCATCCTTGCATACACCCTCCACCACTTCATCTAACTCACTCCAGAAATCTTCTTTATACTCCATCTCACACCCCACTTGCGGTGCATATGCACTGATGACATTCATCATCACTCCTTCAATTTCCAACTTCACACTCATCACTCGGTCAGATACTCTCCTCAGCCTCCCAATACCCTCTTGACATAACCTCCTTCAGGATTACCCCGACACCATTTCTCCTCCATCCACACCATGGTAGAACAGTTGAAACCACATCCAATGCTCCTAGCCTTACTCCCCATCCACTTGTGTCTCTTTGTACACACAGTATGTCCACCTCTTCTCTCATCATATCAGCCAACTCTTCCCTTTGCCAGTCATTCGTCCAACATTCAGAAGTTCCAACTCTCACCTCCACACGCTTGGGGAATATTTGTAAGATAATAATATATATATATATATATATATATGTATTCAGCAAAAGAAGTATGATGACATCATGAACATAAATTATACCAACACATCACCTCCAAACTAGGAGGCATCTGTATGGTCCTCAGGCCTTTGCAGATTGAGATTAAGGCTTATGTTCACAAATAGACGAAAGCAGAGATGTCGATCTAGATTTCGCCATTATTGCGGGCTCATCAGGACAACATGCTGTGAATCGTTTATTTGTGACCATATTAGGCTCATTGATACAACTGAATCGAACCCCCTAACTTGATGAGGCAGCAGGGCACAGATTGAGCCCCATCACAGCGCTTGCTGCACCACCTGCCAGAAACAAGTGACGCCTGCCCCACGAACACATTGTCTCTGCCCTGCTGATCACCAGTCAGGAGGTTTACAGCCAAGAACATTAAATTCAACTAAAGTATATGTATATGTGTATGTAAGAATAAAATCAAAATTGTATTCAGCTTAAAAATAATATTGAACAAGAAAAATAGCAATTACAGATTGCAGACCCTTGCCAGGTCTTGTTTTGTGTGGCGTTTGTGTACTGGTGTGTAACGTAATTAATAATTGACATAACTAGAACAGTCACTTTATAACTGCTGGCACTTAATTGAACGGGAACTTGACCCTGTCCCATGACGTTTATTATCATTCAATTGAAAGGAGAATGGGATTAAATAAATTCAATTCAAATCAAATGGAAGACCAAATAAGTACAGAACTCCATTAGAGTAATCAGAAGGAACCCAAACAAGCAAAGATAAAGTCATCAGGAGGAACCTGCATACAATTCTGGTTTCAGCTGCTACTCCTCTCCCCTCGAACCCATCCAGGCACAGCCAAGTGAGCCTTATTTAAAAGAAAAAAAATAATAAAGAACCGAGATGACAAAAACTAAATATTTCTGGCTGCCAGACCATGCGTCCGATCAAGTTGAAATTTAAAACATGTATTGCCTATCACTACTAGATCATAATAGTGACGTTTCAGGTCGATCTCTGAAGCGCTTCGAGTGAAATACATTTTTTTCAAAATTTTTGCTTCATCCAATATGGGCTGCTAGTCCATGTGACTTATCCATTATTCGTGAATACCCTGGTATCTCCAAGGCTTGGGGAACATTTGTGTGAAGTTTCCTTTCAATCTGTCCGGCCATTCAGGAGAAGATTTTTATTGGTTTTCGGGTAAATTCAATATGGCTGCCAAACCATGTGAACTATGACGTCATATGTGTGAACATTTTGTTCCTCATGGATAGGCAGTCATATGTGTAAACTTTCACCTCGATCTGTTCAACCATTTCAGAGAAGAAGATTTTTTATGTGGACCAATTTATCTGTAGAGGACCCTCGAAAGTTTTCATACTGATCAGATGTAGCATTCTATCTATCTATAATTCCAGCAATCTCTGTGTGTGTGTCTGTCTGTTTGTCTGTCTGTTTGTCTGCGACCGTGAATTGGCAATCTGTTCAGTTGGCATGTCGGATTTTTCGATGTTCAATCTGGAATGACAACAGAAAGCAAACATGTTAAACACACGAACGCCTCTTTTAAATAAAGCATTAATTAACAATATATTACTGAGCATTATTTAATCTTTAAATTTTTTGGTAATTTAGTCGGCACAAGAATTTCTATAAAAAATAGACTAACACGCTTTTTAGTCCGCAAGCATGGAACCTTGTGAAAAATTCCAATTTGTCAACACCCACTAGCAGAAAAGTTGAAGCTTGACACTTTAGTATGCTCCTAAAAAGATTGCCTAATATATTAAAGTATTTTAAGGGTCATCAATATTTGTATTTTGTTTGTGATTTTTAAGTCTTGTGTCTTGTACAGTTGAATGAAAGTATCGAATTCTTACATATTTGGAAAGAGAATTCATATTACGAAGCCAATGCATACTTCAATACTTGAAAAATTGTCGTGTTCGACCAAAGATATTCATGTTATTACTTACCTCCTAAATTTGCATAGCCCACAGTGACCTGCTTGGTAAGGGTACCCTTGTATGTATGAGTAGATATTTTAATGATACACTTATACCTAAACCTGAGGTGTTCTATTGGGTCAATTCTACCATATCTGTCAGTCAAAGCCTTTTCTGTAGGGAATGTTGAACGATTGTCATTTTTTTCAGGTCCTTCCTTGCTGGACTATAACAAAATGTGAATAAGTTAGGGGTGTGAATATTCTGAAGGTATCTGTATATAGTTTTTATCACCAGTCATGTTTTTTTTTTCTGAGCAGACTGCATTCTCATATGTTACATGTAATGTGTATCTGCACATATCATTTTACAATCCATTCATGTTTCTCATAACACTCTCCAAAAATTACTCATTTGAGATGGATATTGAGAACCATCAGAGCAGGTTCCCTGCTCGTCTATAATAAGTTGTATAAATCTCGTCTCGTCTCTGTCTCTTTTGTTTCCTGTCTCTGTATCTTCCTGTCCTGTTCTGTTTCTGTCTGTCTCTGTCTCTGTCCTCTGTTGTTCGTGTTCTGTCTGTCTCTTGTCTCTGATCTCTGTCTCTGTCTCTGTTCCTCCTCTTCTCTCCTCTCTCTCTCTCTCTTCTCTCTCTCTTCTCTGTTCTGTCTCTGTCTCTGGTCTTGTCTCTGTCCTCCCTCTTCCTCCCTTTCTCTCCTCCCTCTCTCTCCTCTCTCTCTTCTTCTTTCTTCTCTCTCTCCCTTGTTGTCTCTCTCCTCCTCTCTCTCTCCCTCTTGGTTGTCTTTTCTCTCTTCTCCTTTCTCCTCTCCTCCTCTCCATCCTATCCGTCCTCTCTTCTTCTCCTTTCTTTTCCCGTCTCTCTCTCCTACATCTTCTTCTTTCTCTCTTCTCCCCCTTCTCATCTCTGTCTTCTTATCTTCTCTCTCTATGTTGGTCTTTCTTCTCTCTTCTCTCTCTCTCGTCTCTTCTCTCGTCTGTCTTTCCTTTCTGGTCTCTTCTTCTCTTCCTCTTCTCCCATTCTCGTCCTCTCATCTCTCTCTCTCCTGCTCTCCTCTTCCTTCTTCCTCCTCTCCTCCTCTCTCTTCCTGCCTTTTTTTTTTTTTTTTTTTTTTTTTTTTTTTTTTTTTTTTTTTTTTTTTTTTTTTTTTTCTTTTTTTTTTTTTCTTTTTTTTTTTTTTTTTTCCCTTCTCTCTCTCCCTTCTCCCTTCTCTCCTCTCTCTTCCTCCTCTCTCCCTCTCCCTCCTCCCGCCTCCCTCCCTCTTGCTCTGCCCTCCTCTCTCCGCTCTCTTTTCGTTTTCCTTCTCTCGCTCCCTCCTCTCCTTCTCGCTCCTTCTCTCTCTCCTTCCTTCCCCCTTTTCCTCTTTCACTTACCATGATGGCAATGTGGAAATGTGAAATATTTACAAAGTTTTAGGGGGAGAAGAGGCATTTTGAACAAGCATCAGGTCGAGTTAAACACGTGACCTCCTGGATACAAGTGTAACAAAATGGGTGGGTGCATAACTTTCATTGTGATCTCAGTCGCTTCTCTTTCTCAGTGCTTTGGGTACACTGCAAATAGTGGCATTTAATTTGAACAACCTCGTTTTTTCATCCAAATATAAAATAGCATATCTTTATTTTCTCGTGTGGATGATTATTATTTGTTGACCGTGTAAGAGCAGTAAGTTAATTACTGATAATTGTTAAAAAGGTCTACAGGTTTTTGGTTTTGGAAGGAAAAAAAATTATGAAGGATATTATCATTAGCAAGAGGTAATTGAATGCGTCTGTTCTGAAATTCACAGCTTTAAACTGAGGTCAGGGTAAACTACTGAATGGTTTCAGATTAAGAAAAGTAAGAATTCGATACAAACTTGGGATACATTAAAATGGGAATCTGAATGAATATATTTTTTTATTGCAACTTTTTGGTAATAAGGAGGAGTTTGGTTTGTGAGAAGAAAGGGGGATGCTTATAATGTTTTAGTAGATGGATGGGAATGGAACCAATGCTTTCACTCCCCGACATTAGCATAAAACGGTTGCTGCCACGTGATCAAAGCGAATTTTCTCAGCAACAGATGTTAACGCTGCTTTTCAGGCAGTAATCCCTAGCAGCGGCGTTAAATAAGTGAATTCTGTCCCCCTCGCGGGTGGGCCGTTACTTGGTTGGCGTGTAATATTCGCAGATAGATCTCTACAAAAAAATAAGAAATAAAACAGGAATAGAATGATTCAAGGAGCGGGAAGATGATGTGCATTGGGAAATGGAATTGCGGGGAAGAGGAATTGCATGTGGCAGAACTTCCAACAGACATGAAGAAGTAAATAAACACTTAAATTTCTTCATTTCACTTGTATAAGCAAGTTTTCTAGTGGATTTTCTAATGTTCAACTATTTATTTGCAAGTGCTTCTGGTCGTGTATGATTAGATGCTCGGCAGGGAGACACAACTTTCGTTTCAAAGAGGAGAATTGGTTGGCGTTCAGAAGGTGGAGTCCAGGGCCCAGTCAGAATAGCCTAGCACACCTTTGGCACTCCTTTTCTATGGTCAGCAGGTGATTGGAGCAATTCAACCACAGCGCAGGCAGGGGATCACAGCTCCCGTTTTGGTCAATCTGGGCTCGAGAAAGGTGTCTTTGAGATGTAAGTGGATTGAGAAAACTCCGTGTTGCAAAGGCAGCAGATGTTGGGGGGTCAGTTAGTCAAGAACTGCATGTGGTACTTCATAACTGGGTACTAATGGAAGAGCGCAGGGACAACTCTGCCTTTGCCCGGTCACCACATTCACAAAAGGAGAAAGAATGGGGCTAACGAGATGGCACCACCCCAGACGTGGAGTTTGGCAAACTGTCTATTTTTTTAGAGAATGTTCCAATTTGCTCATTTTCTTGAAGTGGGAACGAGATATAGGTCTGGGGATTTCCCCGTCAAGAGTTTTTTGAAAAGCCGATTGCAGCTAACGTCAAATGGGTGGTTTTATTTGATCGTTGGGGAGCAATTGGAGCGCTGGTCGGTCAGAGTATGGACGTGGTGTTGGAACATACCAGAAACAAATTTTCTATCCTGAGGTGGACTTTTTCCCCGTCTTTTCCACTGGTCAGATGGTTAAAACAACGATTGTCATGGAAGATGGACTCCATGGCACAGCAAAGACAAGATGGGGATGAATGGGATCAGAAGACCTGTATGGAGTAGTCTCCCCTGAATGAAGTCTCCTCCATTGAAACCCTCTGGGCCTATTGGATAAGCTGTGCGGCAAAAATAGGAAACCACTGGAGGGCGAGATTGAAGGCCGTTTAACAAGAAGAGCAGTAAATCCCAAGAGAAAATTTAAGAACTCATCTGTTCTTGGCCTGAAGAGTAAAAGTGGTTGAAACCAATCCCGAATGCCCGTACACAAATACGGAGGTAGATGTATTAAATGGTTCATAATAGTAATTCAATGTTCGTCAACAAGATTATTTAAAAATCATAGGTGTTAACTTCTGTCTTCTTTGTGTTGACTTGTTATAAATAACGAACTGGCAAAAATTAATAGAAGCTATCTTTCATCACTACCAAAGGTGAAGTAGGTTTATGTTTTTTCACCTTTCTCTCTTTTTCTGTTTGTCTGTTTGCTGTGTGAGGATTAAGTGTGGA
The DNA here is from genome assembly GCA_035128595.1 of Eptatretus atami. Lineage (NCBI taxonomy): Eukaryota > Metazoa > Chordata > Myxini > Myxiniformes > Myxinidae > Eptatretus > Eptatretus atami. The sequence continues at coordinate 52,952,184 of CM068966.1, forward strand.
CGGCTGAATTAAAACTTGGTGAAAAACAGGTTGTAAGTTGTGAAGGAAGCAATTGAATTCGATTTGGTTGAAAATTCTTTTTCCGAGATCCGCGTCGGATCCCTCACTATTGAATTTTTTTAAAGATGTGATTCTTCACCATTGAGATTGGCCAACAATAATAGCGGATATCTAAGAGTTGTTGGCTGGTTGGAGGGCTGAATTGTGAAACGTTGGTTGTGCTGATAGAAAATTGGATTTGATTTTGCTGAAGATGAATCGATCCGCTACTAGATTTTTAGTGATTTCTTAACTTGAGAGATTGGGTAAACTAAATAATTGCAGGATATCTAAGAATTGTGAAGGATTGGCTGCCTGGTGGTCAGGTGGGGAGTGTGGAAGACAGATTTTTAATTCGATTTTGGGTGAAGATGACATGATCTGGAGAGAGATATTTAATTTTAGGGGGTTTCCACGCTTGAGTCATGAGATAGGGCGCAAAAAAAGATATGTAGAGATATTTAAAAAAACTGTATTGGGTGAATGTTCTTCGTGGATCAGTTAGGCATTTCTGTGGCGGAGATATGGCTCCAAACGAGTGCCCTTTTTTCTCAAGTTTTAGTTTAACTGCTGCTCTAAGGTTAAGTGATGCTGTGGTCGCTAGGTCGGATTATATTCTTGCGTGATAAATCGTGAGTTCAGAGCAAATGCTCTTTTGACTATTGATGTGTTTTTTTCGTGAAGTGTGTGGGTCAAGCATTTTAAATTGGGTTGTTCTTAGTTTGTTCGTTATTATGTGGAAATTCAATTTTTTAATGGGGATTTCCCCCTTCAGACATGTCTGAAGCACTTCTGGGAAACTTTCAATTGTGGTTGTTCGGGATCTGGAGTTTGTGGTGCACATGCATCGCTGTCATATAGTGTTTAGGATGGGTAGAGGAAAATGGAGAACTAGGTTGTGTAGTGGGGGAAGGGGGGATTGAACGGGTGTAATTTGAAGTTTTTTTCCTCAGTTTTATAGCATTGTGTCAGAACGTAAATAACACTGGTCAGAGCTGTTGGGTTGGAGGGTCATCGTTTGGCAATTATGGCATTGTAGAGGGGGGGGGGGCACTGAGGGTACGATGGTTTTTTTCCCCTTTAATTGTTTAATGGAGTTTGTCCTCGTATAGGACAGATGATAGGAATTTACTAACTACAAAACATTACCACTTTTTTTGATGGAGGGAAAGGGAATGAGGGGGAAGAGAGGAAAGAGAAAAATGTTTTCCCCTGAGAGTGGGTGTAAAGCCTTTCCTCATTTGTAATTTTGGGGGCATCTACGTAAGAGATCGCTCGATAGGTTGGATTAATTCAGCGTCGCGCAAGAGAACAAGACAAAAAATAATTTGGTCTAAGGCCGAGTTCAAAAAATGTTGGGATTTTCGGTAGAGCTGCCAAAGAATGGGGGTGGTAGGGTGGCATTGGTTTTATTGAGGGGGCTGGGAGGGGAGGGGGGGGGGGCATTTTATTTATTCTAGTTATTGGGAGTGTTTAAATGGAGTTTAAGTATTTCGATTAAACGGCTTTCCCAATAGTAATGTACGTTAATGGTTGAAAGATATGGGAAAGAATTTAACAGGTCATCGTGAGATACCGAATTAGGGGTAAAATATTGTGTACAGTCAGGAGGAGTAATGAACAATAGTATCTCTGCTTCGTTTTCCTTTAACAGAGAAGCTGTCTAGGTGAAAAGACAGCATATTCATGGACATGGTCAACAGGAATAGAAGGAATTTTGAAAGGGAAACTACTACCCATTCCATCCAGCGCGAAAATCAATCCCCCCCGTATTCGCTATCCCCCCTGTCACGGAAGGCCGGTGGTGTGTGTATTTGCCCTTGGTTAATAAAAATAATAATGTATTCTGTTGCAGCGGTAATAAAACGACCCCTCGCCAAAAAGTACGAGTTCATTAAGTCATACCTGAAATTGATAATGATAAGATGTGCTTTTTTTACTTTTGTCAAAAAATTCCTGTCGACCCCTTTTTTTTTTTGTTCACACCCAAATAAGACAATCATTCAAGATATTCAGTTTTTTAAACATTCAGGAAAAATATTACACTAGTTCATTTTCGAATTTTAGAAGATGTTCCATAAGTTCTTTCTTATTATCTTTCTCTCACAATTACTTTTTAGGGAGAGATAATAAGATTAGTACGATTTTTGCAGTGTAGTATTTAATGCAGATCTAGGTCTACATCTTTTGTTCTTGGTGGACGATTGGCACTTAGCGCAAACGAACGTGACCAATGTTGGGACACACTGATTCTGTCAGTGGGGAAGTGTTTCAGGGTCTTTCTTACTCTTGACAAGAACATCGATGTTCAGGTGGGTGTACTGGTAAAAGGAATGAATATTCTGATCTACTGAAATAAAACAGCAGATTTTCTCTGTTTTGAGGGAAAAAATGTACATGGCAAGAGTAATGATGTAGAGGCGGAATTAAATGATCTGGAATCGTAAAAACGAAAAATTGGGGCTGACAGACTTTTTCAGGTAAGGGTTCGGGTAAGGGAGAACACCTTCAACCAATTTTACGCCTTAACTTAATCAATAGAAGGGAAGTAATTTTCTAAGAAGGATACTTGGGGCATATAAGCATTCAGTATGTGAATCTTATGTCTCCTACGGAAAATAAAAACCATGATCCTTTCATACTCATGAATGATATTTTGCGTGTTGGAAACGCGCGGGCTTGAAGAGAGGAGAGGTTGTTGAGGATTGTTGAGGGTTGTTGTTTCTCTTTACAAACCTTGGACGCGTGGCTCTTTTATATATACAGGATCCGGATCTCTTAAATAACTAAAACAACTGTCACACATGCCTTGATTGAGGGTGCCTTTTGAGAGCGCGTCTATCATGAATTTAAATTATTTATATATTCGGGACATTGCTTTAAGTTTCGAAAAAGCGTTTACTAATTTGTTATCCATTTAATCGTACTTGTAATTTGTAAATAAATATTTCCTTCTCCGGTCATGACGAGGAGCTCCTGAGGGTTCACTATTGGATCAAGGCACATGAAGAATTGGGTTGTTGTTAGGTTGTTTTTTTTTTTTTTTTTGCCCGCGTCGTGTTGGAAGTGTGGATCTATAGAGAGTCCACTGTTTTCTTCTTCTTCTCTTCTTTTTCTTCTGGTGAAGACAAAATTTAGGACGGGTTTTTGGGGACAAATTTGTCCTTGTTTGATTAAAGCCAGAAGGACTCCTGCCTCTAAATCAACGAATGAAAAGCAACAAACTCTTATGTGTTTTGCATCAGCTAGGTTCCCACAATGTATGTCTGGAGATGTATCGACATGCTTTGCGAAATATTTGGAACATGCATTTTTATATGGGGCGTGGCCCCGTTTATGCTTTTGAGGAAAACATAAAGATTTTTTTTTCAGAAATTTATTGAAAGAGATGATCATCGAGTTCTTTCCTTGCTGCGGATACAATTTTTTCAGCTGTGCACTGGGGACATTGGCAATCGGACTCGTCCGGGTTTATGATGGCGAGCAAGTAACGTGGAATTTGTCAATGCCAGAAAAAACGTTGATTCTTTTCAACAGCTTGATCTTTTTCGACGGGGATATGGCAATGTATTCTTAGGAGAGGCGGGGTTAAGTCCGATCTGTAATCGCAGTTGCAAACCCTTGTCAAGATCAATTCCGGAACAGGTGTATCATGAATCAGGTAGCGTTCGATTTGTGATGCTAAGGTAGCATGTATGTACTAAACTGTTCATGCGTCGGGTTTGTGGATAAACCCCGTCTTCCACGAGGTTTCTGGTGAGGAGGTGTTTTGGATATGGAATGACCGCGCATTAAAACTGTCAAGGGGAGGCAAGCTCCTTGTGAGAAAGCAACGGGCATCCATATCTTGTGCAACTGTTTGGGAGGTCTCTGCAGTTGGGTATTTTTTTATTTAGGAGGTTGGTGGTAGGATTTGCACACTTTCGGCAGTAAAAGCTTCATCCCGCAAAAACACAAGCAAAAATTGAACCATCGGGAGTCTCCTGTGGCATTCCTCGCGGGAGCTACACAACCCGGATGAAACGCGGATTAGGGCAAGCCTTTCGGGACCAAATTTGATGATAGAGGGAAACACGGGGTTAATCCGGGTCAGATTGGGAGAGTGTGTCGGAGTGGTGCTGAGGTGTTCACCAGAGGGGTCTCTTGGGTTCTGAGGGGTCCTTCGGCGTGGGTGTGGAATGATGTCTTAAGAGAGGATGATCACTGTCTCTGGTTATATCTGAAGCTCAAGCCGTTTGACATCGGGATTGAGCTCTCTCTGAGGGTTTCGGAGACGGATTGGCGGCGAGATAAGGTGGGTTAACGATATGGTCTGGTCCTCGATGGTTTTTAAATACCAAGAGTGCGTAGCTGTGTCCAATA
>CM068966.1:52972978-52987384 GCA_035128595.1 Eptatretus atami
TACCGTGTCTGGCTCGCCGACGACCCCGAGTTTCACACCTGCAGTTCCGGGCCAAACCGCACGAGGCGGCCAGGTACTGAGCAAACTCTGACCTCCAGCCTGTCTAGTCTTTTCCCTTGGCTGCGAGGGTCGAAATGATGATAATCTGGGTCCATTTTTCTTTTGGTGTGTGTGTCTGCGGTGGCCGCCGTCCTTTAAGTAGAAATTGTATGTGTTGATTGCTCATTGTACAATGCCTGTATATTCGGAATAAGTCTACACTGTTTCTTATTATTGTAAATAAATAACTGTTAAATGTTCCAGTTCGTTGCCTGTCGTTTTTACCATTGACCTGGTATGGTTCGGGCTTGTGAAATAGTGAGGCCGTTTGTGCCGTAAGTTATTTGGACCGGCGCGCTTTGGTAACTCCCGCTCGGTTACGCCGGATCCGAGTCGGTTAACAGCGACTCGGTTCGGGGCAAAGTCGGCCAGGGAGTGGTTTCCCAGTAGTTCGACGGCGTGGGTACTTTGGTAAATTGGAATTAGACAATTCACCCTACCCCACCCCGTCGAAATATTGGTGTCCACGGTCCACTAAGGACCCGTGACCTTCGGAGTTATCCGAAGGTTACGACCTTCAATTCCGGGTGTTCGGTGGGAGATGGCCCTGCTCTGTCTTAGCGGTCGTTCCTCGCCACCGACCCTCGGCCCACAACAAATTGGTGTCAGGAGCGCGATTCGGACCCCTCCGCCTCCATAGAGAAATTCACGGATTCGGATCAGGGGTGCATGGAGCCACCCCCCCCCCCGTTCCCTCAAATTTAAGAGCGTTTTAAATTTGCTCTCAGATGAATCATGGCAGGCGAAGACGGGCTGAGAGCAGGTGGTTTCAGACCGAAGCTAAGGGAACCCATGGTCCAGGACGACACCTCCATGCAAAAGACGCCCCCTGCGATCGGACCCAGAGGTTGTGATGGGCGTGGAGGGGCGCGTATGACCCCCCCCCCCCCGATCCCTGCCGGTTCCACACACCATCATGGTGGGTCGGCTCCATCGAGTCCACTTGACATGAGCCAGCTGATGGAAATTTTGATGCAAAAGATGGACGCGAATGCGCACATGCAAAACCAACAGAAGGGTGATATGCAAAGAATGGAAAACAAAATGGATGCGAATGCAAAAAAAATGGAAAGAACGCATGGGAAGCCGAATGGATGCAAATATGCAAACACTGAGGGTGAAATGCAGAGCATGGGTTGAAACCGCAGGCGAGTCTGGAGGAGCTGAAAGGCAAAATTGCGGATTGGAAAATGGCGCCTGCACGTGGGAAAACGACCGAGTCAGGGGGAGTGCAACGGTTGTTCGGACCGCGGTGGAAAACAGGCGAGGTCGAGGTAAAAGAAACGCGGGAATTAAAGGGATGACGGAATTAACAGAGACACAAGGGGAGATGCAGGATTTGGAAATAATGATGGAGACGCAGAAAGCAAAGAGGGGGAAAGAATTAAATAAAGTAAAAGAGGAGCACACACAAGTGGAGCGGGGAGGGGACATGAAGTTTGAGCTTGGGGAATGTGTGGAGACCCAATGCGGGGGTCAGTTTAACCTCCCTCAGGAACAGGGGGAGACGGTATGCTCCCTCGAAGTGGACTGCGACCAGGTGGGTCCGGTCGGGCCGTGCGAGGTCGAGCGGGTGCATGGTCCGGAAGGGTACATGCCGAGTTTTGGAGGGGCAGAGGCCTCGAGATCCCTTGAACAAACCCAAACCCCCAGCGTGATTGTCCCAGTGTGTGTGTGGAGTGTGCGAGTGGTGTGAGTGTCACGGCATGCACGAGTGCATGTGTGGAAATGGCACACGGACTGATCCAGACGGGAGACGGGAATGGCGAGCTTGGTAGGCCGCACAAAGTTATTTTGGAAACCGCGCCGGCTCCGCGGGACGCTACGTGCGAGGTCCGTTCCATGTTTTGCGAACGGCCCAAGCGCGCACGTCTGCGCGATCGCAACCGGCATTGAAACGTCTCGTGCGTGGTACGAAACCGGCACGTACGTGCACGTTTTAAAAGGAATGTTGTGTGACTTCGGAAAGCACGGGTCCCCATGCGAGACGTGTGCCGGGCATCACGTGCTGCACGCCGCGTGTTTTGTTCGTTGGAACGTTGATTGCTCATTGTACAATGCCTGTATATTCGGAATAAGTCTACACTGTGTCTTATTATTGTAAAATAAATAACTGTTAAATGTTCCAGTTTGTTGCCTGTCGTTTCTACGATTGACCCGGTACGGTTCGGGCTTGAGAAATAGTGAGGCCGTTTGTACCGGAAGTTGTTATTTGGACCAGCACGGCTTTGGTAACTCCCGCTCGGTTATGCCGGATCCGAGTCGGTAACAGCGACTCGGTTCGGACAAAGTCGGCCGAGGGTGTGGCTTCCCCGGTAGTTAGATGGCGTGGGTACTTAGGTGAATTTGAATTAGACAATTAACCCTACCCCACACCGTCGAAATATTGGCATCCACGGTCCAGGAAGGGACCTGTGACCTTCGGATTATCCGAAGGTTATGACCTTCGATTCTGGGTGGTCGGTGGGAGACGGCCCAACTGCTCCGTCTAGCGGTCGTTCCTCGCCACCGACCCCCGCCCACAACAATATCACTTCCTAGACAAAGTGTTCAATGTGTCGACATATTCAAGCTTTGGGACAAGCTTTGACCCCGATTGTTTAGCCATGAAAGCACACAAAACACAATAACTCAACCAATCATAAATGTATGTGGTTTTTTTTTATTTTATTTTTTTTAACAGTTACGGAGCTATGCTCTGCCTTGGATGGATTGAGCTGCTTACACCCCTGCTCAAACTAAGTGTTATCCAGTAACAATTGTCCCTTTTGGCACGCCATGTGTAAGAATGATGCCACCAAGTTAATCCCAAAAGATGACAACCATCATCTTTTCAGCTCAAGTCTGAACACAAATGTGTTTACTGGAGGCAAGTCTGAAGGAGGAGAGGAGATTGGACCATACTCTGTGCAGTGTTGGTGCTGCCTAAGCAGTCTCCTTGGCTATTGGGCACAATCGCCACTCCGACACAATATACCAGCATGCTGGCTCTCATTTGTGCCAACCACGGAAGGATGACAGGTCGAGTTAACCCCACCTGGTATTAATTGAACAGCTGAGCGGGTTCTTAACTCAGGACCTGAGGATCTAAAGCCCGCCACCTTAACCATTAAGCCAACACCAGGCATAGTCCGAAAGCCTCGACTGCAACGACTGCCTTTTCTTTCTGGATTGAAGAAGGGCATCCATGTTTTCCATAGTCACATTGGTGTTCACAACCTATCCGCCACTCATTGCGTTCCTGGTCGCCATGTTCCGAGACATGGAGAATCGTGGGCTTGTTAGTCATCTGTGTGCATTTGCGGCACACAGCGTACAAAAACTTTTGACATGTGAGATCAGTGCGGGAGCATCGCATACAGAGAACCATTTGATATGCCCATGGCAATGGCAATTTCTTTCACCTGCAATGACTAATCTCCAATATTTCCACACGTCAAATGTTGTTCAGTGAAAGGAACGTTTGGTGTCGTCAGAATGAGACTTTGTTTCACTGCTTTCATGTTCCTCTTTAAACTTCCACACCAATCTCTCAAAGTTTTCCACATCCTTGGTTGACTCTCTACACACTCAAACTGGCTCGTGTGAATGTCCGCAGACGCTTACCCACTCAGATGCCAAAATTTGAGGACAACGTGTTGCGATCATGCAATCTACAAAAACAGCCATTCCACAGTGTGTGAGTACACACTGCACATATTATAACCCCAACAATAATACAAAAACGTGACGTATGCTGTTGCAATGCGTCAAATGATGCAGAAAAGTTATCTATAGACCAGTACAAAAGCCAGTCAAAAATGACAGGTTGGAATTATTTTATTAGAAATATTCAAGGAGACTGAAATATATGATATTTCAATTCGTAGCAAGGAAAAATGTTATTGTAAACCGTCCATGTATAAATGTGATCCTATTTTCATTATCTTCTGGGACGTTTCATTTCGCCAGTACAGCCTCGTGAGCGTCCCAATTCTAAAGCCTCGGGCCTAGCGTCAGTTGTGCTGATATCTTCTTTATTTATTAGACATCCTCAGGATGTAATTGGACACTCCTTTACTCTGTGCGTGTTACATATCACGTGCAGCAAATTTCATCTCCCTGTGCCTTGTATTAAATGTTTTTTTTTGTAAAACGCTTCTGTACATCGGTTTGCATGTCACCGTCTACATTTCCAATAGGAGATGTAATTACTCTTTTATGAAAAATGTTCTTTGAGGTTTTTTTTAATCCTGAAAAATAGATCGTAATGAACACACAGTCTTGTTTAAAAGATTGGCCTTTAAAACCTTACTTAAATCATCCTTATGAAAGGAGACAGACAATTTACACAAACATACAAATACACATTGTGTTTATGTAGGTAGATGTGCAATTGTCATTCAGTTAACATACATGCATTCAGGAATTGTGATTATGGGACCTTCATATGTGAATGTACCTCGTACATATACAGTATATACATATATACACACAATATATATATATATATATATATATATATATATATATATATATATATATATACAAATATAATTACACATTCCGTACATACACAATGTACACTGAAATCAACAAGCTGTGCAGTGGCTCCCAGTTCTGTTTAACATCCCACCCCCTGATATATGCTGCAGGCAAGAACGCCGAGAGAGTTTGACGGCATCAAAGCCAACCCAGATCTTCCGATCCATGAAGATCTGCAGAACTCAAACATGCAACTCAAGTCACACAACCCTTTCTGGATCTCTACAAATGTTTTGAGTGATGCAGAGTTTAACACAAAGGACAAGTGGTGCTATCTCTGGACAGACAACAACATTACAAAAAAAGACAGATGAGCGATCCAACAGAAGAGCCTCCAGGTCTCGACCTCCCCAGGAACAGTGGTCTGTGCTCAACAGGATCCGCACTCTCCATGCAAGGACATCACACCACCTCCACAAATGGAATTTCAAAGACATCCCAGCATGTGAACACGGTTACCCAGCTCAGACCATTAATCACATTGGGAACGAGTGTCACCTACGGAAATTTGATGAAGGATTTAGGCAATCCACCAAGCAACAGACATTGCTGTGACTTGTCTGTTCAATCCATAGACTCCTATAGAGAAGGACTGGAACCTCACGATCTCGGGGTTTGTAACTTGAGTCTGAAGGATTAACTTGAGTCCGGGGCTAAAATGACTTCTAGAAGGGCTAGAGACACGATCTCGGGATCCATATAGGGTTTTTGAGGACGGCGAGTTCAATAGTGTCATTTTCCACACCACCGAAGGTCATCTTCAAGGTCAAAAGGTCATATTTCAAGGTCAAATTACTGAATTTTGGTATTTTTGCCCGTTTTTGTGTCTAACTCATAGAGGAAAACTTTTGTAAAATCTATGACAAAACATGACATTGTGCACCTACTGCACCTACTTGCTGACCTCTATCATCGTTAACTAATGTATGTTTTGTGTTGTTTTTCTTTCAGAAACTGTCCAGCTGGTGATCTCACAGGATCTTTGTGTTGTTTCCTGCTTTGGTGACAATATGCCACGTCGTTGCAGCTGCTTTGGTTGTAGAGGAAACTATGATGGGATGCCTTCTGTAAAGGTCATATCCTTCCAAAAGATCCTGAGGAGAGGAGAGATGGATATTGGCAATGCCAAATGAGAAAGAAAGCTTGAGGTGCTTAAAGACGATATATATTTGTGAGACACATTTCAATTGTGATTGGTGTCAGTTAGGGGTGGCAAACGACCCAAAGAACCCCCATCAATATTTCCTGGAGTACCGAAATCAGCTTTGAAGCAGGTGACCTCAGCCCCACGCCCAACATCATCTTCTACGTCAGAATCAAGAGCTAAGAAGATGCAGGCAGCTGATGAGGCTGCAGACAATATCCAAGATTTCGACCACTTCTGTGCTAAAATCAGCTCCTTTTCCTGGCTTTAACGTCATAAAAGACCAGGAAAACCTTGACCTATCAAGAACTAATGCTACTGGACAAACTGTCAAGCAGTTCTTTCATTTCCAACAAGTTCACTCACCTTTTGGATTTCTATTCTTGAATAGAGTGAGAAAGATGGCATTGAGGTGCCCAAACGACTTTTTCCTTTGCAGAAGAACAGCCTGCTCTCAAAATGGTCCCAGATTAGATCCATAACTGACCAGGTAAACATCTATGAATGCACAAGCAAGGAAATTATTCAGCTTGTAATAAGCCAGCTCTGTTGGATGACTGAGGCACACGAGCTTCCTCATTTCACCTTCCTTCTGTCGCAGCTGCATCTTATGTTCAAACCTCTTGATCGTCGCCGATTTGATACTGATACTATGATTTTCGCAATGCAGCTTCACAACATATCACCAGTGCATACAAAATGATTCGTCGATCCGGCTTAATCATTCTACATCAACAAAAAAGGTTAAAACAGATGCTGCTAGTAGTCAGCAGGACTCCAACCTCAAAATCTTGTTCGACCAGCTTAAACCACAGCAGCGTTTGGTCAATTTAATGTTTGACGAGGTAAAGCTGGTCGAGACATTGCGATTTTCTGGAGGGGAATGTTGTAGGTATGCCTCAAAATGCAGCAGCGGTGGTGAACATGAAATGCTTGCTTTACATGCTATGGTTGTTGAAGTTGCCTGCCATTTCGGTGGTCCACGCTATATTCTACGCATTTTGCGCCTGCAAAAAACTAACTGCCGATCAGCTGAAGGAACTCCTTATTGAAGCTGCATCAGCTATAGTTGGTGCTGGCGGTACTGTGATTTCTTTGATATGTGACCAATTGCAATACCAACCGCAGTGTTTATTCAAAACTTGGAGGACCAGGAAGTTGCCAAGTGCTGTCAATTCAAGAGCAATCTATGTTCTTAGTGTACAACTATGTGCACATCTTCAAAAATGTTCGCAACAACTGGATTACTGTTGATGGCAAAGACACTCATTTGTCGTAGATGGTAATGAGTACAAAGCTTTACTGGAGTGATATTCAGAAGGTTCATTGAGATCGACCGCGGCTACTCCTATTCGCTTTAACCAACTGACGTCACACCGCTGTTTCCTCAAAGCCCCTTCACCCAGAGCGTACCATTGGTATGCCAAGTGTCAATGACAAGACTTCGACTGCTTTAAAGACCTTCAAAGATTCACTGGGGATCAGCGAAGGCACAATCATTCCTCACCCAGATAATGAGTGAGTGGTTCAAGATGCATGAACGTGAAAGACCGTTCTCAGCTATCCATCTCGCGCTGACGAATCAGAACAGCCTTGGACAGCAGACTGTACAGTTTTCAACTAGGCGGAGCAGGCCTGCCAAATTATATCTACCTGCGCATGGCAAGGAGGTAAGTGGTCATAGCTGAAGCGTAACTCAGCCAAAACATGCTGAAGCCTCACTGTGTCCACACGTAATAATGTTTGATGCTGTGCCAAATTGTTCTGCAGAGAAAGACGTTGACTACGTTCTTTCCTGCTATATTGGCAGATGAAGCCTTGGAAAAGTTTTTGGCCAAGCTAGGCAAAGGGAGCGGAAAACTTCTACATTGACGTAGTGACATTATGGCTTGCAGCTAAAATTGATAAATTTGCAAAACTCATTAAGCATGACATTATGCCGAATCTAGTTCTCGTTTGATTGATTGCTGACAAAACTGTTACAACTTCCATAAATCCAGATGAGCGAACGTGAACTCATTGACGAGATTTACTGCTCAAGATACTCAGGATCTCTTGGGTCTCTGACGATGCCCTTAACCATAAAGTAGTTTTATTTTGCCGGACACCTTGTTCATAAATATGCGATAGCACTATATGGAGGAGATCATTGATGATGAGATGTAACGGGGGTTCATCTGAGTTTCTAGATAATTGAATTAGAGGTGGATGAGTGTGCCGATATTCAACCGTCTTTTTTGTACATATGCTATTAATTTGATATGACAAGACTAAAATGCGTTGCGATTTCATTTTGCCGAGCTGGTTATCCTCTGTAGATGTACCTTTAGCTAGTAGTAATGCTGCATGTACTACTTTAGCTAACATTTTCTAATTGAAAGCTCATGTCCTCAAATGTAGTGACAAAGAAAAAGCTTGGGATGCCTCAGGAGGCAAGAAAAGCTTCCCGAGCAGTGATAGACTTAGACATTAGTTGTAATAGGCATAGGTGGACAGCATATAAAGTATGGTATACGATATATGACAATAAATTATCAAAGTTTGACAGGCTTCTACACACTTGCATCTTATTTCAATCAGCCACCTCACCGTTTATGAGTTAGAACAAAACGGGCAAAAAAAATTACCAAAAATTCAGTAATTGACTTGAAATTATGACCTTTTGACCTTGAAGATGGACCTCAGGGTGTTTGAAAATGATTACTATTGAACTCACCGTCCTCAAAACCCCTTGTATGGATCCCGAAGATTCGTGCTCTCGCCCTTCTAGAAGTAAATTTAGCCCCGGGAACTCAAGTTAATCCTTAGACTCAAGTTACAAAACCCCGAGCATGGAGTCAGGTCTCTTATAGGAGTCTATGGTTCAATGAAAATAAATTCCAAACTGCACATTAATCACAGGAAGAAGCCAAACATAACAATACACACACCACACACCTCCATACAACAAAAACAAATATAAACACACAAACATGGATATTATTTTGTACTGGTAAGTTACTTACAAAAACTATTTTATTTGAAGTTATAAACCTGAACTTATAAGCAAATGACTAATTCCCAACTGCCAGCGGAATAATCAGCTTGCACCGTTTTTCATCGAGATTCGATCCTTTCAACCAGCACCTCTCCAAACTAGCGGATCCACAACCCGGTTGCAGGTCCAAGTCAGTGGATCACTCAACACCTCATGACCACAACAAAATTTGTGTCCCAGACAGTCAATCAAACAGCAATGCAATAATCCTTATCAAAACTTATTTAATTATTACTTTATTAAAGTAATTACTACACACGTTTATTATGGATAATATATTAAAGCGATATAACACTTTACAGTTTAGATATGTCCATTACACAGCACCCTCCATCTTATCATAGACTCAAATTGTATTAACAACCGATTTATACACGTGCACTGCGTATTTTAGCACCACAATAAATTATTTTAATGTTATTATAATGTATTTTATAAAATAATATTATATTTTATTCCATTTTTCATCTAAATACCTCCATTATTTATACTATATATATATATATATATACAGTATCTCAAAGTGAGTACACCCTTACAAAAATGTACATATTTTGTTGTAACTTTTTACTTTGATAGTTTATAAGCACAAGAGTCAAAGAAACGATAGAGTAGACATTCTGTCATTACATGTACAGGCCTAAAACATTATTCTGTGGAAACAATGTGGCATTACTGGGCCATATCTGTGAAAGGGGGGGGGAGGGGCAACAAAAGTGAGTACACCCTATTGTACTTTCTCACATTCAAGCATTATGTTTTCAGTATTTTGTATGTTAACCATTGTTTTGAGGCCACAGCAGCTATTCTACTCGTATGGAGTGACCAGAGTTCCACATGTCTTTGCTGGGATCCTGTTCACTCCTCTGCAATGACTTTCTCGAAGTTGTGTTGATGTTGTCACTTTTTGGTCCCTCAATGTTACATTTCAGGATTCATTTTCATTTTCATTCAGTATTCTATTGGCGTTTTAGATCAGGTGACATGCTTGGCCACTCCAAACACATTGACCTTCGACTTCTTACAGAAAGCAGTTGGCTGCTTGGAACGATTTTCCGATCGTTTTGATGCTAATACAGGCTCCGTCTACACGTTTTTTGCAGGGAGGCGTAACATTCTTCTCCTTCAGATGTCACATACATCGTAGAATCTATGTTCCTCGATGACTTGGGCTCTCCAGTACCGGCAGCATCATGCATCCCCAAACCATTGACACCACCCACCACCCATGCTTGACAGTAGGGGATAACGCAACTTGTCTTGGTTACTGTTCCCCAGTCGCTAGCCAGACACGCTGCACTCCATCAGATCCAAACAAATTGATCTTCGTTTCATCGACCAGAGGACATTGTTGCCAGTAGTCCAGGGACTAGAATGATGTGCTTCAGCAAAAAACTGTTTGCGAGCTTTTCTTTGTGGCTCTGCTTCAGTGAGAGGCTTACGCGTTGGACGACGCCAATGCAACCCGATACGTATGGAGCGTGGTGCGACGTATGGTTTGCGCACTAACAGACAGCCCAGAAGCTGTAGAAATCTCTCAGCAATCTTGGCGGAACTTTTGTCGTCTGTCTTGGAGGACGAGCATTCGTGAACTTGGCGAAACATTACGGTGCAGTCAATCTTTGCGGTCTGCGCCTGGCGGAGAGAACTCATTGTTGTACGCTTCATTGGAGAACCTCTGGATGACCTTGGCCACGGTGTTGGGAAAAAGGGGGGGGGCTTACTTCAATAGAAGCACTGATCTTCTTGTATCCTTGGCCATCTTGTATGTTGGGCAACGATTCGATCTATTGACATCTTTCGAGAGCTCTTTTACCATGAGGAGCCATTCCTGCTTTTCAATGGCGATTGGTACAGTATTCCTATGCAATATTTTCTTCAGCAAGGCCAGATAGACATTACTGCTTGAGTACACTTCTTCACTTTTTAACATACCAGGAGGTTGCAGCCTCTTGGACATTATGTGTTATTGTTTTGGTGCATATTTTACCTTTAAACAACTCTTTGACTTAAATAGCAGAAATGATTAAAATGGAAGCTTGTTTTACCATGCTTGACTTACTTCTTGTGCAGACTATACAGGGGTGTACTCACTTTTGTTGCCTCCTCTTTCAGAAATATCTAATATGCCACATTTGTTTTTATGGAATGCAGTTTTGTGTCTGCATAATTTGCAGACAGAATGTTGTCTCTGTCATAAAACTCTAAAGCTTTTCTTTCAAGCACAGCTGCTTAAAAAGTTTTATTCTCTTGTTTTTACCCCACTGAATTATACATATTTGTGAGGGGTGTAGCTCACCTTTTGTTGAATACTGTATATATATTTATATATTGTTACGGCTGTGGAAATTCGCAACACCCATCCAGGTCCCATAGGTGAGGTAATTTCTTGCAAGTCATGTTAGTTAGCACCAAACCCATTGTATAGAGGGAATTAATGTGATTCTTCGGCTGCGATACTTTGAGTTTAGGCGTTTTTCTGTTCTGCTTTATTTTCGAACAACAACGCCCAACCACACTTCAACGCCAACAACACGCCAACCAAGCACCACTTCCAACAACGCCAAGCACCGCCACCCTCACAAACCACGCCAAGATCTCAACCACGCTACCTACACCAACGGAACGCACATCCTCAGCGGTCTACGTACGACGCGTTTGCGCGTTGCAAGCCGTCGAGCAGCGAGTGGAAGGGGAAGCGTCCCCAGGGCGCGGACGCGCGTTTTTCCCGCTGTTTTTCTTTCCTTGGCCCGCGCGCCAGAATGAATTCGCCTCGTCCCCACAAGCGGAGGTGGGAGGGACCGAGAGGGAAACGCCCCCCTTCTCAAGCGGCCTCGAAGGAATTGTGGAGCCGAGAACGGGGCGTGGGCGCCGGAGCGGCTAAGAAGCGGAGGCGAATGAGGGTTTTTGATTTTTTTGGCTTCTCTCTTGCTCGCTTCTCGGGTTTTCGCACGGAGAGGCTCGCGGGCCACGGCGAGTGACGTTCGCCGAGGGAAAAAGGAGACTCAACACTCAGGGAAGTCGACTCTCCAGTTTCTTTTTGGGGTTTTGTGTGAACGTGTGTGTGTGGCGCCGTGCTCCGATAAGTAGTCCAATTTGTGGTAAGTGGTCCGTGTGTGCGTATTCGGTTTAGTCCTTCTTTTATATTGTGCATTTCTTTTTTTTCTATTATATCTGTGCATTTTCTGACTGTTTCTTATGTGTGCTATTCGTTGTCGTGTTTAAATAAAATGTGCTTCTGTTAATTCTTCCCCCGTGTCGCTGGTCCTTCTTCGTTGGGTCTCCAATCTGTTTCACGTAAAGGGTTCGGTCGTGGGCGCGGGTACGCCCGATAATAATCTGAACCGTCAAGGCCGACGATAACACGCTCGGTTATCCCGTTAGCCCGGAACGAGCCGCTAAGCGGATCGTGGTCCGAAGGTCGGCCTGTGGCGAGGTTACAACCCCTTCGGTAGGGTTACCCGTGCGGGTACTTAGGTATATCGACTTTCGGGCAATTCACCCTATTCCCCGGTGAATGCGGACTGGTTGTGCGTGAGGCCGAAGGTCCACCGTGACTGGGATCCCGGCTTAGCCGGGAGGGTCACGAACTGAATTGTCGTCCGCCGTGGCGAGGCTGGTCGCGATTCGAGTCACGTGGCCCGATCGCACGCCGACGGGCGCGAATTCGTAACCAATAATATATATATATATAATATATATATATATATATATTTAACCAATAATATTTTAATTAAAGAATTTACCTCACTAAAAATCATGACATCATTGTTATTATATCAAATGCAATGCAATTGGAACTTGTGTGTAAGATGAAAACCAGCCAATTTAAATAAAAGGTGACAATGGAGTCTGAAGACATTCTCATAAGACGCTGATTCAAACAATCAGCCAAATATCCTTTTGCTTTAACATGATGAAAAAACCTTCTCAGCACGTTCCACAAAATCATCCTTACTGAACAAATTCTTTCAAATCTAAGAAGCTGAGATGAAAAAGACATTGCAATTCCATTTTCATTCGGACCAATTGCCGACCTGGAAAGCTGTATTAAGACCACAGGAAAATGAAATCATTCAACTTTATGTATACACTTGTACTAAAACCATTCTGTCCAACTCTAACCAACATTATCCAGATATGCAGAAACTGCACAATTCATTACCACAACTGTTCTGTAATAAGATTATCTGGATAATCTTGTGAAGCAGACCTATCAAAAAAAAAATCGTTTAACCACACAAATATCATCTATTTAACGACATGTACGAGCATAGCATTTTAGCAATCTAATTTTCATCCAGTCATCAGTTTCTGCATGAATGAAAATTCACAGAAAATAGAAAATGTCCGCTATTGGGCGGCTTGCAATTCCCACCATGGAATGTACCCTAACTGTTGAAATATTATGCCACAAAAGATAAAAGTATTAAATAAATAAAGATTAACATCATCCTAAACTTCTGATTATTCAAAAACAATGAAACTTGAGTATTTAT
This sequence comes from Eptatretus atami, assembly GCA_035128595.1. Taxonomy (NCBI): domain Eukaryota; kingdom Metazoa; phylum Chordata; class Myxini; order Myxiniformes; family Myxinidae; genus Eptatretus; species Eptatretus atami. Next base: position 52,986,282 of record CM068966.1, read on the forward strand.
TTTTTAGGAAAAGAATGCTCTATCAAACGCTGACAGAAAACCTTATTAAAAAGAGTTAAACACCTTTGTCAATTACTTTTGAAGGAGCGAATCCCTCACGAGAACTAAATCCAAATTTTATACAAAGTTGAAAAAAATCAAAAGACTTTTTCAAACTGGCACTTGCATATTGATGGCATGTATTTTAATCTAGAACTCTAAGGAAGAACAATGCTCCAGAAAGTGTTGATACCAGAATTCTTCCATTGCCTGCAAACAATTATTTCCTGAACTCTTCTCCCAACACTTGTAAGCCTGAGTTAACTATGACGATAATGATTTGGTGCGAATACTGCCGGGCACCCACTATAAACCTATACTTGTACAGGTTTCTTATGAAGCTTTGGAACAAGAAAGTCGAGGAATTACAAAAATTTACCTCTTCACATTTTTAATGCGAAAATTATAACCTAAACTTCCTGATGCTCAGAGATATTCATCTTGAAGTGACTATGACAAGGAACATACATGCCTTTTCCGTATACTAGTGAAATAACCATTCAATTCTCTCTTAATAAAACCTCCACATAAAACTTTTTACAAACCACAACAAAATCATTGGCAGCCTTATCCCTGAAGTTATTATGTAGGTAACTGTTTAGACGGACCCAGTGAAAGCAAGCCCCGACCGACTGTTAAAACTTAATCCTATTATCCAGGACTACCACAACTCGTTTAAACCATGCATTAAACTTCAATATTGAACACTTTGCGTCAGAATTCCTGGAAAAAAGAATTGTTTAAGATTTTTTATTTTGGAAAATATATTTGTGCAGCCAAAAAATAAATCGATACTATAAAAGGAAGCATTGTATGCTTCCGTGTGTTGGTCTGTCCATGCGTACATCGGGCCACCCATTGGTGGACAGTTTGATCTCTCTCTTTTGTTGATTGCTCATTGTACAATGCCTGTATATTCGGAATAAGTCTACACTGTTTCTTATTATTGTAAATAAATAACTGTTAAATGTTCCAGTTCGTTGCCTGTCGTTTTTACCATTGACCTGGTATGGTTCGGGCTTGTGAAATAGTGAGGCCGTTTGTGCCGTAAGTTATTTGGACCG
>CM068966.1:52987409-52999672 GCA_035128595.1 Eptatretus atami
CAGAAGAATCTAAGATTGGCACACAATCTGAAACAAGTTTTGACAGAGACCTCCAGGGTATCCAGGGTCCGCAAGTCAACGTCCACTGACTGGACTATGTGCCTTCTCTGATAAGAGAAAACACACAGAAGGTAGAGGAGATGACCATGGTTCGAACTTTCCAAGCCTGTGAAACTATTGTTGCAAGCAGCGACCGCATAAGGGTGATGAGGGACAAGTTACGAACTACTGGTGACTGTCAGTAACGATTCTGTGGCAGCAGAAGCTCGATACCACAAGAGCTTGCCATGCCTCATACATCAGCAAAGCTAATCTTGGCAGTATGCTGGCTTCCCATGAAGGAGACAAGAAACTTGTTACGAACGGCAATTCAAGCAATTGGCTGAAGATACTTCTGCTGACCTGAATGGTGGGAAGGCCTTTGAAATATGACATTCTCTGGAAGATACAATCATTTTCTGCGCGGACAGGAAGTTGGCAGTCGACAGTCACTACCCACGACTCAAACTGTCGACTAAAGAAAAACACTTTGGATATGACAATTGTCTTCCCTAAGCCATATATCCTTATAAGTCCGAGCCTTCGTACTCAGCTCATATCCCTTCAAGATGTCATCACTCTGCCTTCAGTGTAACTACCGCAACAGCCACGGGTGTCCAAGAAAACAGCCCACAACAGCGTGGATGATTCGACAGGGTGAGTCTGCTGTACCGCACTGCGAAACTCATCAATCGGATTATTCAAAAGAATGCCAAGGCATATCAGTCCGAACCACCTTAATATCATGGATCTAACCCTGACAAAAATCCAAATCTGTTGATTACCAGACAGTCTTTACGCCTACTACGCTGGGTTATTGCCAAACCAGAAAAGGAAGATAAAGATGCAGTTTTCAGCACCAGAAGTGTAGCACTCATCAGATGAAAGGATGTTTTTGAATGCTTGCTCAGGATGTTGTTACCACTGGGACTCTTGCTAGAACTAACATGCCCAAGCATGTGGCCCTGGGAATTGCAGTTCACCCATAGATGACGAGGGTCAAAACAGCTCATTAACCATGCTGAGCAGAATGGGCACGTGACTCCTACGATATGATTTGAGGCAACCGACACATGTTGACAGAGAAATAACAAAAAGTTATGTGCTGACATACACAAACAGGACAAAACAAACAAACAAATGGACGTCCAAGTGTGCAATACCCTCTCCTCTGGCGAGGGAATAAGAAATAGATTCATTGGTGATGAGTGTGGAGAGCCCGAAAACAACATTTTTATGATGAAATGAGTGGCATGGTTTAAAGTATCCATATCCATCCTTTAGATGCTCATACAAAAAGGCTTTGGATGCTCATGTGGATTTCATTTTGGTAAAAGATGTTGTGCAAGGGATTGGAGTTGGTCTTAATCTCTGGTGCTCACTGGTAGAATAACGATACTTAGGAGGAAGTCACGTGGGACGAAATCAGCAAAGTGTACCAATGAACCATATGATAGCAAATAACGATTTGGAGGACAACACCCCTCCCTTCCACCTCCCCCCCACCCCCCCCCCCCCGTAAATCCCATTCGACCATAAATTTTAAAAATGTGAACAAACTTAGGTACATCATGGGTGATGAAGGTTGTGGTCAAGTTCATTGAAATTGTGTGTCGTTTCGGAGAGAAGAAGCAAATACATATTTTTGGGGGAAACCCTACCTGTACACCCCCTTACACGCCGATTTATTTTTTTTTATTGTCATTAACATTCCTGGGTACATCACGGGTGATGAAAATGTGGTCAGATATTGATTGGAATTGCATGTGTAGTTTCTGAGAAAAAGCAAGTACCTATTTTGGGTGGAAACCCACATAAGTCCCCTTAGGGGCCGTTTTTTTTTTGTTAATGCCATGAAGAAATTGGTACATACAGGTGATGAATGTTGTGGTAAAGTTTCATCAATCATATGTGTAGTTCAAAGAAGAAGTTGCAAGTATTTGTGGACGGACGGACGACATGCCATTCCCATAAGCTCCCTGGAAATTCCTTCCGAGTGAAGTAAAAATGTAGTGCGCTCTGTGGAACACAACAAAATTGTCATGCGCTCTATGGAACACAACAAAATGTGATGCGCCTCTGTGGAACACAACAAAAAAATGTGATGCGCTCTGTGGAACACAACAAAAATGTATGCGCTGGGTGGAACACAACCAAATGGTGTGCGCTGGTAACACAACAAAATGTCATGTGCTGCTGGGTGGACACAAAAAAACGTTATGCGGTGGGTGGAACACAACAAAAATTGTCATGCGCTGGGTGGAACACAACCAAAATGCCATGCACTGGTGGAACACAACAAAAAATGTCATGTGCTGGGTGGAACACAACAAAAATGCCATGTGCTGGATGGAACACAACAAAAATGCCATGTGCTGGTTGGAACACAACAAAATTGTCAATGTGCTGGGTCGAACACAACAAAAAATGTCAGGCACTGGATGGACACAACAAAATTGTCATGCGCTGGTGGAACACAACAAAATTGCCATGTGCTGGGAGGAACACAACAAAAACGTTATGTGCTGGGTGGAACACAACAAAATTGTCATGTGCTGGGTGGAACACAAAAAAAACGTTGTGTGGTGGATGGAACACCACAAAATTGTTGTGCGCTGGGTGGAATACAACAAAATTGTCATGCATTGGGTAAAAACATGACAAAAATTGTCATGCGGGTGTATGGAACACAACAAAAAATTCGGGCATTGGGTGGACCTTGTCTTGCAATGGTTGGTTTTGCTCTTTTCGCTACTCAACTGGAGTACTGGCTCTCGACGGAAGGCAGATCGCACCCATAATTTTACGTCAGTCTTTACTATTTTATCAAGGCGGATCGGTCATCCCGTGTTGAGCTGTCATACCAGACAGTGAGAGTGTCACGACACTCTCTATCACTGCTCGATAGAACTTGATCAACACAGGACGGCTGACACCGAAACTTTTTAACCTTCGAAGAAAAGAACAACTGTTGCTGAGCCTTATTGACAGAATGATTGATGATTTTCTCCACTTAACATCAACGGAATTATGTATGTGTAAAAAATTAAAAGAATGACAATTTTAACTTCAGCATTGTGAATAATTATAATTAAGTGTTAATGTGAGTTTTTTTTTCTAAAGTCAACAATAATTTCCTTTGTCTCTATTTTCACTTGATTACAGGAATTACTTTCATCATTGTTGTGAATCAGGCCAGCAATGTGTCGTCTCCAAATTTCACCACCCATGAGCTTTCAGATTATGCACGAGGCACTCCAGTGTTCAAAGTGATCGGTTGAGAAATTTTTCGAAACAATTTGACCACATGTGGTCTGTCTAAAGCAAATCCAAAATCCATTACAAATAGAACCATCAAAACCAAGTGCATCGAGTTTAACATGAAGTTTGAGGTGAAATGGTATTAAAAGCAAAACTAAAATCTAAGAAAAGTAACCGAGTAAAATACGTTTATCTCGATGGTTTAGCATGTGATGAAGAGTGAGTGAAACAACATCATCAACTGAATAATTACAGCGTTCGGCAATTGGTGAGAGTCAAGTGAAGCAGGAAGAACAGGTTTCAGGGAGTGTAAAAGTAGACGTTGAAAATATTTCATGATGATGGATGTGAGCACGAAAATCTGTTATATCATTTAGACAACTCACTGGGGAAAGCATTGGCACAGGAATAATTATGGACTTTTTCAAAACACGGGAAATTTTACGAAGCTGAAGTGACCAGTTGAAAAGTAAAGTTAGAATGGGCGACATTTCATCAGCACAAGACCGCACCAGGCCAGGACTGATATCAGGACCAGTGCCTTTCCCGATCTTCTGAGTTCGTCAAAATGTGCAGTGTCATTTTGGGAGATAACAAAAACCGCCAGGCTCAAGAGTTTTAAACGTATCTGCAGCTGGACCTTAATGCAAATCGAATCAAGTCTTCCTTGTCACACACACCCAACCTGTCCACAAGGTTGGTAATAATCCGTTGATAACGCTTTGAGATATCGCGTTATATCTTGTTTTTGGCCCTTTTCTCAATGGTGAAGAATTCTACAATCCGGATCCAGATCTTCACCAAAATCGAATCAATTCTTCCTTGTCGCACACCCAACCTGTCTGTAAAATTTCGTCCAAATCCGTCCTTAACTTTTTGAGATATCCTGCTCACAAACAAACAAAACAAACAAACAAATAGACGATCAAACAGAAAAACAGGGGTGAAAACAAAACTCCATCCACCTTCGGTGGTGGAGGTAACAAATAAATTCTGGTGATTGTTCATTTAAAATGTTGCAGCTATTGCAAAAGAACTCGGCAGAAAAGAAAAGAAAACTTGTAGAAAAACAATTTTAATTGTTTGACTTTTTAATATAAATGAAAAGCCACTCTCTTAATGATCTCCCAACTCCCTTGCACGTCCACTGTGTCATCATAAATGTCTCTTATATCTTAAAATAATCGACGATGATTATTCATATAATACAAAATAAAGCTTTTAGTAACCTGTAAATTATGTAATATATCCAAGGACATATTATGTAGCTTGTATATCATGTAACTCACCTGTATATCCTATAAAGCTTCCTTTTCTGCACGAAATGCTTTGCACCTTTGTTCGTCTTGGACTCTCAGGCTCAGTGGCCCCTTCGAAGCACTTTTCCCACCTTTAAGGGTTTCACTGCCACTCAGAGGTGAATCAGCCTGATAGGCAAGCCCATTGCTGTGACGTCTTTAGCGGTGCCCTAATCCAATATTGACTGTGGATACATTTAACTTGAAAAACAGGATCGAAGGATGAACGTAGAATTAACATACCACAATTTTTTAACATTTGCATGACAAAAATTTGTAATGCACTTTATATATTTCATACTTGAGACATTGATTAATCGTAATGGTGTGAAAAAATTTTTTTGTGACGGTTGTGAGCCAGGTTGGACTTCGTGCACGTCCCCCCCCCCCCCCCCCCCCAGGGACAGAAGCACACACAAAAACAGTTGTCTGCAAAGTATATTCACCCCCTACCAATAATGCCACATTTACATGAATTACCAATTATGAAGAAACATTTTTTTTTCCAAATGAACTATTTTATTCCTGTAAAAAACATGTACAACTAGAGGGGGAGCACTCGGTAGAGTGCAAAACCTCCGCCGCCAATACTGCTGGGTCACTTAAGTGAACCTGATATCCCATTCATTGTAGGTCAAAACGGATCAGACTCTACTGAACCACGATTGAATAAACTAAACTAGATCGACGCGCATGTAGAAATGCCAAAAAAATAAAATCGAATTTTTTGAAAAAAAAGTTGCAAATTTCTGTTTTTTTTTTCTCTAACAATTTTTTTTGGGGGTGAATCACTTAAAACATGTAGAAATGCAAAAAAAAAATCAAATAATTTTTCAAATAAAATCGAAATTTTTTTGAAAAAAAGTTGCAAAATTTTGTTTTTTTTTTCTCTAACAAATTTATTTTTGGGGGTTGGAAATCACTTAAAACATGTGGAAATGCAAAAACAAAAATTCAAATATTTTTTCAAAATGGCCGCCATAGCGGCCATATTGGACTTTGGATCAAGTCCAAAATCTAATGGCATGATCCTTGGACCATACCTAATCCCCCACCAAGTTTCGTCGAAATCCGTCCAGGAGTTTTTCCGTAATACTGTTCACAAACAAACAAACAAACAGACAGGGGTGAAACAGTAACCTCCGTCCATCTTCGATGGCGGAGGTTAATCAACATTCACTGGTTGTAAAGGTATCCCGCCCCAGAGGTCAGTACTTGGAACTGAAAAGGTCAAGTGAAGCAGGAAGAACAGTTTTCAGGTAGTGTAAAACTAGACGTTCAAAAGATTTCCTTTTTTGGAAGTAGAATCACCTTTTACAGCAATGACTGCTTCGACTATTTTTGGGTTTGTCTCCACCAGCTTTGTACAATGAGATAGTGAAATCTTTACCCATTCTTTATGTGAAAATTGCTCGAGTTCTGCCAGTTTGATGGGGATCGTCGATGGTTACAATCTTCAAATCTCACCATAAATGTTCAATTGGGTTCAAGTCAGGACTTTGACTGGGCAACTCAAGAACATTTATTTTCTCTTCTTCAGCAAATCAGTGTGGCATTAGCTTTGTGCTTCGGACCATTGTCCTGCTGTAATGTGAATCTCCTACCCAGTTTCTGATTCATGGCTGACTCAAGCAGGTTTTCATCAAGGATTCTCCTGTACTTTGCACCGACCATTGTCCCTTGTTTCCTGACAAGCTTGCCAGTTCTTGCTGATGAAAAGCAGCCCCATAATATTATGCTGCCACCATCATGCTTGACAATAGGATGGTGTTGACTGGGTGATGTGCAGTGTTGGGCTTGCACCAGATGTAACGCTTTGAATTTACTCCAAAAAGTTCCATTTCTGCCTCATCTAATTACAAAACTCTTCTCCAAATGCTTGCAGTATAATTAAGATACTTTTTCACAAACTCCATACGAGCTTTTAGATACGTCTGTTTCAGTAATAGCTTCTTTCTTGCAGCCTATCCATAGAGACCAGTTTTTGTGAGGGAACGGGATATTGTTGATTGGTGAACACAGATCCCCATCTCGAACATAGAGCCTTGCCAATCTTTCAAAGTCATTGTTGGATTTACACTGACATCCCAAACCAGTATCCTGTTTGCCCGGATACTGAGTTTGGATGTGCGACCTGATCTGGGAAGAATCTGGGTGGTATGATATTGTTGTAATTTTACGATATTGTGATATTGTTACGAATCTGGCAGCCATTTGCACACAAACAGACAGCAGTCCCAAAGCTTAGTTATTTCAATAAGTATGTGTAGAGTTACATTCCTCCCTTTGTCTAAAGGGAATTACATGTGTGCACTGCGAAGTTTCTTCTAGTTAGATTTTTGCAATACCCAACGCCAACTAATCAATCCTTCACTTCTTCGCCACATCGACGCCATTGCCCACTTGCGTTCGACCACGGACGTGGGTGGAGGTTTCCTCACCTCAGAACACCGACTCCGCCCAGGAAAGGAGGGGGCTCCCCCCCTGTCCAATCACGGATGGCCAGCACATCACCCCACGAAAACCTGTCCAATCAGGGCAAAGATGATCTCAGAGCTCCGACTCAGCCCCAGAAAGGCAGAGTTTCCCAATGTCCAATCAGAGGGGGACAGATATTACCCCACGAAACACTGTCCAATCAGGGAAAAGATTACCTCAGAGCTCCGACTCCGCCCCAGAAAGGCAGGGTTTTCCCCCTGTCCAATCAGAGGGGGACAGATATCACCCCAAGAAACTCTGTTCAATCAGGGCAAATATTACCTCAGAGGACCGATCACCCCACCCCGTCCGGGGGAGGGATAAGAATCGCCGGGCTCCCCTGAGTGTTCACTGGAGTTGGGTTGGAATTGTCGGAGAAGAAAGGGGTCACCATTGCTCTTGGTGTGCGCCGTTGGTGGTCGGCGTTGCCGTGTCTCAAGCTGGCCCTCTGACTATTCCACAGCCGTCGACTTCCATCTCTCATTTTGTCGAGTAATAACCCGGCGTCCGAGCCGGGAATCTCCGCTGGCCCTCTGTGAGGAGCGACCCTGGCCCCCGCCTGGACCCCGCTATACCGTGTCTGGGCTCGCCGACGACCCCGAGTTTCACACCTGCAGTTGCGGGCCAAACCGCACGAGGCGGCCAGGTACTGAGCAAACTCTGACCTCCAGCCTGTCTAGTCTTTCCCCTTGGCTGCGAGGGTCGAAATGATGATAATCTGGGTCCATTTTCTTTTGGTGTGTGTGTCTGCGGTGGCGCCGTCCTTTAAGTAGAAATTGTTATGTGTTGATTGCTCATTGTACAATGCCTGTATATTCGGAATAAGTCTACACTGTTTCTTATTATTGTAAATAAATAACTGTTAAATGTTCCAGTTCGTTGCCTGTCGTTTTTACCATTGACCTGGTATGGTTCGGGCTTGTGAAATAGTGAGGCCGTTTGTGCCGTAAGTTATTTGGACCGGCGCGGCTTTGGTAACTCCCGCTCGGTTACGCCGGATCCGAGTCGGTAACAGCGACTCGGTTCGGGCAAAGTCGGCCGAGGGAGTGGGTTTCCCCAGTAGTTCGACGGCGTGGGTACTTTGGTAAATTGGAATTAGACAATTCACCCTACCCCACCCCGTCGAAATATTGGTGTCCACGGTCCACTAAGGGACCCGTGACCTTCGGAGTTATCCGAAGGTTACGACCTTCAATTCCGGGTGTTCGGTGGGAGATGGCCCTGCTCTGTCTAGCGGTCGTTCTCGCCACCGACCCTCGGCCCACAACAAATTGGTGTCAGGAGCGCGATTCGGACCCCTCCGCCTCCATAGAGAAATTCACGGGATTCGGATCAGGGGTGCATGGAGCACCCCCCCCCCCCGTTCCCTCCAAATTAAGAGCGTTTTAAATTTGCTCTCAGATGAATCATGGCAGGCGAAGACGGGCTGGAGCAGGTGGTTTCAGACCGAAGCTAAGGGGAACCCATGGTCCAGGACGACACCTCCATGCAAGAAGACGCCCCCTGCGATCGGACCCAGAGGTTGTGATGGGCGTGGAGGGGCGCGTATGACCCCCCCCCCCCCCGATCCCTGCCGGTTCCACACACCATCATGGTGGGTCGGCTCCATCGAGTCCACTTGACATGAGCCAGCTGATGGAAATTTTGATGCAAAAGATGGACGCGAATGCGCACATGCAAAACCAACAGAAGGGTGATATGCAAAGAATGGAAAACAAAATGGATGCGAATGCAAAAAAAATGGAAGAACGCATGGGAAGCCGAATGGATGCAAATATGCAAACACTGAGGGGTGAAATGCAGAGCATGGGGTTGAACCAGCAGGCGAGTCTGGAGGAGCTGAAAGGCAAAATTGCGGATTGGAAAATGGCGCCTGCACGTGGGGAAACGACCGAGTCAGGGGGGAGTGCAACGGTTGTTCGGACGCGGTGGAAACAGGCCGAGGTCGAGCGTAAAGAACAGCGGATTAACCAGGGATGACGGAATTAACAGAGACACAAGGGGAGATGCAGGATTTGGAAATAATGATGGAGACGCAGAAAGCAAAAGAGGGGAAAGAATTAAATAAAGTAAAAGAGGAGCACACACAAGTGGAGCGGGGAGGGGACATGAAGTTTGAGCTTGGGGAATGTGTGGAGACCCAATGCGGGGGTCAGTTTAACCTCCCTCAGGAACAGGGGGAGACGGTATGCTCCCTCGAAGTGGACTGCGACCAGGTGGGTCCGGTCGGGCCGTGCGAGGTCGAGCGGGTGCATGGTCCGGAAGGGTACATGCCGAGTTTTGGAGGGGCAGAGGCCTCGAGATCCCTTGAACAAACCCAAACCCCCAGCGTGATTGTCCCAGTGTGTGTGTTGGAGTGTGCGAGTGGTGTGAGTGTCACGGCATGCACGAGTGCATGTGTGGAAATGGCACACGGACTGATCCAGACGGGAGACGGGAATGGCGAGCTTGGTAGGCCGCACAAAGTTATTTTGGAAACCGCGCCGGCTCCGCGGGACGCTACGTGCGAGGTCCGTTCCATGTTTTGCGAACGGCCCAAGCGCGCACGTCTGCGCGATCGCAACCCGGCATTGAAACGTCTCGTGCGTGGTACGAAACCGGCACGTACGTGCACGTTTAAAAGGAATGTTGTGTGACTTCGGAAAGCACGGGTCCCCATGCGAGCACGTGTGCCGGGCATCACGTGCTGCACGCCGCGTGTTTTGTTCGTGGAACGTTGATTGCTCATTGTACAATGCCTGTATATTCGGAATAAGTCTACACTGTGTCTTATTATTGTAAATAAATAACTGTTAAATGTTCCAGTTTGTTGCCTGTCGTTTCTACGATTGACCCGGTACGGTTCGGGCTTGAGAAATAGTGAGGCCGTTTGTACCGGAAGTTGTTATTTGGACCAGCACGGCTTTGGTAACTCCCGCTCGGTTATGCCGGATCCGAGTCGGTAACAGCGACTCGGTTCGGACAAAGTCGGCCGAGGGTGTGGCTTCCCCGGTAGTTAGATGGCGTGGGTACTTAGGTGAATTTGAATTAGACAATTAACCCTACCCCACACCGTCGAAATATTGGCATCCACGGTCCAGGAAGGGACCTGTGACCTTCGGAGTTATCCGAAGGTTATGACCTTCGATTCTGGGTGGTCGGTGGGAGACGGCCCAACTGCTCCGTCTAGCGGTCGTTCCTCGCCACCGACCCCCGGCCCACAACAATATCACTTCCTAGACAAAGTGTTCAATGTGTCGACATATTCAAGCTTTGGGACAAGCTTTGACCCCGATTGTTTAGCCATGAAAGCACACAAAACACAATAACTCAACCAATCATAAATGTATGTGGTTTTTTATTTTATTTTATTTTTTTAAACAGTTACGGAGCTATGCTCTGCCTTGGATGGATTGAGCTGCTTACACCCCTGCTCAAACTAAGTGTTATCCAGTAACAATTGTCCCTTTTGGCACGCCATGTGTAAGAATGATGCCACCAAGTTAATCCCAAAAGATGACAACCATCATCTTTTCAGCTCAAGTCTGAACACAAAATGTGTTTACTGGAGGCAAGTCTGAAGGAGGAGAGGAGATTGGGACCATACTCTGTGCAGTGTTGGTGCTGCCTAAGCAGTCTCCTTGGCTATTGGGCACAATCGCCACTCCGACACAATATACCAGCATGCTGGCTCTCATTTGTGCCAACCACGGAAGGATGACAGGTCGAGTTAACCCCACCTGGTATTAATTGAACAGCTGAGCGGGTTCTTAACTCAGGACCTGAGGATCTAAAGCCCGCCACCTTAACCATTAAGCCAACACCAGGCATAGTCCGAAAGCCTCGACTGCAACGACTGCCTTTTCTTTCTGGATTGAAGAAGGGCATCCATGTTTCTTCCATAGTCACATTGGTGTTCACAACCTATCCGCCACTCATTGCGTTCCTGGTCGCCATGTTCCGAGACATGGAGAATCGTGTGGCTTGTTAGTCATCTGTGTGCATTTGCGGCACACAGCGTACAAAAACTTTTGACATGTGAGATCAGTGCGGAGCATCGCATACAGAGAACCATTTGATATGCCCATGGCAATGGCAATTTCTTCCACCTGCAATGACTAATCTCCAATATTTCCACACGTCAAATGTTGTTCAGTGAAAGGAACGTTTGGTGTCGTCAAGAATGAGACTTTGTTTCACTGCTTTCATGTTCCTCTTTAAACTTCCACACCAATCTCTCAAAGTTTTCCACATCCTTGGTTGACTCTCTACACACTCAAACTGGCTCGTGTGAATGTCCGCAGACGCTTACCCACTCAGATGCCAAAATTTGAGGACAACGTGTTGCGATCATGCAATCTACAAAAACAGCCATTCCACAGTGTGTGAGTACACACTGCACATATTATAACCCCAACAATAATACAAAAACGTGACGTATGCTGTTGCAATGCGTCAAATGATGCAGAAAAGTTATCTATAGACCAGTACAAAAGCCAGTCAAAAATGACAGGTTGGAATTATTTTATTAGAAATATTCAAGGAGACTGAAATATATGATATTTCAATTCGTAGCAAGGAAAAATGTTATTGTAAAACCGTCCATGTATAAATGTGATCCTATTTTCATTATCTTCTGGGACGTTTCATTTCGCCAGTACAGCCTCGTGAGCGTCCCAAATTCTAAAGCCTCGGCCTAGCGTCAGTTGTGCTGATATCTTCTTTATTTATTAGACATCCTCAGGATGTAATTGGACACTCCTTTTACTCTGTGCGTGTTACATATCACGTGCAGCAAATTTCATCTCCCTGTGCCTTGTATTAAATGTTTTTTTTTTGTAAAACGCTTCTGTACATCGGTTTGCATGTCACCGTCTACATTTCCAATAGGAGATGTAATTACTCTTTTATGAAAAATGTTCTTTGAGGTTTTTTTTAATCCTGAAAAATAGATCGTAATGAACACACAGTCTTGTTAAAAGATTGGCCTTTAAAACCTTACTTAAATCATCCTTATGAAAGGAGACAGACAATTACACAAACATACAAATACACATTGTGTTTTATGTAGGTAGATGTGCAATTGTCATTCAGTTAACATACATGCATTCAGGAATTGTGAATTATGGGACCTTCATATGTGAATGTACCTCGTACATATACAGTATATACATATATACACACATATATATATATATATATATATAT
>CM068966.1:53045381-53060721 GCA_035128595.1 Eptatretus atami
AGAAGAGAGATAAAATCATACACTGGACTCCAAAAAATACTTTACTATTTCAAATGTTTAAAAAGGCAAAAAAGTGAGAAATAGAGACAAAGTTAGTCCAAAATAGCGCTAAGTGGGCGAAAAAATTCAAGCTGTTCATCGCCGCTGTGTTGAGTTGACATGTGGTGTGAAAATACTCATGAGCTGTCATGTTCTCGGCACCTTTCCCCGTATATGGCGAAGCTGAGATGAACAATCAATTCAATTCAAATCATCATAGGCATCGTATCTTCCTGTAAACTCACTTGACCGCTTCGTCATCAACCCTTTACCAATCCAAGATGCGGACGTAATGTCCACGTGTTTTGGCTCTGGTTTGTTATATAATAATAAAAGATTTTTCACGTGCATTATAGCGCTGTATATTTATAACGCCCTAAGTCGCTTTGGACCCCACCGGTGGCGTTATATCGATTTTCCACTGTATTGCAAAATCAAATAAACAATAGTTGCCATGGAAACTGCAATTTTGGGAATTTGAAAAAAATTTGAACCTATTTGATATATTTGAAAAATTTTTTGTTTTTGTTTTACACATGATTGAAATGTTGTGCATAAACAATGTCGTTGATACATTTTAATAATTACCACCATAATAATACATTTTATAATTGTTTTCCAATAATCACATTTCTATATTGTTGCTAATATACATTTCATAATTGCGCCTAAAGATACATTTATAATTGCCCCTAATAATACATTTCATAAATTGCGCTCGTAATAATCCATTTCATATTGCCGTTAATAATCCATTTTATAATTGCTGCCTAATAATACATTTTATAATTGCCAACCTTAATCATTTATACATTGTTGTAATAATATTTCTAATTGCCACTAATATCATTTCATATTGCTGACTTAATAATCCAGTTTTATAAATTGTACCAAATAAGTACATTTTATAATTGGCGCCTAATAATACATGTCATAATTGCCGCTAATAATCCATTTCCATAATTGCTGCTTATGCCTTATAATTGTGCTAATAATACATTTTATAATTGCCACCTCATAATACATTTTAGAATTGTTGCTTGATATTCACATGTCATAATTGCCGCCTAATATACATTTTATCATTGCCTACTAATACATTTCAAGCATATTCATCATATTGCCAGTCTAATAATCCATTTTATATTGCTGCCTATAATCATTTTATATAATTGTTTGCTAATAATACATTTCATAATTGCCACCTATAATCCATTTCATAATTGCTCGTCTAATAATCCATTTTATAATGTACCTAATAATCTTTCATAATTGGTTCCTATAATTAATACTTAATGTTTTATTTAAATTTTTTTTAATATATTTTTTATTATATTTATAATTTCATTATAATTGCCCCTAATAATCTCATTTCATAATTGCGGCCTAATAATACATTTTATAATTGCTTGCCTCAAAATACATTTCCTAGAATTTGCCCTTATATATAATGTCATCAATTGCCGCCTAATATTATACATTGCTGCTAAACTTATTGCCCTCATAATATAATATAAGCCATTTCGCATAATTGCCGCTACTTCATTTAAATAATCCGTATTCATTCAAATTGCCTACTAATAATCCATTTTCATATTGCGTCTAATAAATATATTTTTAATAATTGTTGCCCTAATAATACATTTCATAATTGGCCGCTAATAATCGCATATTGCCTATATCATTATAGACTGCCTAATAATGACATTTTATAATTGTTGCCTAATACATATTCATAATTGCCACTAATAGATCCATTTTCATAATTGCGTTTAATAATGCCATTTTATAATTGCTGCCTAATAAATACATTTTATAATGCGCCTAATAATCAACTTTTAATAATTGCCACCTCATAATACATTTTAGAATTGTTGCCTTATATTAGATGTCATAATTTGCCAACCTAATAATCATTTTATAATTGGCCTGCCTAATAATACATTTCATAATGCCACCTATAATCCATTTCAAATAATTGCCGTCTAATATCCATTTTTAATATTGTACCTAATAATAACATTTCATATTGCTTAAATTGTCATTTGCCTATGCCATTCATATGTTAATATACTTTTATAATTGCACCTCATAAATACATTTTAGAATTGTTGCTATATATAGATGTCATAATTGCGCCCTAATTAATACATTTCAATTCAGCATAATACATTTCATAATTGCACATAACCATTTCATAATTGCAGTCTATAATCCATTTTATAATTGCCCTGCCTAATATATATTTTATGAATTGGGACACTAATAATCATTTTCATAATTGCTTTCCTAATTAATTATAATTGCCCAATATATTTTTATAATTGCCCTAAATAATACATTTTTTAATAATTGTTGCTATAATACATTTATAATTGCCGCTAAACCATTCATAATCACTTTCTTTATAATTGCCGCTAATATCTTTAATTGCACTTTATATTAATATGTTGCCTATATAATACATTTATAATTGCCGCCCCTAATAAATACATTTTATAATTGCCACCTCATAATACATTTTAGAATTGTTGCCTTATATTAGATGTCATAATTGACACCTATATAATACATTTTATAATTGCGCCTAATAATACATTTCATAATTGCCACTAATAATCATTTCATAATTGCCGTTAATAATCCATTTTATAATTGCTGCCTATAAATACATTTTATAATTGCTGCTCATAATATATTTTATAAATTGCACCTCATAATACATTTGAATTGCCTTATTTAGATGTCATAATTGCCACCTAATAATACATTTCATAATTGCCACCTAATAATCCATGTCATAATTGGCCGTCATAATCCATTTTATAATTGCGCTAATAATATATTTTATAATTGCACCAATAATCCATTTTATAATTGTTGCCAATTATCATTTCATAATGCCCCTAATATCCATTTTATAATTGCACTAATAATACATTTTATAATTGTTGCCTAATAATACATTTCATAATTGCCGCCTAATATCCATTTCATATTGCCGTCTAATACACTTTTTATAAATTGCTGGCCTAATAATACATTTTAATTGCCACCCATTATACATTTTATAATTGTTGCCTTATATACATTTCATAATTGCCGCCTAATAATACATTTTATAATTGCCGCCTAATAATACCTTTAAAATTGCCTACTTTACATGTTTTGGTGCAATGACCCTGCTTTGACTAATTTTGACCAGATTTATACACATATCTGAATTCTGATATCTTGAAATTCCTGAGGTATTGGCAATAATAAATCACAAAATATCCATTTTGATTATAATGGGGGTGAATTGTTGCCATGGACATCGTTTTCTCTTTGCCAACGAGGAACTTTTTCTATGCCACGTGTGCTTTTCCCATACTGACTATCAACCAAGAGGAGCAGAACTTGAAAAAAAGATAAAATTAAATTAATCATGATATTTTGCACCCCTCTTAGCTTGGTACTGAGGCATTTATCCAATGGGGGGCCTTTTGATTATGGCTCACGACCCTCAAGTGTTACAGCAGAAGGCCTTCAGACCAGAAAGTCGAACGGAGTCTAAGGGTTCTAGTGGCATATTTGGGGTCTCATGATCTTAAGAGATCCTTTGGGTTATAAAGGATCCAAAAGGTCTTTGGGGTCTTAAAGGGTCTTAGGGGTCTAAAGAGGCTTAAGTGTCTTGGGGGTTTTTAAGGGTCTTCGGGAAATAGAGTCTAAACTAAAGGATCTAAACTTCTAAAGGGTCCTTATGGGTCTTGGGGGGTCTAAAGGGTCTTCAGGATCTTAAAGGGTCTTAAGGTTTATAAAGGGTCTAAAGGTCTTATGAGTGTTTTTGGGATGAGGGTGTCTTAAAGGTTATAAGGAGTCTTAATGGTCTAATGATCTAAAGGGGTCCAAAGTGTCCAAAGAGGTTATAATAGGTCTGCAGGTCTAAAAGGTCAAATGGAAAATGGGTGTAGTGGTCAAAAGGGTGTAAATTGTCTTGAGGAGTTTAAAAGGGTCCTAAAGGGGTCTCAAAGGTCTAAGGCTCTAAAGGTCTACATGTCGAAAAGGTATGTTCCAATAGTCCAAAATAATAGACGTAGTCAAGGTCCAATCTATACGAATAATATCTGCGTGTGTGTGTGTGTCGGTGTGTGGCATGTGTGTGTGTCTCCTCCATAACTACAAAAACCATGAAACAATACAGCCTGAACTTTGCATGCATACTAAGGGAACTCCAAGGAAGTGCATGAAGTGAAAATTGGTGTTTTTGGTTAATTAAACACCCCTTTTGAAGATAATAAACAGCCTTATTTAATTATATTCCTTTATCAGGCGCATCCTCGGCCACCTCACTCTATAGGGTCATAAGGTGTTTCCTGGGTTACCTTGCTGGATTCTGAAGCCACCATGTTTTTTGCCTGCTCAACAATTGCCTTGACTTGGGAAAGGCCGCAACGATTTCTTAATGATAAATTTTTTTTCACTTTCCTCTCTCATATTATCCAATCCCTGTTCATCATTGCTATGAATCACTAGGTACAATTGCAATGCTTAAAACACCTGGAGATGGTCAAAAGGGTGGCATTTGGTGGCTTTATTTCATTTCCGTACATGCCATAACGTCGAGAATCTCTTCAACTAAGCCGAATGCAAAATGTAAGCTCCATAATTGAACTATGCAGCAGTTCAACTGCTTGGAAAAGTGTTCATTTGTCCAATTCAGACATTGTTTGGGCATTTCGGGCATATGGTTTTATCGATGGCAATTAGTAATCACTTGCCAAGCGCCCAGGTATTCCATTAGTGTGCTTAAGTCACTTTGTGAGCACTCTACAATATTTGCTTTGTCACTGCATATGAATATTGACTTGAACAAAGTTTCAGGCCACTTGCGTTGTGTTGACCATGTGTTGTTTCTACGGTGCAACAGGCGGTGGGCTGGCTCTCTGAAAATTTGAAATTGTATTGTACACGATGTTTTCCCTTTTTTACGATCTTCCATTGTACGACCTGTTACCCCGGCATAAATAAATACAAATAAAACCTATAAGGGCACTTGTAGAGCGCATACTTCCGCCACGCAATGCCTGATGCACAAGAACATAATCGGACCCATACATTTTTGAAATATCATGCTGTGTATTGTTTTGGCCCTATCTCTCAAATGTGGTCACTTAAAAAAAAAAAAATTCTCGTGTCCAGATCGTATTCGGACCTTCACCAAAATTGAATTAATTCGTCCTTCATAGCACACCCAACATGTCCACCAAGTTTTGGCCGAATCCGTCTACAACTTTTGAGATATCGTGCTATATATTGATTTAGCCCCATCTCTCAATGGTGATATAATCCACTAAAAAATTTGAGTAGCCGGATCCGGATCCGGATCTTCAGCAAAATCAAATCAATTCAGCCTGTCACACACCCAACCTGTCCACAAACTTTCATCGGATCCATCCACAACTTTCTGAGATATCCTGTACACAAACAAACAAACAGAAGATGTCATGTCGAGCATGATACTTGCAAAATCCATAAAACAAATTTTACCTCAAAATAATTGGTGGTTGAATTCAATGACCAAATATGCAACTCCTCTTCAAATCCCAAGTCATCGGATGACAATTGACAATTTTAGATATTCGGCCTATGTTGTCCTTTTGGCCTAGGTTTGACCTCAAAATTATAATTGGTGGTTGAATTCAGTGACCTGATTATGCGAATCCTCTTAAATTTGAAATAAGTGAAGATAAAAATTGAACATTTTAGAAATACCACTGTAGTTGTTGACGTTGGGCCTATGTTTGACCTTTTGTTCCATGCTGACCTCAAAATATTTTTGGCTGTTTGAACTCAATGAACCTGAAATATAAATCCTCTTCAAATTTCAAGTCAATCGGATGAAAATTGAGGATTTTAGAAACACCACCTTAGTTGTTTGACCTTTGTCTATGTTGACCTTTTGGTCCAGGTTGACCGTCAAAAATAATTGGCTGGTTGAATTCAGTGACCGGAGGAATAAATCCTCCTCAAATTTCAAGTCAATGGATGAAAATTGAGGATTTTAGAAATCTTCACCTAAGTTGTTGACTTTTGGCTTATGTTGACCTTTTGGTCCATGTTGACCTAAAAAAATAATTGGCTTATTGAATTCAGTGACTTGAAATGTATATCCTCTTCAAATTTCAAGGTCAATTGGATGAAAATTGAGGATTTTTCGAAATTTGGCCAAATTGGCCTCTTGGCCTTCGTCGACCTTTTCGCTATGTTTTACCTCAAAATTAGTAGGTGGTTGAATTCAGTGACCTGATCTGCAAAAGCTCTTCAAATTTCAAGTTAATTGGATAAATTGAGGTTTTTAGAAATTTGATCTATGTTGACTTCAAAGTTAATGGGTGTTTCAGTACAGCAACCTCATATGCAATGGTCTTCAGATTTCAAGTCAATCGGATAAAAATTGAGGATTTTTAGAAAATTGGCCCTATTTGGGCAAATTGGCCTTTTGGCCTATGTTGATCTCAAAATTAATAGGTGGTTGAATTCATCCACCTGATATGCAAATGGTCTTCAAATTTGAAGTCAATCGGGTAAAAATTCACAATTTTAGAAACAATTTAATAATTTGGCCTTTTTGGGTTGACATTCTGGCCTATATTGACTTTTGACCGAAGATTAACCTCAAATTAATAGGTGGTTGAATTCACTGACCTGATTTGCAATACTGTTCAAATTTAAAGTCAATCAGATGAAATTTGAGGATTTTAGAAAATTTGGCTCAAATTGGCCTATTGGCCACGTAGACCTTTTTGTCGACCGAATTTTTACGAAACTTCAATGTGGGACCGTCGCAGGGTCGGTGACATTAATCTCTGAAAAATTTTCAGAACGATTGGTTGAGTGGTTTGGCCTGGAGACGAGCGGACAGACAGACACACCACACACACACACACACACACACACACACACACACAACACACACACACACACGGAGGCGATCAACATACTTGTCAAAAAAAATTATTTTTTTTGCCAAGTAACAAAATCGACTGACCAAAATATTTGAAATATCTTCGATTTTGCAAGTACCAAGCAGACAGAAAGGGGTGAAAACAGCCTCCTTCACCTTCGGTGGTGGAGGTAATTAAACGTTTCGTTTTTCAAAAGTTTCTTCAACCATTTCATGGAGTGCTTGTTGAAGCCAAAAGTTTGGTGAGGCATCACTCTCCCTTCCCCTTCTTGGCTCCTTCAACATCCCCTCCATACTCTTCTCTCTCCCTCCTCTCCCCCTTCTACCCCTCCCTCAACATCCCCTCCATACTCTCTCTCCCTCCTCTCCCCCTTCTCCCCTCCTCAACATCCCTCCATACTCTCTCTCTCCTTCCTCTCCCCCTTCTCTCCCCCTCCCTTCTTCAACATCCCCCTCCATACTCTCTCTCTCTCCTCTCTCACCTTCGCCCTCAATCAACATCCCTCCATACTCTCTCTCCTCCCTCCTCTGCCCTTCTCCCCCTCCTCAACATCCCCTCCATACTTTCTCTCCCTCCTCTCCCCCTTCTCCCCCTCCCTCAACATCCTCCATACTCTCTCTCTCCCTCCTCTCCCCCTTCTCCCCTCCCTCAACATCCCTCCATACTCTCTCTCCCCTCCTCTCCACCTTCGCCCTCCTCAACATCCCCTCCATACTCTCTCTCCCTCCCTCCCTCTTCTCCCCCTCCCTCTTTCTCCCACCCCCCTCTAATATTCCATCAGCGAAGTGATGAGTTGTATTTATTAGTGATGCAATAAATGGACAAAGTTTCTAGAAGAATACAGTTGGATCCCAATCAACTTATTCATTATTTATATGAATGATTTGGATAGTGGGGTGAAGAGAGGGATTTCAATTTGCAGATTACAGAAAGCTTGTCGGTAAGGTGGATAGCAGAGAGGATGGTGATCAGATACAGGAAAGTATTGATACTTGTATAGATTGGGTAAAAATTGGCAGATGGAATTTAACCTGAGTAAGTGTAAAGTGTTGGGGATGCGAAAGAACAATGAAAATAGAGATTACAGGATGCAAGGGGTAATTTTGGAGCGTGCACACAGGAGAAGGATCTGGGGTGGTAATAATATGGGAGGTAAGCAGGCAGCACAGTGCAGGCAGCTACAGGAAGAGCAAATGGGGTATTAGGATGTATTCGGAGGGGGATCATTTATAAATCAAAGAGGTGGTGTTAACGCTGCACAGGAATTTAGTGAGGGCCACATCTAGCATATTGTGTGCAGTTTTGTCACCACAACTCAGGAAGGACATAGATGCCATCGAGAGGGTTCAGCGCAGGGCTACTAGATTGATCCGGGCCTAGCTAGACTCAGCTATGAGGAGCGGCCGAAGAGACAGGGCTATATACACTAGAAAGGAGGTGGTGATGAGGAGATATGATAGAGATGTTTAAGATAATGAAAGGTATAGATAAAATAAGGGAAGATGAATTATATCTATACCTTTCATTATCTTAAACATCTCTATCATATCTCCTCATCACCACCTCCTTTCTAGTGTATATAGCCCTGTCTCCTTCGGCCGCTCCTCATAGCTGAGTCTAGCTAGGCCCGGATCAATCTAGTAGCCCTGCGCTGAACCCTCTCGATGGCATCTATGTCCTTCCTGAGTTGTGGTGACCACAAAACTGCACACAATATGCTAGATGTGGCCCTCACTAAATTCCTGTGCAGCGTTAACACCACCTTTTGATTTATAAATGATCCCCCTCCGAATACATCCTAATACCCCATTTGCTCTTCCTGTAGCTGCCTGGCACTGTGCTGCCTGCTTACCTCCCATATTTATTACCACCCCAGATCCTTCTCCTGTGTGCACGCTCCAAAATTACCCCTTGCATCCTGTAATCTCTATTTTCATTGTTCTTTCGCATCCCCAAACACTTTACACTTACTCAGTTAAATTCCATCTGCCAATCTTTTACCCAATCTATACAAGTATCAATACTTTCCTGTATCTGATCACCATCCTCTCTGCTATCCACCTTACCGACAAGCTTTCTGTAATCTGCAAATTTGGAAATCCCTCTCTTCACCCCACTATCCAAATCATTCATATAAATAATGAATAAGTTGATTGGGATCCAACTGTATTCTTCTAGAACTTTGTCCATTTATTGCATCACTAATAAATACAACTCATCACTTCGCTGATGGGAATATTAGAGGGGGGTGGGAGAAAGAGGGAGGGGGAGAAGAGGAGGGAGGGAGAGAGAGTATGGAGGGGATGTTGAGGAGGGCGAAGGTGGAGAGGAGGGGGAGAGAGAGTATGGAGGGAGTTGAGGGAGGGGAGAAGGGGGAGGGAGGGAGAGAGAGAGTATGGAGGATGTTGAGGGAGGGGAGAAGGGGGAGAGGAGGGAGAGAGAGTATGGAGGGGATGTTGAGGGAGGGGGAGAAGGGGCAGAGGAGGGAGGAGAGAGGAGTATGGAGGGATGTTGATTGAGGGCGAAGGTGAGAGAGGAGAGAGAGAGAGTATGGAGGGGATGTTGAGGGAGGGGGAGAAGGGGGAGAGGAGGAGAGAGAGAGTATGGAGGGATGTTGAGGAGGGGAGAAGGGGGAGAGGAGGGAGAGAGAGTATGGAGGGGATGTTGAGGAGGGGTAGAAGGGGGAGAGGGAGGGAGAGAGAAGAGTATGGAGGGGATGTTGAAGGAGCCAAGAAGGGGGAAGGGAGAGTGATGCCTCACCAAACTTTTGGCTTCAACAAGCACTCCATGAAATGGTTGAAGAAACTTTTGAAAACGAAACGTTTAATTACCTCCACCACCGAAGGTGAAGGAGGTTGTTTTCACCCCTTTCTGTCTGCTTGGTACTTGCAAAATCGAAGATATTTCAAATATTTTGGTCAGTCGATTTTGTTACTTGGCAAAAAAAAATAATTTTTTTTGACAAGTATGTTGATCGCCTCCGTGTGTGTGTGTGTGTGTGTGTGTGTGTGTGTGTGTGTGTGTGTGTGTGGTGTGTGTGTCTGTCTGTCCGCTCGTCTCCAGGCCAAACCACTCAACCAATCGTTCTGAAATTTTCAGAGATTAATGTCACCGACCCTGCGACGGTCCCACATTGAAGTTTCGTAAAAATTCGGTCGACCAAAAAGGTCTACGTGGCCAATAGGCCAATTTGAGCCAAATTTTCTAAAATCCTCAAATTTCATCTGATTGACTTTAAATTATGAACAGTATTTGCAAATCAGGTCAGTGAATTCAACCACCTATTAATTTTGAGGTTATCTTCGGTCAAAAGGTCAATATAGGCCAGAATGTCAACCCAAAATAGGCCAAATTATTAAATTGTTTCTAAAATTGTGAATTTTTACCCGATTGACTTCAAATTTGAAGACCATTTGTATATCAGGTGGATGAATTCAACCACCTATTAATTTTGAGATCAACATAGGCCAAAAGGCCAATTTGGCCCAAATAGGGCCAAATTTTCTAAAATCCTCAATTTTTATCCGATTGACTTGAAATCTGAAGACCATTTGCATATGAGGTTGCTGTACTGAAACACCCATTAACTTTGAAGTCAACATAGATCAAATTTCTAAAAACCTCAATTTAATCCAATTAACTTGAAATTTGAAGAGCTTTTGCAGATCAGGTCACTGAATTCAACCACCTACTAATTTTGAGGTAAACATAGGCGAAAAGGTCGACGAAGGCCAAGAGGCCAATTTGGCCAAATTTTCGAAAATCCTCAATTTTCATCCAATTGACTTGAAATTTGAAGAGGATATACATTTCAAGTCACTGAATTCAATAAGCCAATTATTTTTTTAGGTCAACATGGACCAAAAGGTCAACATAAGCCAAAAGTCAACAACTTAGGTGAGATTTCTAAAATCCTCAATTTTCATCCGATTGACTTGAAATTTGAGGAGGATTTATTCTCCGGTCACTGAATTCAACCAGCCAATTATTTTTGAGGTCAACCTGGACCAAAAGGTCAACATAGACCAAAGGTCAACAACTAGGTGGTGTTTCTAAATCCTCAATTTTCATCCGATTGACTTGAAATTTGAAGAGGATTTATATTTCAGGTCATTGAGTTCAAACAGCCAATTATTTTTGAGGTCAGCATGGAACAAAAGGTCAACATAGGCCCAACGTCAACAACTACAGTGGTATTTCTAAAATGTTCAATTTTTATCTCACTTATTTCAAATTTTAAGAGGATTCGCATATCAGGTCACTGAATTCAACCACCAATTATAATTTTTGAGGTCAACCTAGGCCAAAAGGACAACATAGGCCGAATATCTAAAATTGTCAATTGTCATCCGATTGACTTGGGATTTGAAGAGGAGTTGCATATTTGGTCATTGAATTCAACCACCAATTATTTTTGAGGTAAAATTTGTTTTATGGATTTTGCAAGTATCATGCTCGACATGACATCTTCTTGTTTGTTTGTTTGTGTACAGGATATCTCAGAAAGTTGTGGATGGATCCGGATGAAAGTTTGTGGACAGGTTGGGTGTGTGACAAGGCTGAATTGATTTGATTTTGCTGAAGATCCGGATCCGGATCCGGCTACTCAAATTTTTTATGTGATTATTCACCATTGAGAGATGGGGCTAAATCAATATATAGCACGATATCTCAAAAGTTGTAGACGGATTCGGCCAAAACTTGGTGGACATGTTGGGTGTGCATGAAGGACGAATTAATTCAATTTTGGTGAAGGTCCGAATACGGATCTGGACACGAGAATTTTTTTTTTTTTAAGTGACCACATTTGAGAGATAGGGCCAAAAACAATACACAGCATGATATTTCAAAAATGTATTGGGTCCGATATGTTCTTGTGCATCAGGCATTGCGTGGCGGAAGTATGCGCTCTACCAAGTGCCCTTATAGGTTTTATTTGTATTTATTTATGCCGGGGTAACAGGTCGTACAATGGAAGATCGTAAAAAAAGGGAAAACATCGTGTACAATACAATTTCACATTTTCAGAGAGCCAGCCACCGCCTGTTGCACCGTAGAACAACACATGGTCAACACACGCAAGTGGCCTGAACTTTGTTCAAGTCAATATTCAGTATGCAGTGACAAAGCAAATATTGTAGAGTGCTCACAAAGTGACTTAAGCACACTAATGGAATACCTGGCTTGGCAAGTGATTACTAATTGCCATCGATAAAACCATATGCCCGAAATGCCCAAACAATGTCTGAATTGGACAAATGAACACTTTTCCAGCAGTCGGAACTGCTGCTAAGTTCAATTATGGAGCTTACATTTTGCAATTCGGCTTAGTTGAAGAGATTCTCGACGTTATGGCATGTACGGAAATGAAATAAAGCCACAAATGCCACCCTTTTGACCATCTCCAGGTGTTTATAAGCATTGCAATGTACCTAGTGATTCATAGCAATGATGAACAGGGATTGGATAATATGAGAGAGGAAAGTGAAAAAAAAAATTTATCATTAAGAAATCGTTGCGGCCTTTCCCAAGTCAAGGCATTGTTGAGCAGGCCAAAAAACATGGTGGCTTCAGAATCCAGCAAGGTAACCCAGGAAACACCTTATGACCCTATAGAGTGAGGTGGCCGAGGATGCGCCTGATAAAGGATATAATTAAATAAGGCTGTTTATTATCTTCAAAAGGGGTGTTTTAATTAACCAAAACACCCAATTTTCACTCATGCACTTCCTTGGAGTTCCCTTAGTATGCATGCAAAGTTTCAGGCTGATTAGTTTCATGGTTTTGTAGTTATGGAGGAGACACACACACATGCACACACCGACACACACACACGCAGATATTTATTCGTATAGATTGGACCTTGACTACGTCTATTATTTTTGGACTATTGGAACATACCTTTTCGACATGTAGACCTTTAGAGCCCTTAGACCTTTGAGACCCCTTTAGACCCTTTAAACTCCTCAAGACATTTACACCCTTTTGACCACTTACACCCATTTTCCATTTGACCTTTTAGACCTGCAGACCTATTATAACCTCTTTGGACACTTTGGACCCCTTTAGACTCATTAGACCATTAAGACTCCTTATAACCCTTTAAGACCCCTCAATCCCAAAACACTCATAAGACCCTTTAGACCCTTTATAACCTTAAGACCCTTTAAGATCCTGAAGACCCTTTAGACCCCCAAGACCCATAAGACCCTTTAGAAGTTTAGATCCTTTAGTTTAGACTCTATTTCCCGAAGACCCTTAAAAACCCCCAAGACACTTAAGCCTCTTTAGACCCCTAAGACCCTTTAAGACCCCAAAGACCTTTTGGATCCTTTATAACCCAAAGACTCTTAAGATCATGAAGACCCCAAATATGCCACTAGAACCCTTAGACTCCGTTCGACTTTCTGTCTGAAGGCCTTCTGCTGTAACACTTGAGGGTCGTGAGCCATAATCAAAAGGCCCCCCATTGGTAAACTGCCTCAGTACCAAGCTAAGAGGGTGCAAAATATCATGATTAATTAATTTTATCTTTTTTTCAAGTTCTGCTCCTCTTGGTTGATAGTGCAGTATGGGGAAAAGCACCACGTGGCATAGAAAAAGTTCCTCGTGGCAAAGAGAAAACGATGTCCATGGCAACAATTTCACCCCCATTATAATCAAATGGGATATTTTTGTGATTTTATTATTGCCAATCCTCAGGAATATTTCAAGATATCAGATATCAGATATGTGTATAAAATCTGGTCAAAATTAGTCAAAGGTCAGGGTCATTGGCACCCAAAACATGTAAAGGTGGCAATTTTAAAATGTATTATTAGGCGGCAATTATAAAATGTATTATTAGGCGGCAATTATGAAATGTATTATAAGGCAACAATTATAAAATGTATAATGAGGTGGCAATTAAAAAATGTATTATTAGGCAGCAATTATAAAAAGTGTTATTAGACGGCAATTATGAAATGGATTATTAGGCGGCAATTATGAAATGTATTATTAGGCAACAATTATAAAATGTATTATTAGGTGGCAATTATAAAATGGATTATTAGGCGGCAATTATGAAATGTATAATTAGGCAACAATTATAAAATGGATTATTAGTGTAATTATAAAATATATTATTAGGCAGCAATTATAAAATGGATTATTAGACGCAATTATGAAATGGATTATTAGGTGGCAATTATGAAATGTATTATTAGGTGGCAATTATGACATCTAATATAAGGCAACAATTCTAAAATGTATTATGAGGTGGCAATTATAAAATATATTATGAGGCAGCAATTATAAAATGTATTATTAGGCAGCAATATAAAAATGGATATTAGACGGCAATTATGAAATGGATTATTAGGTGGCAATTATGAAATGTATTATTAGCGGCAATTATAAAATGTATTATTAGGTGGCAATTATGACATCTAATATAAGGCAACAATTCTAAAATGTATTATGAGTGGCAATTATAAAATGTATTATTAGGCGGCAATTATAAAATGATTATTAGGCAGCAATTATAAAATGGATTATTAAACGGCAATTATGAAATGGATTATTAGGTGGCAATTATGAATGTATTATTAGCGCAATTATAAAATGTATTATTAGGCAGCAATTATAAATGGATATTAGCGGCAATTATGACATGATTATTAGGCGGCAATTATGAAATGTATTATTAGGCAACAATTATAAAATAGATTATTAGACGGCAATTATGAAATGGATTATTAGGTGGCAATTATGAAATGTATTATTAGGCGGCAATTATAAAATGTATTATTAGGCGGCAATTATGACAGCTAACATAAGGCAACATATATATAAATGTATTATGAGGTGGCAATTATAAAATGTATTATTAGGCAGCAATTATAAATGGAATTAGGCGGCAATTATGACATGTATTATTAGCGGCAATTAGAAATGTATTATTAGGCAACAATTATAAAATGGATTATTAGACGGCAATTATGAAATGATTATTAGTGGCAATTATGAAATGTTTTTAATTAAATTATATTATTATACTATTATTAGGCAACAATTATAAAATGGATTATTAGGCAGCAATTATAAAATGGATTATTAGACGGCAATTATGAAATGGTATATAGGTGGCAATTATGAAATGTATTATTAGGCAAACAATTATAAAATATATTTTAGGCAGCAATTATAAAATGGATTATTAGACGGCAATTATGAAATGGATTATTAGGTGGCAATTATGAAATGTATTATTAGGCGGCAATTAGAAAATGTATTATTAGGCGGCAATTATGACATCTAATATAAGGCAACAATTCTAAAATGTATTATGAGGTGGCAATTATAAAATGTAT
>CM068966.1:53061706-53102051 GCA_035128595.1 Eptatretus atami
GACGAATTGCTTCAATTTTGGTGAAGATCTGGAGACGGATCCGGATACAATAATTTTTTTCAATATCTGTGGTGATTCTTCACCATTGAGAGATATTTCGGGGCAAAAACGAAATACAGTCATTTCTTGTTTAACGTTGTAGTTACGTTCTTGAAGAGTGCGACTTTAACTGAAATAACTTTAAGCGAATCCAAATTCCCCATAAGAATTGATGTAAATAGGGAGGGGGGGTTAGGTTCCAGGGAAAAATTTACTGCCAGACAAAAGACAGTATTTACATATCGATAAAAAATTTTATTTTATTTTAACAAATCAATTGAATATCATCATCTCGAGTTGCTTCGTATCTTCATTGGTTAGCTCTTCTCTGTGTGATTGCAGAAGTTGTGTATCGTCAGCTTCTTCCACCTCATCAAAACCTGCTTTATTGGCCAAGCCAAGGATAACTTTCTTCATAGCGAGGAAAACATCTTCAAATCCTTTCAATTAATTGACACATCCAGGCCACAACTTCCTCCACACACCATTCATGCACACCTGAGTAACTTCAGCCCAGGACCCACTGATGTCATCAATGCACTTGAGGATGTTTCCATCAGTTGAACATATAAACACATGGCAGCTATTCAAGTGGATCACTTCCGTACTTGTCAAACACCTGAGATTGGAGAAGGTGATGCAACCACCGATGTTATCGATGCACAGCTTGGTGTATATAAGGCTTATACTGCACGTAATCTGAGTAGGCTTATACACCATTATTTACGGTATGGCATATATACCGGTATTTACGATATGATGGATACTGTAGCTTCATTAAAACGAGGAAAACCATGAGTTTGGTACTAAATTAGAGGTAAAACGACTTTATCATGGAACGGTGAACGACTTTAAACGAGTCTGTTCTCTAATATATCAGCGACTTAATAACGAAACAATGTTAACCAGGACGGCGCCAGACTATTTTGCGCTCTAGGCAAGGCCAGCTACTTGCATCCCCCCAAAAAATTTGCCAACTTCGATTTTTAAAACAGTTGTTTTTGTAGAAAAAATAAAAAGCACAAAACTTGAAACTGCTAAATATATTTTACCACAATAATTTTGCTTACAGCCAGACAGAGAAAACAAAAAAAAACCCAGAAAAACAGAGTTTTAAACGTCTCATAAAAGTTTCAATTTCAACACATCAAAATCTCACTTTGCATGCTTTTCCTTTGCAAATTTACTGGTTATGAACTACCAATGAACTATAAACTATTATGAAACAATGAAATATTATATTTTCCTTTTATTATGTGTTTCTTAATAAACAATAATTGCATAAAACTGTGACCCTAAAGGTCAGTAATGCACCCCTCTGAGGTCTGCGCCCTAGGCGGCTGCCTAGTTGGCCTTATGGTAGCGCCGGCCCTGACCAGGACGATCTTTAGCGAGGACTTACTGTATAGCATGATATCTCAAGCAGTTATGGGTACATTAGGACAAAACTTGGTGGATGAGTTGGTTGGGTAACAACAACAAGCTGATTCGATTTTGGTTCAGGTACAGATCCAGATCCGGCTTATCAGTGAGATGAAAAACATAAACTGTTCAGCCTGATGGAGGTATGCTCTCTATCGATTGCTGTTCTTGTTTAACAAACTCATTTACTTCTGATCTTAACTGATGATACAGAAATAAATGTTAGATCATGCCATTGCTTTAATACCGTCCTCCAACTGTTACATTTTGTTTTCTTGTGGTAAATTAACACCATGAATAAACCTAACCAAGGCGCTGTCCCTGAACCCCATTGGGGGGGCTGGCAGCCGAGGTGACCTCTGGACCCCCAGCCTCAAGAGAGAAGACCCGTTTTAAAATCCTTTAGCTTCAAGCCTGCTCCAGAGATGGATGTTATTGGAAGATTTTGGGATAGTGTTTGCCATTGAAAGCAAGAGGTATCTGGCTGGGACATTTTAATGGATTACCTGGCAATCATAGAAAGTTATGACTGGCACTTCACAAATATGAATGCAACTTGTGAATAAATTAATGAAAATTGTGATTCATCTAGTGGGATATAATGATTAAAGATTCAAATCATACACTGGAAATCAATGTTTGCTTGGAATGTGACGTTGCGCCAATCATCAAACAGTCCGTTCAATGAACAACATTTGATGTGTGGAAATATTGGTGATTAGGAATCACAGGTGGTTCTGTGTATTGCATATCAAATGGTTCTGTGTATATGATGTTCCGCACTGATCTCAAAATGTCAAAAGTTTTTGTTCACTGGGTATCACATTTTGTACGCCCTTCTGCCCCCCCTCCCCCCCCAAGCCGTCTCCAATACCTCCAGGATTTGTCAAAAATAATTCACTTTCAAAGAAAGCTAGCGAGTAGTGCAGTGAGCAGTTAAAGCGAGAAGTGGTAATGAAACAGGTGCAGCAAAATGGGAAACACAGAGAGAGTTGTGCAGAGAAACAGAAGCAAAAAACCACGCCTTGCACCTGCCACAGCATCCTCAGACCTACACAAATGGGAATCTTCAGGAAAGCTTGCAACAAAGCAAGGATTGAGCCTCGCTCTCCAGCTGCCATCGTTGAGCCGAGCTGTTTGTTTTTTTTCATCTTCCAGATTGATGGCATTTCATTGTGTGGCGAAATCGTCTCCCTGGAAGCAGAGGCAAAAGAGCAGGTGGTGGCAGTTGATCCTGGTGTGGTGAAACAAAAACGAAACTGCCTTGAGTGTTTTGGTTTGTTAATTTTCGAAAAACGTTGAAGGATACAGGGTTTACAACAGGTATGGATATGTCACACTGTGCCCTGGACCCTTCGACCCGATTTCAAAATGCTGTTTTGGATGGATGGATAGGTGCCCCGACCACTTTGTAATCACTCACTTTTTGGCATTTTCAACAATGGCTAAAATAAATACAAACTAACAAGCGATTTGTTGGACCACTTCGAATTAGATCTTCTTGCAGATGTTTTTAACTTGTTCACCTTTGATCATTGTCATGATTTTACGAGCTACATGAGAACATGGTTTTCCATAATACATCCATTATGTCAGCATTCTCTGGAGCTGCTGTTCCTATTGTGCTCTGTTGAACAATCTCTGCAGTTTTTAGTCGTCACTACGCAGCAGCAGGTGTGGTTTTGCAAGTGTGTGTGTGTGTGTATGTGTGTGTGTGTGTGTGTGTGTGTGTGTGTTCAGCACATAACTTTTTGTTTTTTTAACCATATGAGCTTTTGTTATCAAATTTTCAACAAACCTACATTATGAGAGCGTGCAGAAGACTAACTATCCCTGGTAGCTTGTACATGTTGCTGTGTTTGAGCCTGGGGAGTAACTGCTGAAATCTATCTATTCGGTTTCTTCCTGACATCTTTGTTCTTTGTTCCTTTTACACTTCTTTCTAAGTTTTTTCACATTGTCTTTATTCATTCTATTTCTTGCTTTTTCTTCTCTTTCATCTCTTTTACTCTCTACTTCTCTCTTTTGTCATCTATCGGTCTAAAGAGAAGTGAATTCTTGCAGAAAGTTTTCTGTAAGGCTCACTTGGCTGTGCCTAAATGGGTTTAAGGGTAGTGGAGTAGCGGCTGAAACCCGAATCCTACCCAGGTTCCTCCTGATGACTTCATCTTTGCCCTTTACTTTTTCGGGTTCCTTCTTGGTCTTCCGTTTAATCGACAATTATGTCAAGATGTCAAAGGGCAAAGTCACAGTGAAAAAACAAATAGGACTTATTAGCCCATCCGCCACGCAGCGCAAGACGGCCGGGTTCCATAATCGCTCTTGTGTTTCTTTGTTGAAGCCTTCCCCTATCGGATGGGGGGAAGCTAATTGCCGTTCTACAATTGACGTCCACAATTTTTAATGGACCACAGAATTTATTGGACCCTCATGAGTACTAAACCACCATTTAGAAAATTATTTTTCTTTCATTACCCTGCGATCGCGAAGCGAAAAGTGCGGGGGTTACGCGATCGGTCACATCCGTATGCCATACGCGCGTGCGTACGTACGTGCCTGCATTGTTAAAATTCATTTTCTCAGCAACCGTTAGTCTGATTGAAACGAAATTTACCAAATAGGTGTGCCTCCTCCTGTGTAATATTTTTGTCATGATTCTGACGTCATTGGTCACGTGGTACAGGCGCCATCTTGGAAAAACCGAAAAACTTTGCACCACGATATCTCCGAAACCACTCCATCGAAAAAGTTTACGCAAAGCTCATTGTCAAGTACTCCCCATGGGGAATAAGATTTGTTCATGATGATGTCATTGGTGCCTACATTATGACGTTATAATTCGACAAGTGCAATGCTTGATCCAGTCAGTGTGAAAAAAAAAATTCTACAATTGTTGAAACTGCTAACCAATCGATGCAAAACTTTAACGAATTGATCAACTACCCATGGGAAATATAGTTTGATAAAAGTGACATCATCCATCACTGGTCTGGCACCATATTGGATCAAAGAAAAAAAACACAGAAGAGTTGGCTTGCACAAGTCTTTCTTTCAAGACTGCGCAGGCTAAGTATTCTATGAATACCATCTTGTTACTCGCAAAAGTGAAGATTAGTCAAGTATATTGGTCAGTCGATTTGTTTTGGGTAGGTCGAATCCAGTCGAAAAAAAAAAAAAATTTTTTATCTACCCTTATTATCAGTATTTCCGTCGATATGTTTGTTGGGTAGTCGATCTAGTAGAAAAAAAAAATTTTTTTCACAAAAAAATTTTTTTGAAATTTGTTCTACCCTTATTATATCAGTTTTTCCGTCGATATGTTTGTTTGTCTGTCTGTCTGTCCCTCTGTTCGGTCCAGTGCTCCGTTAATACAATGGCGATTTCGATGAAACTTGTTGGTAAGGTTCATACCATGACCGAGTTGTGTGCAAATGAGACCGTTGCTATGGACACCACTTGTGCCCAGCAAAGGACTGAAATTTTTGAAAAATCATAAAATTTATTTTTTCGAAAATCAAAAATCGGGCTACGAGCGACTGTGGGCAGTACATTCAGCCATATTGTCAAAAATTTCCAGCCGGATCCTATGAAAACTGTCGGAGAAGATAGACTTTGAATGAACCCTGGTCGAAAACAATAAAAAAACGAAGTTCGTTATATCTCAGAGACTATGAGTCAGATATACATGAAACTGGTATGGTAGGTTCATGGTATGTCCTAGTTATGTGTGAGAAAGAACCGTTGCTATGTACCCCTCCATTGCTAGCAACGGCCGAAAAACCTCTAAATGTGGGGGTATTTTAACGAAAAAACAATCTGCAGCATTAACCCTTGAAGCTGAATCATGAATTTTCTTGAGCTTAATCCTCAGGTCATTCCCCATCGAACGGGTCCATCGCGTCAGGTTCTATTGGTAGTCGACTACCCATGTCCGCCTACCGGCTTGTTCTGTGTCTGTTTGTCTGTCAATCGCCGACAGGTTCACAAATCCCTACAACCATCTTTCACGGAAACTTCATCACCTGGTTGAGTTTGTCACACGCAAGAAGCCTTTTGTTTTTGAGTTCAAAAGGACAACATAGGCCATAGGTCAACAAATTTGTCAAATCTCAAAAATCCTCAATTTTCATCCGATTGACTAGAAATTTGAAAAGGATTTTCATGAGCTTACTGAATTCAACCACCAATTATTTTTGAAGTCAACTTCGGCAAAAAGGTCAACATAGGCCAAAGGTCAACAACTTAGGTGAGATTTCTGAAATCCTCAATTTTCATCCGATTGACTTGAAATTTGAAGAGGATTTATATTTCAGGTCACTGAATTCAACTAGCCAATTATTTTTGAGGTCAACAAAGACCAATAGGTCAACATCGGCCAAAGGTAAACAATTTAGGTGAGATTTATAAAATCCTCAATTTCCATTTGATTGACTTGAAATTTGAAGAGCATTTTCATATAAGGTCACTGAATTCAACCACCAATTATTTTTGAGGTCCACATCGGCCAAAGGGTCAACGTAGGCCGAATTTCAAAAATTGTCAATTTTCATCCGATTGACTTGAAATTTGAAGAGAAGTTGCATATTTGGTCATTGAATTCAACCACCAATTATTTTTGAGATCAAATTTGTTTTATGGATTTTGCAAGTATCGTGCTCTGCACAACGTCTCCTTCTTCTTTATTTATTTATTTATTGATGTTTTTTGTACCTCCACCACCGAAAGTGGACGGCGGTTATGTTTTCACCCCTGTCTATCTGTCTATCTTTGTCTGTCTGTCTGTGAACAGGATATCTCAAAAAGTTGTGGACAGATTTGGACGACATTTGGTGGACTGGATGGGTGTGTGACAACAACGAAATGATTAGATTTTGGTGAAGATTAGAATCCGGATCCGGTTGAGAAATTATTATTATTTTTTATAAGTGATTCTTCAGCATTAAGAAATGGGGCCAAAAACGATATATACAGTAGCACGATATCTCAAGTTGTGAATGGCTTATGACAAAACACATTGTGGATGAGTTGTTTAGATGACAAGAACAAGCCAATTATATTTTGGTGCAGGTCAGTAGATCTGACCTAGATAGTGGGATAGAAAACGTAAACTGTCTAGCCTGGCGGATGCACTCTCCCGAGTGCCATTGCAGTTTCTTCCTGCACTCCCAATTTCCAGAGCTGTATCAATGTAGAGCTGGATCTCGGAGCTGGCTGGGACTTTCAGAATGTAATTTTGCATCAACAATGCGAATAGAAAGTATGCGGGGTTGACATAATTTTTTTGACCTTGACTGATTTTTAAGGTGACGACCCAATTAAGGACATATTAACATTTTTCACCATAATGTGACTAAAGTTTGTCCAATCAGAATGAAATTGCCCTATATAGATAGCCAAGAGTAAGCCGCATTTAAGTTTAGTTGACATTATACCTCTCTGTTTTGAAGGTCAGGGACTCCTCAGAGGACCAAACCACCATTTGTTTTTCTCCCCTTTTTCTGCCAATGTCTGAGCTGTATCTTGAATCTGGCTGGGACTTTCAGAATTAAATCTTACATCAATATGTAATGGGAATAAAAGTATGCGAGGTTAACATGATTTTTTGACTTTGACCTAATTTTAAGGTCATGACCATAGACTCCTATAGAGAAGGACTGGAACGTCACGATCTCGTGGTTTGTAACTTGAGTCAGAAGGATTAACTTGAGTCCGGGGCTAAAATGACTTCTAGAAGGGCTAGAGACACGATCTCGGGGATTCCATTATAGGGGTTTTGAGGACGCGAGTTCAATAGTGTCATTTTCAACACCACCTGAGTCATCTTCAAGGTCAAAAGGTCATATTTCAAGGTCAAATTACTGATTTTGGTATTTTTGCCCGTTTTTGTGTCTAACTCATAGAGGAAAACTTTTCCAAAGTCGATGACAAAACATGACATTGTGCACCTACTGCACCTACTTGTGATTTCTATCATCGTTAACTAATGTATGTTTTGTTTGTTTCTTTTCAGAAACTGTCCAGCTGGTGATCTCACAGGATCTTTGTGTTGTTTCCTGCTTTGGTGACAATATGCCACGTCGTCAGCTGCTTTGGTTGTAGAGGGAACTATGATGGGACGCCTTATGTAAGGTCATATCCTTCCCAAAAGATCCTGAGGAGAGGGAGAGATGGATATTGCAATGCCAAATGAGAAGAAAGCTTGAGGTGCTTAAAGGAGATATATATTTGTGAGACACAATTTCAATTGTGATTGGTGTTCGGTTAGGGGTGGCAAACGACCCAAAGAAACCTCCATCAATATTTCCTGGAGTACCAAAATCAGCTTTGAAGCAGGTGACCTCAGCCCCACGCCCAACATCATTCTTTTTCAGAATCAAGAGCTAAGAATGCAGGCAGCTGATGAGGCTGCAGACAATATCCCAGATTTCGACACATCTGTGCTAAAATCAGCTCCTATTTTCCTGCTTTAACGTCATAAAGACCAGGAAACCTTTACCTATCAAGAACTGATGCTACTGGACAAACTGTCAAGCAGTTCTTTCATTTCCAAAAAGTTCACTCACTTTGGATTTCTATTCTTGAATAGAGTTGAGAAAGATGGCATTGAGTGCCCAAACGACTTTTCCTTTGCAGAAGAACAGCCTGCTCTCAAAATGGTCCCAGATTAGATCCATAACTGACCAGGTAAACATCTATGAATGCACAAGCAAGGAATTCTTCAGCTTGTAATAAGCCAGCTCTGTTGGAAGACTGAGGCACACGAGCTTCCTCATTTCACCTTCCTTCTGTCGCAGCTGCATCTTATGTTAAACCTCTTGATCATCGCCGATTTGATACTGATACTATTATTTTCGCAATGCAGCTTCACAACATATCACCCAGTGCATACAAAATGATTCGTCGATCCGGCTTAATCATTATACCATCAACAAAAAAGGTAAAACAGATGCTTGCTAGTAGTCTGCAGGACTCCACCTCAAAACCTTGTTCGACCAGCTTAAACCACAGCAGCGTTTGGTCAATTTAATGTTTGACGAGGTAAAGCTGGTCGAGACATTGCGATTTTCTGAGGGCATGTGTGAGGATCCAAACTGCAGCACGGGTGGTGAACCTAAATGCTTGCTTCACATGCTATGGTTGTTGAAGTTGCCTGCCATTTCGGTGGTCCATGCTATATTCTACGCATTTTTGCCCTGCAAAAAACTAACTGCCGATCAGCTGAAGGAACTCCTTATCGAAGCTGCATCACCTGTAGTTGATGCTGGCGGTACTGTGATTTCTTTGATATGTGACAATTGCAATACCAACCGCAGTGTTTATTCAAAACTTGGAGACCAGAAGTTGCCAAGTGCTGTCAATTCAAGAGCAATCTATGTTCTTAGTGTACGACTACGTGCACATCTTAAAAAATGTTCACAACAACTGGATTACTGTTGATGGCAAGACACTCTCATTTGTCGTAGAATGGTAATGAGTACAAAAGCTTACTGGAGTGATATTCAGAAGGTTATTGAGATCGACCGCGGCTACTCCTATTCGCTTAACCAAGCTGACGGCACAACCGCTGTTTTCCCAAGCCCTTCAACGCCAGAGCACCATTGGTATGCTAAGTTCAATGACAAGACTGGCGCTGCTTTAAAGACCTTCAAGGATTCATGGCATCATGAAGCACAATCATCCTCACCAAGATAATGAGTGAGTGGTTCAAGATGATGAACAGTGAAAGAACGTTTCTCAGCTATCCATCTGCGCGACGAATCCAGACAGCCTGACAGCAGACTGTACAAGTTTCACTAGGCTGGAGCAGGCCTGCCAAATTATATCTACCTGCGCATGCAAGGAGGTGGTGGTCGTAAGCTGGAGCTAACTCAGCAAACTGCTGAAGCCTTGACTGTGTCCACACGTAATAATGTGATGCTGCCAAATTGCTTCTGGCAGAGAAGACTTTGACTACGGTCTTCTTGCTATATTTGCAGATGAAGCCTTGGAAAGTTTTTCGGCCAAGCCAGGCAAAGAAGCGGTGGAAACTTCTACATTGACATAGTTGACATTATGGCTGCAGCTAAATTGTAAATTTGCAAACACTCATTAAGCATGACATTATGCCCGAATCTAGTTTGTCGTGTGATTGATGTGACAAGAACTGTACAACTCCATAAATCAGATGAGCGAAGTGAACTCACTTATGAGATTACTCCTCAAGACACTCAGGATCTCTTGGGGTCGACGATGCCCTTAAGCCTAAAGTAGTTTATTTGGCCGGACACCTTGTTCATAAATATGGCGATAGCACTAGTATGGAGGAGATCATTGATGATGAGATGGTAACGAGGTGTCATCTGAGTTTCTAGATAATTTGAATAGAGGTGGATTGAGTGTGGCCGACTATGTCAACTGTCTTTTTTTGTACATAATGCCTATAATTTGTATGTAGAAGCTAAAATGCGTTGCCGATTTCATTTGCTGAGCTGTTATCCTCTGTAGATGCACCTTTAGCTAGTAGTAATGCTGCATGTACTACTTTAGCTAACATTCTATTGAAAGCTCATGTCTCAATGTAAGTGACAAAGAAAAAGCTTTGGGATGCCTCACGAGGCAAGAAAAGCTCTCCCAACTAGTGATAGACAAGACATAGTTGTAGATAGGCATAGTGTTTGTGACATGCATAAATGTTTATGTAATATGATATATAGCAAGATATTCAAAGTTTGACAGCTCTACACACTTGCATCTTATTACAATCAGCCATCTCTCACCGTTTATGAGTTAGACAAAAAAACGGGCAAAAAATACCAAACTTCAGTAATTTGACCTTGAAATATGACCTTTTCACCTTGAAGACGACCTCAGGTGGTGTTGAAAATGACACTATTGAACTCGCCGTCCTCAAAAACCCCTATATGGATCCCGAGATCGTGTCTCTAGCCCTTCTAGAAGTCATTTTAGCCCCGGACTCAAGTTAATCCTTCAGACTCAAGTTACAAACCCCGAGCATGGGAGGTTCCAATCCTTCTCTATAGGAGTCTATGGTCATGACCCAATTATTTTCAATTTTTTTCACCATAACTTGACTAAGATTTGTCTGATCAGAAAGATATTGCCCTGTCGAGATAGCCCAGAGCAAGACGAATTTACATCATACCCCCCCCCCCCGGGTTTAAGGTCAAAGTCAAATGGCGGTCTGAAAAAAAAGCACGATCAAGGTCAATTTTGCCAATGCGTTATCTCAAAGTCCGCTTGACCTTCCAGGTTGTTCTTGCATCATTAATAGTATATTGTTTGGATGGATAGGTGGCCCTTCTACTTTGTATCCACTCACTTTTTGGCATTTTCAGTATTGGGTAAAATAATTTTCAGTATTACGAGACTAATTTATATGACTGAAGTTGTGCATCTGATATATGATTTGTGTACTTGATTTAATTGTTTGACCTAATTAACAAAACAATGGACCTAATTGTGACCTAATTAACAAAAATACACCTTTTTGATCAGGACTTGAAAAAACTTCTTCTGATTTTCATGGTGTTGAGTTTTCTGAATAGATTGTATGCGGGGACACATTTTCTTAATCTATACTCTATCCATAAATGTTGAAGGTCAAGGTCATATGGTGATCCAACCAAAATATGCCATTGTTGGATTGTGGGCTAAGGGTAAGTTGTGGGGATCGCCAAAGGTAAGCCAGGGAGGCTTACCCTTGGCGATTGCTTTGTTATCACAGATACGTATCGAGTTACGATTTGAGTTTTTGTCATCAAATTTTCAACAAACTTTTATTATCGAGAATATGGCAAGGCAAAAATAATTGATAAAATTTACTATTTTGGGGGGATGGTACTTTCGTCAAATTTAGTTTGGGTACAAAGTGGACGCAGACAGGCTTTTCATTTGGAACTGATAAATTGTCTTAAGGGGCACTTTCATCAACTTAGCAACTTCCTCAAGAAAGGGCCAACTGTACGAGTACCCACATGTCCTTTACGAAATCAGTCAACTTGTGCTTTATCATACAGAGAAAATAGTGACTATTTTGCAGCTCCTTCTTTTTTAATCCCCCAAACTGATGTGGATAATGAATGCATCATCAATCATCACGGTGACTTTAAATCCATGTACGTCCAAGGTTTGGGCCAGTGACTGTTTGTGGAAAGCATTGTCACTTGGCACATATAAACTCGCCCATGAAGACAAAAATTGTCCTTAAGAAGCATTTTGACGAAAGCAGGTTGAAATGCAAGCCTCAGGTTTTAGATCTGTGTTGCTGCTTCCATCAGTGGAGAGATTCGGGCTCGGAGCCAAAAAGCCACTTGAGCATGGCGCTGCTTGAGCCATGCCATCTGGACACAAAGAATTACTTTAAAATGCACAAAGGCCTCACACTGTTTATTCCAGTGTGGAGCTGCACTTGGTATTTTGTCAGATTCCAAAATGTAATCACTTTCCAATGCTTCTCCCGAAGGCATATCTGGGATGCAACTGATTTCAAGTAAGATTTTGTGCATGCTTACCATTTCGCCATTGGTTTCCAGATTACGAGACTAATTTATCTAATTTATATGTTGTGTTAAATTCGACACCTTGTAGTTATATGACAAAATGACTGCTGCATGCATCTACTAAGGAAATATTAAGCTGGCTATACTACCTTGGTGACATGAAATCTCGCAGTATCTTTTGGTGAGTTGGTGTTGTTACCCCGCGCACGCGAAGTAAAAAGTGGAGTTAAGCAATTGGTTTAGTTCTGGCTGTCTGTCTGTCCTTCTGTCTACAAGCATCAGTTTATGAAATCATCAGAAGAAATACTTAATTTCAATTGAATGTTATATTTTGAACAGGAATCGGAACATTAATGGGAAAACAAACCTGTAGTTTAACAGTAGTTTGGCTCAGAATCTGTACCGATCGCACATGCGCAGAGGGGAGTGAGATAATTCATTGTCTGTCTGCCTTTAGTCTCTCAAACAAAATTGAAAATCATTACATAACAGGCACGAAGAACTCATGTAACGTGTTACATTTGGTGGTGTAAAAGAGTTCCGAATTATATTTTTCTCCAACCTTTAAAATCTTTATTTTACTTAAATTGAATTAAATACTTGAACATTGTAGAACAAAAATTTTTGACATACAATTTTTCAATACAAAGAACCTTTTTGACACTTTCAAAACCCTTCTGTTTCGCAGGACTTGAACAAAATATTACGGTATTTTACGTCATCACGACCAATCATGTTTGCCGCTTGTAGACCCTGCCCATGCCCTTGTTTCTCAAAACAGCTGTTTGGGTTATGGGGTCTATATATGTGTTGGTTATGTATATGTATATGTATCTGGGTGTGTGTGTGTGTGTGTGTGTGTGTGTGTGTGTGTGTGTGTGCATTGGAATGTCTGGTTTCCTTCTTGGGACTTCGGTGCAGTGATTGGTCTTGATTTTGATTTGGCTTCTGATGTACAGGTTTGCCATTGCTTTCATATGTTGGCTTAAAAAGTAATTTTTTTGAGAACAAACACATTATTATAATAATTGTACTACAATCCGATGATTGTCACAACTGTTACGATTAAATCGTCAGGTTTAGATATAAATTCTGCATTTTCCTTCTGCTCATTCAGAAACACCCTTTTCATCTTTTTATGGAAAACAAAGTAAAAAAACGAAACCCATTGAAATTAACTCATAGTTACTCGATGTGAACTACCGTTTCACACTATTCTACCTCTGTCTGAAATATATTTACTATGAAGCAGCGAATACAACTTCAGTGAATGTTGTTAATGAAATAATTTCCCAGTCATTTCGGGGGACAGCCACGTCTCGTCTTGGCTCGTTCGCTGATTGGCTGTGAAATGCATTTTTACATTTCTTGAGTTTTACAGCCAATCAGAAGTGGCTGGAAAATTTGGTGACTTCATTTTTCAAAGGAGGATGAAGAGTGAAAATTTCTTGTTAGATCTCGCTTGAAGTTAGTTTCCTTTAAATATAATCAAATGACTGGGAAGATCCTTCTGTCTCCAAACACTAGGAACGTTATTTGTAATGTCTGTAAATTTAATTATTGGATCATTCAGAGCACTTTTTGCACTGGTTGCACGGTTATTTTTTGGGGGTTAATAGTGATTAGGAAATTACTATTACAATAGTGATATTACAATAATGTAGAAACGTG
This sequence comes from Eptatretus atami, assembly GCA_035128595.1. Taxonomy (NCBI): domain Eukaryota; kingdom Metazoa; phylum Chordata; class Myxini; order Myxiniformes; family Myxinidae; genus Eptatretus; species Eptatretus atami. The sequence goes on from CM068966.1 coordinate 53,075,338, forward strand.
TGTGTTTCATCAAATAGTATGCACTTTAGCTTGTATTAATCAAAAGAACACATTTTACACAAGAAACATTATTCATTTAAATGGATTATTCATTTAGATGTTTCCTTTCAAGAATCAAATGATTGGAAAGATTTTTTTTCTTCTTCAGGCACCTTGGCTCGTAGGAGAATGACCGACGAATGGACCTCTGAATGCACTGCCGATGGATTCCACGCCAAGAATAAATCAAGCTATGCACCTTCTTCCGTTTTCTTCCATGACTGAATGATGAAGCCCTCACTCTAATCCATTCCAGATCAACTTTCACCGTAAAAACTGGGAAACCATGAAAACAGTCTCCAAAATGGTGTCACGGACCCAGCTGTGAGCTTGTGCCAAACTCCTATCAATTTGTTTTGAGGGTTGATCTAATGAATGACAGGGGGAAGGGGTTTGTGAACAGCATCTGTCTGTAACAGATGGTTTGCCAAGGCACCCGAGGGGTTTCAGGAATTCTTTAATTGTTAAACAATGGATGACTCAGAAATTGGAGGAAAGCCATTCGTGACAGAAACCTTTTGAGGAACACCTGCTGTGTTGCAAATCGAAGGTAGATCTAGAGGGTTTACCTGAGATTTCTGATGATAAATTAGTTTTTGTTGGGAGGAATGCGTTGAGGAGGACGACATTGGGACCATACTCTGTGCAGAGCGTTGGTGCTGCTTAAGCAGTCTCCTTGGCTATTGGGCACAATCCTGGACGGGTCACCACTCCGATGCAGTATACCAGAATGCTGGCACTCATTTTGCCGACCTCGGAAGGATGACAGGGCGAGTTAATCCCACCTGGTATTAATTCAACAGCTGAGCGGGATTTGAACTCAGGACCCTGGGATCCAAATCCCACCACCCGAACCATTAAGCCAACACCAGGCATTGGTGTGCATTGAGTATAGTGAAAATTACCAAAAGTTCTCTTCATATGTTTGAAGTGTACCGAGAAAATATGGTAAATGTTAGTTTATCGCAATTAGCTATGGCTTGGGTAAAAATAAGAGATTGATTCCCAAGTTGTTTCAATGAACGATGGTCATAAAATTTTGGTTTATATCATTTTGATAATGTCAAAGGTCTTCTACTTATTCTGCTGCGGATTCAGCCTGTGGCTACTAGTTGCATCATTGGTTGGGGGAACGGCTGTGCTGCTGATGCTGTGCCCCTCTACCAGTACACTGATACTCATTTTGCCGACCTCAGAAGGATGACAGGCTGAGTCAACCACACCTGGTGTTAATTCAACGGTGGACAGGGGTTAAAATTCAGGCTCCTAATATCCCAAGACAACCACGCTAACCGATGTAAAAGGTTACCGTACCATTCTTCGAGCAGCTATTATGGTAATTTATAATTGGTGGGAAAATGAACTTGGAAGAAGTCACTCGAGCTTGTAGGCCAGGAACTGATGGTGCCCACCATGCATCCCCCTACGAACAATTATCAAAATTTGTATTTGGAACCAGAGAACACGAAAAACGATGTTCTCAAGAAAAAAAAACTCATTGACATTCAATGAAATCTCCCCGTTTCCATGTCAAAAATCTAAAAATGCTATGTCATACAGTAAAACGAGCATATCTCTATTAGTGGGGCAACTTAGCTAAATATAGCATAACAATTGTGCATTTTGTGAGGAAAGCACCAAATTTGCCACACTAGTAGCCTATCATATTATGAACAGATTTGGATATTGGGCCATCTGAAATTTTTGATGGCAGTAGAAAATGGCTGCCACAGCCATCAGCGGCTGAATTTGAGATGGCCCAATGTCCAAATCTGTTCATAATATGATAGGCTACTAGTGTGCCAAATTTGGTGCTTTCCTAACAAAATGCACAATTGTTATGCTAAGTTGCCCCACTATATCAATTTCCACACGATTGAAGGGTCACAACCTTGTCCTGATGCCTTCAAAGGATACACTTCATCAATTTCTGAGTGATGCGCTAGCCAACTACACGAAAGAGTATTCCGAATATAAAGACTGTGCATGCAGGAGTGTGCGGAAAAACTGCAATGTTCTGGATGGAATACATGGACCATGTCTAGCTTGTACCAGCTATGATATAATCTGTGAAGACCAACGACTTCTTCCTGTATGCCGAATGCTAACATCTGATGTCTGATCTGTTCTTCAGCTTCAGTGGACAGAATTATGCCAGGTATCTTACCTTTTTCTCCATCTTTGAGGCCAACATTGAGACGTCTCATCCTGGACCAGCTGAACTACTACAGAGTTGCAATCAGTGTGGCAAGATCGTTCGTCCCCAGAAATAGATGTCAGTGGAGAAGAGAATGGAAGAAACTTTCATGAAGCATGTCAAAACTCATGGAGGAGCTGGAGGAAGTGGTGCTGGAATATCAGGGATCACTGGAAATTATGCTTATCAACGCTGGATCAAAACCAAACATGAAAGATCCAAATACGTGGGAGCAACTCTTAGCATGGCAGATATGCAAGGTGATTCAGAGTCTGGTGCATGGCACAAAGACCTGAGACCTGCAGAAATCCAGACGAGTGAACTGATAGTTGGTACAACACCAGAAGCCATCAAGGGATTCATCAATCCATTCGCCATAGATGACAAGACTCATCTGTACTGCATATCATCAGCTTCTCGCTTACATGTGGGCAACGACAATGATATTATCATGGCAGAGGCCCAAGGTCAAGATGACAAAGAAACATTCATCGAAGAGAGGCTGACAACACATGAAAACTTCTTTGAGCCTGTGAAAAAAAATCAAGCTGAAGACCGTAGAAGATATGGGGAAAACAGTCAAAGTCAAAGCAGCAAAGAACAATGTAGTCGAATACCGACAGTAAGGGAATAATCACTTTCCAGTTGTTGGTCAAATCACAGACCTCTGATCAACCAATGGAACTGGAGGATCACCTGACATACCCTTTGACCCTTTTTCCCTTTAGCATTGGAACAGCTGATGGGTACTTAGTGAAGACCAGCAAAGCTAAAGGCTTCCAATACTTGGTGGAAGAAACGGACACAGCAAACATTCCACGACAGGATGGCACACTACTCGCCATAGAAGCTGGCAATGCCCTGTTCTCTTACATAAAAGACATTCCCAGCAACTTCAGAGAAATATGTGAGATAATCTTCAACATGATGCCAGGCAAAGTTGATGTCATTTACAGTACAGATATGTACAAGCATGACTCAATAAAAGCAATGGTGAGGAAACAGAGAGAAAGGTAGCTGGTACAAGGTGAGAACACCAAGAAGCCAGCTGAATGGAAATTATTCTTCACCAATGAGATCAATAAGAAACAACTTGTGCAAGTTATGCATGAGCAATTATCATGATGCGAAGCAACTGTAAGGACAGAAAGTCATTCTTATCTGTGAGGGAGAAGGATACAGCTTCACATCTGAGGATGGAAAGAAGACTGTGAGAACAAACATCGAGGTCTTGAAATAAACACAAGAAGAGACCGATTCAACGATCATGCTCAGTTGTCTGTATGCAAAGGAATATGGCTACGAGACCATACAGGTGAAAAGTGCAGATAGCGACATCTACATTCTCCTCTACTATATAGATCTACTTGAAGGTATCACTCTTCTGTTTGATACTGGAACAGGAAACTACAGAAAGCTGATCAGCATGACAGAATTTGCTCGAGCCGACAATCAATAATTCCATGCAGAACTGCTTGCACTTCACACGTACAGCAGATGTGATACAAGTGCCTTCAAGGGGAAGGGGAAAGTCAAGCCGATCAAGATACTGGAAAAATGCCAAGGTTTGTCACAACACTTGCGAGACTCGAAAATTCCTGCAGTGTATGGAATGACTTGATTGCAGAGCTGGAAGAGTTTACCTGAGCCATGTACGGCAAGAGGAGATTCCGAGAAGTTGACAAACTCAAACTAAGACTGTTCCAAATCAAAGATAAGTGTGAAGACAAGCGAGTGAATGCAACTCGCAACATTGACATGGGAAGCTTACCACTCTGCAAGAAAAGTTTACAACAGCAAATAAGGTGCATGAATTATCAAGTCGCTGTTTGGAAAAACTCCAATGTTGCAGATCCCAACATGCTTGCCAACCGAAACGAGCATGGATGGACACACATTGATGGAACACGAGAGCCTCACTTGATTGACAGAACCATTCTTCCACAACAGATTGTTGGCTTCCTTCAGGAAACATTGGATGCCGAGAGTGATGACCATGAGACTGTTGAAGTGGCGAGTGACGACATGATGTTTTGATTGGGACAGACTAATTATGGACAGAAGATAGATAGAACAGCAATGTATGTGATATTACTTTTCTTTGGCAGAGTCCTGAGAACTCTTGCTGGGTGAATATGTTCTCAAATCTCTACCAGCCCCTGTCTTAGATAAACAAACAGACATAATATTAGTCATCATCAAGCATCCACTAATCCTTCAATAAATCTCATTATATATGTATCGAAACGTGTAGAGTGTGACGAGGGCTCCCCCGATCTCCAATGGACGTAAAGTCCTGCACAAGCGCACACCAAAGTGTCACTTCCATCTGTTTGATCTCTGTCTGTTAGACAGAGCCCGTGGGCTGAAGCCTCCGGGTCGGAGGTGACACTTTGGTCTGCGATTCAGCAGGACTTTATGTCCATTGGAGATCGGGAGAGCCCTCGTCATGCTCCTCACATTTCAATTTATCTGCCCGATCGGAACACGTGCCTTCTGGTTGAATGATTTGCATTAACGGGAACAATCGTCTGGGTACCAGACAGACTGTTGTTCTTTGCGAATTATGCGGTCTTAATGTGAGACATAATCTGTGGCTGATGCTCACCAGAACAGCAAGGAGGTATGATTGAAATTAAATATATACGTGTGTATGTATGTATGTATGTCATTTACAGTACAGATATGTACAAGGATGATATACACACACACATGTACATATTGTTAAGAATTCACGCCCGCCGGCGTGCGAGCGGCCGCGTACCTCTAATGGCAACCGCGTCGCCCACCGGTCGGACAATTCAGTCGTGACCCTCCTGGAACTATCGCCAGGAACCAGTCACGGGTGGGGGTTTAACCTCACCACGGTCGTGCCAATTGTCTACCCACGCAGGATAGGGTCGCTCGCCGAATTCGATCTACCTAAGTACCTGCGCGAGCAGTCGACCGTACCTCGGCGCAGGTCGGTTTAGGACACGAACCGCTTAAGCGGTCCGTTCCGTACTGCAGTGATAACCGAGCGGATATTATCGCCGGATGTGATTTTACTCAACGGGTGCTTACAGCCCAAACCAATTTATTCCACGATGCAAGATGGCATTTCCAATGGAGGAATGAGGACGCAACGAACGGGATACATTTCACACAAGCACATTTATTCACATTTGCACGTATACACAGCCAACAATGAATAGAAATCATGCACGTATGTACAGCCAACACAATGGAACACGTATACAGGCAAGAAAGCAATAAAACCGAATATAAGCAATGAGAATGCACAATCACTTATACAAGTCTACTTGATAGACGGCGCCACAACATGCATTCAAAAGAAGAGAAATGGTCATCATCAAGCATCCACTAATCCTTCAATAAATCTCATTATATATGTATCGAAACGAAACAGACACAACTGAGGATAATATTATGCACCCAAAGACAAGGGTGGCAGACGGGATCCGTGGACCCTATGTGGCGTGGAGCCGGGATGACCGTAACGGCGCCCACGAGACCGATGCGTCTTACCCGCACCCTCGCGGTGCGACGATGGCAGGTCGCGAAGTCTCGTCCCCACGGCGGCTAGGACAGCCGCGCCTGGTTTGCGGCCTCACAACGATGGGCAGGTCGTGACGCCTTCTCCCCACGGCCACTAGGACAGCCGCGCCTGATCTCGGGCCTTGCAACGATGGGCAGGTCGTGACGCCTTCTCCCCACGGCAGCTAGGACAGCGACGGCGAGGTGATCTGGGCCCCAGCAACGCGGTTGAGAGGAACGGACGGGTCTACCGACGCTTTCTCAGCGTGGTTGCTTTACAAGAGTTGATGCCCTCTCTCAGGCTAGATGCTCGGCAAGAGTTGATGCCCTCTCAGGCTAGATGCTCGGCAAGAGTTGATGCCCTCTCAGACCCCGTCCGTCCCTCAGCGAGGCGCAAATCGCGCCGAGGTCCGATCACCTCGGACTACCTTGGCGCTGGCAAGCTCTCTCCGGCTGTCTTCACGTAGCCCTCTGGTGTTCTCCTGGCTCTCCGATCCTTCCAGACCGCCGCAGACTGCCCTTGACTCACGCTCGGCTCTCCGACCCCTCAAGACTCACGGCTCCACCGACTGACGTGAAGCTCCGTTCTGTTCGGCTTTATATAGGGCCGGGGAGACGAGATTCGACCTCCGCATTTGTACCTCCGACCCCCGGGGAGCGGACGTGGTAGAAATCACGCGCGCGCTCACCTGACAGCTTGACCTTCGACCTCCAGCGAGCCGACGTGGTAGAAATCACCGGCGTTCCAAACGGCGAGAGAACCTTTGCCTCTGCTTGCAGTGAAGAGGGCGTCGTATTCGGAACGAAGGTGAGGCGATGTTCGTGGCGTGGGGTTGTTGATGGTTTTGGAGGTAAAAAGGGCGAAGGTGGTGGTGGTTTGGTTGTGGCCGTTTTGGAACGATGTCGGTGGTGGCGATCTGGTTGTGAGGTATGGTTGGTCCAAAATAACGACAGAAAAAGAAAAATGGCTACCTCAAAGGGTCGCAGCCCGGTGAACACGAATAATTCCCATTAAACAACGGTGGGGAAATCTAACTGAACACAGACTTATCGATCTAACTGATCTAAGGAACCTTTATGGTGTTCTGCGAATTTCCACAGCCGTAACAATATATATATATATTATATATATATATATATATATATATATATATATATATATATATACATATATATATATACATATACATATATAACACACATGTGTACATATATATATATATATATAATATATTTTATATATATATATATTATATATATATATATATCACATGCAAGCATGAGTGTGCAAAACAGCCATCATTATAATACAGGTATAATCATACCTCAGGTCAGGTCAGGTTAGGTTAGATCTGTGACCTGCTACAGGTACCATGTAAACCTGTACTAACCTGTTCATGGTCGGGTTGGCGGCGACTAAACCGTCTCCCCACCAGGTTTTCTGGTGAGAGGGGTGTTTGGATATGGACACCCAGCAGGATTAAAAACAAAACCTGTCAAAGGGCGGAGGACTCCTTGTGAGCCAACGGCCATCCATATCTAGTGCCCAACTGTGTCTGCAGACGTCCTCCTGCAGTTGGGTTACTTTTTTATTAGGAGGTTGGTGGTAGGATTTGCACTCCGGCCACCGTAAAACCCTTCATTCCGCAAAACACAAAAACGCAAAAAAATCTGAAAACCCACTCCGTGGGAGTACCTCCTGTGCAGCTTCCCTTCGCAGGGCAGCTCACCGGATGACGGGATTGGGGCAAAGCCTTCGGGACCCAATCTTTGATGATAGGAGGGAACCACGGGGTAACATCCCTGGGTCAGATTGCGGGAGAGTGTGTCGGAGTGGTGCTGAGGTGTCGCTCACCAGACGGCAGTCTCCTTGGGTTAACCTGAGGCGGTCCCTTCGGGTGGGTGCCTGGAATGTCCTATCCCTAAGAGAGGATGATACCCTGTCTCTGTTATCATCTGAGCTCAAGCGTTTGGACATCGGGATTGCAGCTCTCTCTGAGGTTCGGAGACCGGATTGCGGCGAGATAATGGTGGGTGGTTACACCTACTATTGGTCTGGTCGCTCTGATGGTTACCATACCCAAGGAGTTGCTGTAGCTGTGTCCAATAAGCTGACCCCAATGATAATTGAGGTAACACCGGTCAACGAGCGTATTATGAGATTAAGGATTCGTCACTCCTTAGGTGTCATTTCCCTGGTCTCTGTTTATGCTCCGACTGAGGCAAGTGATCTCACCGTGAAGGATGCATTCTACGCCACGCTCGAGTCTGTGGTTGATCAGTGCCCAGACGAGATACACTTCTAGTCTTGGGGATTTCAATGCATCGACTGGAACTGATAGGGATGGTTATGAGGTGTGTGTTGGTCCCATGGGTCAGGAACTATGAACCAGAATAGCACTAAGTTCCTTGACTTTGCAAGAAGTCATGGACTTAGGGTGGCTGGTTCATGGTTTCAGCGCCCACAAGCTCATCGCTGGACTTGGTATTCCAACGCTGGCGGTGTGGCAAAGGAAATTGACCATGTCCTCATTGACGTCGTTGGAGGATGATCCAGAACTGCAGGGTCTACCGGAGTGCTCAGTTCCTCAATACTGACCACAGGCTTGTTGTAGCAACTCTAAAGCTGCACCTTAAATCCTGGAGAATGGTACCATCCCAGCCTAGGCTGGATGTTGGCAAGCTCAGGGATGAGAGAGTAGCTGAGAAGTTTGCGAACAGGCTGAGTGGACACTTGGGGGTCTGGGTGCTTTGGGGGGTCCTGAAGAGTTGTGGAGTGCCTTCAAGACCACCGTCCTTGATGTTGCCGGTGGATGTCTTGGAACTCACCGCAGGGCAAAGAAGAATTTTGTCTCTCAAGGGACACTGGATACCATTGACCAGAGTCGCAGGGCCAGGCTGAATGGCAGAGCTGAGCTGTTCAGGGAGCTGAGGCGTAAAACTGTACGTGCACTGACGGTGGACAAGGAGGCCTATGTGCGAGGAATCTGTGAGGGGGTAGAGAATCACCTGTGCAGGTGATTCTCGTCCCGCTTACAGGGGAATTCGTGCATTGCGTTCACATCCAAGCCCATCCCTCGGAGCACTGCAGTTAGAGCAGAGAGTGGTAGGCTCTTGACAGAGGAGTCTGAAGTGAAGGCCCCTGGGCAGGTTACTTTGAGCAGTTGTACCAGGCTGATCCCCCAGCTGTCGAGTTGGACGTCAAGGGTTTACAGTCCCTGTTGCTGCCCCTCGAATCAACTGTGGTCCACCTTCGCTTGTGGAAACACGGGCTGCGGTGAACCAGTTGAAACGGGCAAAGCTCCAGGGATCTGTGGCATCCATGCTGAACTTCTCAAGGCTGGTGGAAATGCTGCACTCGTGTCGTTGCATGCAATTTTGTGCTCTGCCTGGAACACAGGCATCATCCCAACCGATTGGAAGAGGGGCCTTGTTGTTCCTCTCTGGAAAGGGAAGGGTGATCGCCAAGACTGCAACAACTACCGAGGGGTGACGCTGCTCTCAGTGCCAGGCAAGGTCTTTGCTCGGATAATTCTTGATAGGGTTCGCCACCATCTGCTTGAGCACCAGCGTCCAGAGCAGTCAGGCTTTACACCAAAGAGGTCAACGATTGACCGTATCCTTGCTCTTCGTGTCCTCACCGAACGCAGACGAGAGTTTCGGCAGGGGCTGCTTGCAGCCTATGTTGATCTCTGTAAAGCGTTCGATTCAGTGAATCGGGATGTCCTCTGGAGGATTCTTGGTCTTCGTGGGGTGCCACCAAAACTGATCGATCTGATGTCTGAACTCTATCTGGTACTGAGAGTGCTGTGAAGTGTGGTGGTACCATCTCTGACTTATTTCAGTTGTTACTGGAGTTCGTCAGGGGTGTGTACTGGCCCCCACACTTTTCAGCACTTGTATGGACTGGATTTTAGGGAGGATGTCGGAGAGATCAAGCTGCGGTGCATCGTTTGGGAATGTCAAGATCTCGGACCTTGATTTTGCAGATGATGCAGTCATCTTTGCAGAGACTTTAGATATCCTTTTGGGGGCCCTCGAGGTGCTGATGAGGAGTCGGAGCCGCTGGATTACGGGTTTCTTGGGTCAAAACTAAGATCCAGGCTTTCGGTGACATCTTGGATGCTGCTGTCCTGTCTGTGTCTGTTTGTGGTGAGGATGTTGAGGTCGTGGAGAGATTCACTTACCTTGGCAGTGATATTCATGTCTCTGCTGGCTGTGAGTCAGAGGTCAATAGACGTCTGGGTCGGGCCTGGGGAGTCATGGATTCACTGGATCATGGGGTGTGGCGCTGCGGTACCTGTGCGGGAGGACGAAAGTCCGAGTCTTCAGGTCCTTGGTACTTCCAGTCTTGCTCTATGGATGCGAGACTTGGACTCTGACCAAGGATCTGAGACGGAGACTTAATTCCTTTGGTACCAGGTCTCTTCGAGAATTCTTGGCTATCGCTGGTCGGATTTTGTGTCCAACGAGCGGTTGCTGAGAGAGACTCAGATGAGTTTGTTACCTGCATTGTCCGTGAGCGTCAGTTCGGCTGTATGGACATGTGGCTCGTTTTCCTGATGCTGATCCTGCTCACCAGATTCTCTCAGCGAGGGAGTCTCATGAGTGGAGGAGGCCAGTGGGCCGACCACGTGCCTCGTGGTTGCAGCAGGTTGACCATCATCTCAAGGAGATGGGGATGGGCCTGGCATCTGCCTGGGGATGGCCAGACGGAGGCCCCTGAGTACCGGCGGAAAGTGGACGCAGCGATGCGCTGTTCTGGCACATGCTCCCATACCTGACCTGACCTGATTATAATACCAGTATTGGAATGTTTACATTATTAAAATCCTAATGGATATAATTAGAACCCTCCAGACACAACTGAGGATAATATTATGCATGCAATTCTGTTTGAGTGCCAGACAATGTCTGTCTGTCTGGCACTCAAACAGAATTGAAAATCATTCCAAACAGGAAACATTGTTTTTTAGGACGTCATAAAGGACACAAGCAACAGGCACAAATAACTAATGCAATGTGTTAAATAAGGTGGTGTAAAAGAGGGGGCATCAACGGCGGTGAACTCTCAAAAGTCTCTGCGTAATACTAATGGCCACATAACCATTCCAGCTGAGTCCTGTTTCTAACTCGAATGGAGATTATTGATTGATTAAACCAGCTTTCACTGCCTACTTGAGCTGGCAGGATAGCTCAAAGGTACTATACTCACATTTGAGATGTCCAGTGTGCATTTCATTCCTGATCTCACTTCAATCTGCCACCTTAGTGATTCACAGGCAGGGTAATTGCGCCTCTTTCAGACCAGCCCTAAAGGTAGCTGCTGCATCTACAAGCACTTGTAGGTGTAGATTAAAGATCCCATTGTACCTTTCAATGGGTAAATCGTTATGTACCCATATCCTGGTTTTGTTCTGTTCTTGCGTATGGCAGCTTGGCTGCCATGTAGCTATCATTTCCTGGAAGCGTGGCTATGCCGCTGATGCTGTGCCCCTCTACCAGTGCACTGGTACTTCATTTCATCAACATCAGAAAGATGACAGGCTGAGTCAACCCCACCCTGGTGTTCAGTCTGCAGCTAACAGGGCTCAAACTCAGGACCCTAAGATCCCAAGCCAGCCACCCTAGCCGCGAAGCCAACACTTGGCTTTCCATAATCTGCTTAATTTAATACAATGCCTGATTGTACAGAACACTACATCAGTGGCACAGTCACATATTAGTAACCAGAGAGTTCAAGGAGCACCTCACTCCACACAGTCTTGAGAAAAAGGACATGAGGAGGTCTTTTAAACGCTTGCTTTGTGTTTCTGAGTGTGATCTGTATTTACTATGAGCCGCCATTTTGTGCGATTTTTTATATTCCCCAACAGTGAGGAGCAAGCGGCAAATTTGATTGGTCGAAATGGCGTAATATTTTGTACCAGTACTGCTAAACTGAAGGTTTATGGAAGTGCAAATAATGTAATGTGTGTTCTGCAGTGTTCAAGTATATAATTCAATTTAAATAAAATGAAGGTATTAAAGGCTGTAGAAAAAAAAATCAGAAGTTTACCACTGTTGATGCAGTGTCTTTTACACCACCTTATTTAACACGTTAAATTAGTTTTTCATTCCTGTTGTTTCTGTCGTTTATGACCTCCCTTAAAACAATAAGTTTTCTGTTTTGAATGATTTTCAATTCTGTTTGACTGCTAAACAGTGAAAAAAATTATCGTGCTCGCCTCTGTGGGAATGTGCACTCGGGACAAGATTCCGTACAATTTGCCAAATTCAGAGCCGAAGTACGAGTACTGCTAACCTGCAGGTTTGTGCTCTAGTGTTCAAATATATATAATTCAATTGAAATTGAGTAGGTCATTGATCATACACTGATGTCTGTAGTCAGACAGACCTACAGATAAAAAAAAATCACTCATAGAGTGACAACTTGGCGAAACGGAACGGCTCTCGGAAGAACACATACCTCCGCCAGGCTGAATACACCCAACGTGTCCACTAAGTTTCATCCAAATCCGTCCACAACTTTTTGAGATAACATGCAATATAGTTTTTAGCCGCATCTCTCAATGGTGAAGAATCAGTTTAAAATTGAATAATCCTCGTATCCAGATCTGGATTCGGATCTTCACCAAAATTGAATCAGTTCTTCCGAATAGCACTCCCAAACTGTCAACCAAGTTTTGTGTGAATCCATAAATAACCTTTTGAGATATTGTGCTATATATCGTTTTTAGCTCTATCTCTCAATGGTGAAGAATCACCTGAAAAATTCTCAGATCCAGATCCGGATTCGGATCGTCACCAAAATTAAGCGTTGCTGTCCTTGGCCAGTCAAGTGCACACACAAAAACTTTCAGAACGATTCCTTGAAAATTGTGGCCAAAAATCGTGTGACAAACAGATAGACAAACAAACACTACAGACCAACATATTTGGCAAAAAAAATTTCACCAAATAACAGACTGAACCAATTACTTAACTCCACTTTGCTCTTCATGCGGGTGCGGGGTAAAAAAAAAGTATCTTTTATACCACGTTGTTGCTGCTGTTGATGTTGTCCTGGCTGTGGCAGTAGTTGTTGTTTGTGTGCCCCTTCCGTGTACTATTATATAATTTTCTCTTTCTTTGACAAGTATTACGATATATAATTCAGTATGCTTCTTCGTTGTCCTTCACGCTTAATAGTAGAGGGTTCCTGCTATCTTGTCTTTGAAAGTGAGTTCCATCGAAGCTGCAGGTCAGGCTTCTTCTTCAATCCTGGAAAGATGGGATTTTACAACTGGCCTTTTTATGATTAAATGGACACAAATTTTTGTTCTAAATTAATCGATTATTAGCTTTCCATCAATATCATTTTTATTATTCTATAACAGCAGGAACCCTTTCGAATAAAGCGTGACAGACACACATACACAGACAGATGCTTCTCCCTTTAGTAAAAGATGCAAGAAGCGGACCTAATTCGTCATTGAATCCTGGCCCAAATGCATTCAATAGATAGACTAAAAGGTGTACTCACTTGATAAAGGTGACCTTTTTGAAATGCTTGCACTAAATATTCACCACATGAAGCAAGTGGGTATACCAAGAGACTGTATAACACAAGTTTGACTGTATTTAGCAAAACAACATTAAGGGCTTGTCAAAATTTCAACTACTAGTACGAGCCCGTAAAAAAAAAAAATTCCAACCGCGAGCAAGAAACAACAACCACACAGGCCGTTTCTTCGCTCTCGCGTGCCCGTACGTGCGTGGCCCGGAAGTTCGCATATCACAGTTACGATTATTCGCAATTTAGGTTTTAATGGCCAATTATTCAATTAGCGCCAACGTATTTTACCTTTTCGCAATGTCGTGGCAAGGAAAAACAAAAAGAGAAGAGAAGAGAGAGAAAAAAAAATTTTCTTCCTGGTTCGGAGCATACCAGCACTCTGATGTTACTGAAATTTATGCACCGTCTCATATGAAAACGATCATAACTTGGGGCATTGTGTTTATCTATAAATGCGCAAAAGAAATCGAGAAATTATTAGAATACACGAAGTCATCCCTCTCCGGAAGCCCGTATGTTGTAACCCGTAATGGGGAACGCGACTGAGCTTCCCTTCCCCCATCGGCCACGCCTACGCAACGTGTCTTGTCATTGGTTTGTTAAATAAATGGCCATAACTTCGGAAGCACTTGTCCGATTAATATCAAACCTTGAAAAGGCACATCCTCAGGTCCCCAGCAATATATCTGGCAAGTTTCAATTAGATCGGACCAGTGGTTGTCGAGAAACAGCGGTCACAGACACAGACACAGACACAGACACACACACAGAGATTGCTGGAATTATAGATAGATAAATGAGGACCTTCACCAAGACCAGGAAGAGGTCGGGAAACGGAGTTAATTTTACAAACAATTTTGACTATGTACGTGATAGCGGCATCGACGATGATCGTAAAAACGTAATACACAATCAACTGAAGCTGATGAACAAAAAACATACAATCATCACATTTTGATGCAATTTGGTTCATTCATTCCACATTTGCAGTTATAAGAAGGGGTTGGCAGGATAGTTTAGAGGTTGGGACACCAGCCTCTGAGCTGTCTAACCTGGGGTCGAATCTCGACCCTGGTGTCAGAAGGATGTTAAGCCGAAAGATTATGTTGCCAGCACAGGTCATCAGTTGATGTTAAAGATCCCATGACGTCTTTCTTGAAGAGTAGGCGAGCTATCACTGACACCCTGAACAACTGCTGGGAACGTAATGGCAAACCTCAGATATAACCACACTGCCTGGCATAACCCTTACGGCCTTACTGAGAGAATGCTTCAGCAACAGGCAAGAGTCTGATACATTGACAATCACCATAATAGAGGCTTGGTTGTAAAATGCAAGCTGCCTCAGTGAAGATAGGTCCAGCTTTTTCAAGATTGAAAACGAGGTAACACATTAAACCGTATAAAGGTTTACTCAGAGACAATGTATCAACTAAATATTTAATGAGAGAGAAGGAAAGATACTGATACGATGGTTGCACTTGCTCAAGCAAGTAACAACAAATGAAAATTTCAAGATCTAATTTCAGCAGTGATGTAAAAACTTAACAGCGCATGTACATTTCCTACACATATAGGAAACATCAATAAATACTTCAACGTCGACAAGAAGAGATGCATTTTCAGCGTCGTCACCAGTTGGCATCTGAACATTAAATTAGCAATGAGGCACAGCCTCGGTATGGGGAGCTCAAAATGAGGCACAAGATTCAAAAAGCAACAAAATACTGGGTGGAAGTGCAAGGTGTGTTTGGTCGAGGTGACGTGTAAGTGAGCGAGCGGTCACTGAGGTCGAAGAATGCAGAGTTGTTTTGTTACTGCAAAAGCACAACGAACACTGAACAGTTTAAAAATTTGCATTCGGTCAAACAAAAATGTACATCAAACACTACCGAACAGCAAAAGTTCTTACTCATGGATTCATCGAATGCTGATGCATTGCTACTCTGAAAGCAATGGATGTGAACATGGCTATGCATATTTTTCCAATTCAAGATAATAATAAAAAACAATTTTCAAACATTAAATACGTAACACTGCCCTTTGTGATATCAATGTCAAAAAATCTGAACACATCCACCACTTTGATGTCGTCGCTCAATCGGATGCATTGTTCAGGCCTCGATGCCGAAACAGAAATCGTCACCAATATCAGTTACATCTACTGATAGGGCCAAAGTAATTTCCAACCTGGGACTTTCTACATAGACGTAGTTACAATTCTCCACATCAACATAGCCAGAAAACCGCCCCCTCATGCAACCGCCCCCACCCCCACCAAGTGATTTTCAGTAAAAACATCCGTAAAAGCATTCTTCTCCAAAGAAACTCGTTCTATGCTACAAGACAATCGTTTGTATAATTTAAGTTGAAGAACTTCCTTATTAGTGAGGAGCCTGCTCCAAAATCAGTCTCAATTCAATTAAAATTTCACAATCGCTCTTCTAAATTGAACCGTCACTACAGTCCTACAATTATACACTCAAAGATCCTCGTCTTTATACGATTCCTCTCCTACATTTTCTTATTAATGTTTCCTTCCGTGTCCATCTTCATGGTTACGCGATCAAAGCTCCACAGTTCCAATGCTCGGCCATTGCACGCATCAAATGAGTATCTCCACACCAACCCCGACGCGAAGTGCACTTCGACTGCTTGAGGCTGCAGAACCGAGCTCAGATGCCGTTTCTGTCTGCGTTACACCATCCTTCAGCTCGCTCAAGGTGCTGTCCCTCTCGTCAGTTGCCTCCTCTCCCACCAAAATGCCGGAATCTCGGGAAGGCTCACGACTGACAAGGTGCCACAGGCCATAGTGATCAACTTTGGGTGCACGACCTGGTGTAGCCCTCAGCCAATTTCCAGAATCAGCTTCCTTATGTACAGATGATGTGTGGGTAGTTGTAGAGCCATGAGAAAGACAAGCTGTTGGAGATCGAGGAAGGACACGGCAATTCTCCTGCTCCTCTTGGAGTTGGCTTTTTTGGGCCTCAAGTCTGTCACGGTTAAGAAAAACAAAATAAAGGCCGAGGTAAGAAAATAAAATGATAGTGGGATGAAAACTACATTCCTTGCTTAAACAGTTCAAATGTTCCAAATCTATAAATGTTACTGCGATGTCATATCTCACCTTTGTTCTCTCATCACTTTGGCCTCAACTTCTTGTCTTACACGCTCATCATGGAACTTGAGCTTCCAAAGCACAGCTTCATTACTTTTATGTGCTGATTGACCTTTGCTCTGTACAAGATGCCGGCATACCTCTTCTGTCTCTGAATCAACCTCTCTTGTTATGCCTTCGGCCTCTTTGCCCCGACACCATGCCTGAGCCATTTCCCTCAACGCTTGTTTCTATACCGACACAAAGGGAACAATTTCAAATATAGTACTGCAAAGAATACTGTAAGTCATAATCAATCATTCATTTGAATAGAGCTGCAACTTCAGATGACCACCTGTGTTGTGGAGTTCAGCAAATACATATTTTCCATTCTCAAAGTATGATGGATACCCCACCTTTGCATCTTGCCGTGCAGCCTTTCCGGAATTTTGCTCCAGCTGTTGCTGAAGCCTGTACTCGAGATGTGCTCGACGCTGACTCTTCTCCTTTAGCTTCCCGAGCGCCGCCTGCAGGGCTTCGACTCTTTTCTCACAATCTTCCCGACGTTCCACCTGTCATGTAACACGTGATGTCACTTCCTACCATATATAAAAAAACAATTATAAATGAACAGAAAACAAACATATGTATTTGTGGAAAAATTACACACCCAGACCAGTAATTGAACCCAGGTCCTTTGGTAAACCGCATCAGTGCTCTGCCATCTGAGATAGCTGGGCAACCCACCAACTAAGCACGCAATTCTCCCATATATAGAGATGCCACTCTCTTTCCCCCGCTGCTTCTGGGACACTCGCTGCCAACCATAGGAGCAGGGAGGGCCTGTCCATGAGAGGGTTTCATCAGATTTAGTGGCCCTGAGTCTGGAAGGTCAGCGGTTTGAACCCCGGCCGAGTCATACCCAGCTGAGTCATACCCAGGGTCACCAGAGAACCTGGGTTCGATTCCCGATCTGGGCATGTAATTTTTCCACATATACAAATACATAAAAAGTTTTGCTGTGTTTAAAAAAAAACACCTTTGACGGAATCTTTTGCACCTTGTTGAAAATTTCAATATTCTGTCTAATTTTTTTGGCGTTTAGATTTTGTATTTGGCTCTCCCTTATGTTGGCCTTTCGTGCTGTTCTCAAGTCCAGTCAGATCAAACTTAGTAATTTAATGCCTTAACACCATTGTTTATCTCACACCATCTGCATTGCACAATGCATTCCATGTCACGTATTGATAGTCGTACAAAAAGTTATTCACAGTGAGATCTATCTCTGATAGACAATGAGGAATGCGAAGAAACAACTTGTTCCTGCTTCTGTTATCACTGGAAAATAAAGGATACTTCAAAACTAGAGTAAGAACAAACAGCAAAAAGAAAAAAAACAACGATTAAAAAGTCAACTCTGATCTCCAATTTAACAAGAATGAGCCTTTGTCTGAACTAACCTCCACTTGCAGACGAGCAATCTTCTCTTGTGACCGTGCCAGAGCAGTTTCCAATATCTGGTTCAGTTTTGCTTGCTCCAAATCTTTCGCCCTCAGTTCTGCCACCTCTTTCTCAAGTGCATCTCGGTCTTCCATCACGCCTTCTGCTGAGGAAAAGTGTAGAATTTTAATATTGCCATTGAAACCATCGGTCCATCGCTATTCATGTAGTCACTGTTAACGATTACGAGACTTTTATTATGAAGTCACTTGATTGGTTCGGCCAAAAGGCAACAAAAGAATCACAGTAGTAACTAGAATGGCACTTCATAGAGTGCACACCTCCGCCAGGCTGAACAGTTTACGTTTTGTATCCCACTGATAGGCCGGATCTGCATCCGGACCTCAACCAAAATCTAATCGGCTTGTTCTTGCCACCGACCCAAACATCCACCGAGTTTTGTCATAATCCCTCCACAACTTTTTTGAGATATCCTGCTCACAGACAGACAGACAGACAGACAGACAGACAGACAAGCCAGTAGGCGGACATGGTAGTCGCCTACCCAATAGAACCTGACGCGATGGGCCCGTTCGATGGGGAATGACCTGAGGATTAAGCACAAGAAAATTCATGATTCTAGCTTCAAGGGTTAATGCTGCAGATTGTTTTTTCGTTAAAATACCCCCACATTTAGAGGTTTTTCGGCCGTTGCTAGGCAACGGAGGGTCCATAGCAACGGTTCTTTCTCACACATAACTAGGACATACCATGAACCTACCATACCAGTTTCATGATATCTGACTCATAGTCTCTGAGATATACGAACTTCGTTTTTTATTGTTTTCGACCAGGGTTCATTCAAAGTCTATCTTCTCCGACAGTTTTCATAGGATTCGGCTGGAAATTTTTGACAATATGGCTGAATGTACTGCCCACAGTCGCTCATGGCCCGATTTTTGATTTTCGAAAAAATAATTTTTTTATGATTTTTCAAAAATTTCAAAGTCCCGTTGCTAGGCAACGGTGGTGTCCATAGCAACGGTTCTCATTTGCACACAACTAGGTCATGGTATGAACCTACCCACCAAGTTTCATCGAAATCGCATTGTATTAACGGAGCACTGGACCGAACAGACAGACATACATACAGACATACAGACAGACAAACATATCGACGGAAAAAGTGAAAATAAGGGTAGATCAAAAAAAAAAAAATTTTTCGACTTTATCGACTACCCAACAGACATACAGACATACGGACAGACATACAGACAAACATATCGACGAAAAAAGTGATAATAAGGGTAGATCAAAATTTTTTTTATTTTTTTCGACTTTATCGACTATCAACATACAGACAGACAAACATATCGACGGAAAAAGTGATAATAAGGGTAGATCAAAAAAAAAAAATTTTTTTTTTTCGACTTTATCGACTACCCAACAGACAGGAGTGAAAACATAACCTCCATCCATTTTTGGTGATGGAGGTAAATATTCATTTTACAGTGACCTGTCTTCTGTGGATACTTTGAGTAAAGGACGTGTTTTGTCATACAATATATGGTACTCTCATTAAAACAAATTTGTAGACTAGGTGGTATAATGGTGAGAGCAGCATACACTCTGAGTCTGGGAGGTAAGTGCTTTGAACCCCCTCTGAGTCGTACCTAATACTTTTAAAATGCTACATGCTGTTGCCTTGCTCGACACACAGCATTTAGAGGATAGAGAATGGACAAATCCTTTTGGGAGGGATTTCAACTTGATTGCCATGCTGACTGTGGAGAGAGAAAAGTGGTATTGGAAAGATGGCGTCGCCATGGATGGCACTTCTTCTTGTTCCGGAGCACCCCAGGAAGTTACATCACTTCACTTCCCCCAATGCCAGCCGCTGTATTTGTCTTGAGTAAAGTGTCTTTGTCTGCGATTCGTGTTACAGATCCCACATGAGCCTGAGACTCCATAAACAAATAAATAAATAAATAAATAAACAAATAAATAAATGGCATTCGAGATGCATTTTGATGAAAAAAAATAAAAGACAAAGCATAAATAAGCAAAAGTAACTTCAATGTAATTATCAAAACTCGTCTACAAAGATTCGTTTTAAAAAAAACAAGTCTACGGGAGAACAGATAACAACAACCACAATACATTCCTTTACTTTAGATTAGGTTTGACAAAGTAATAATTACAAAGACTGCAAAGTTATTCAGGCTCTCGTTTCGAATCCAAAGTTTCATCAGACTCAGTGGCCTCGAGTCTTGGAGGTCGGCCGAGTCACACCAAAGACTTTAATAAATAGTACGTGCTGCTTCCTTGCTTGACGCTCAGCATTTGAAAAGGATAGAGCATGGACATACAGCTAAAGGTTGGCAACTATTGCACAGACTTGATGAGCCTCATGGCCTCCTGCATCACAGTTTCTTGTAAGGGAACTCGTGTTATTGTTATCATAAGAAGCACCCACTCCCTATGGGAGCCAGCAGGGAGGTCATATTAATATCTTTATAATATCATAGAATGTGTGTAATGTGACACTTTGCATGATCAGTCGAATTAGCAATGAACTCTTTTAGCAGAGAGAGAGAGAGAGAGAGAGAGAGAGAGAGAGAGAGAGAGAAAGAGAGACTATTTAGATTGCAAACCTTGCAAGCATTTGTTGTATTCGACCTGCTGCCTCAGCTGCGCCTCCAATTTTTCCCTCATCGATTTCTCCAAAGCTTCTCGCTTCGTTGACGACGTGACCAGACCTCTGTAGGCTTCAGCCAATTGAAACAACTGCACCTCACACTGCACAGGAAGAGAGGTGTGTAAGCAGAGATAAACAGTTTTACCTCTCCACTGCTTCATCCTATCAGTCATGGGGATGTAACTACACACATTTATTTTGCATTTATCCAGTTTGTGAAACAATGTGGCCACTCTTGCATCAATACATGAGAGGCACTTCATGGGTATCAATACAAATCACATATTCGTACCAATTTATGACTTCATGAAAAGTTAATACAGTACTGGTTAGTGGCAACACTTCATCCTACTGACCTTTCCCAGTCTTATGGACTTTCCTCTTTGTCGTTCCAGCTCCTGTAAAAGAGAAATATTCTCCCAAAGTAGCCTCTCTGTGTCTTCCGGTCCAGTAGCCTGCCAGCTGAACCCACCTGAAGCACTGCCCTGATTTGGGATCCCGGTGCTGGAAAACCGCCTGGCAGGCTGGATGTATTCTGTTTCTTGAAACCTGGAGATCATGGCCTCACATTATAAGAATGCACACATTGAGCAATATCGATATTTAAATGGAGTACAATAAACCAAAAGCACTTTACCTCCCAGGAAGCACCTCTGGCTTTGACAGCTGGCTGTGATTTTTCCACATTGTGGGATCACTATAGTAAGGCCTGTGACCGAGCGAAGCTTCATTCGGAACCTGCGCACCCATTGCCATCGAAAGAGCGAACCCTTCACATTCGTTCCAACAGTGGCTGCCTTTCCCTCCATTCGATGCTCCGATTGCTCTGGGACTACAGTATGGTGGTGGTGGCTCACTTACAAGTATGCCTTCCTCCTCCTGACCTTGTGGCTCTTCCCTTGGGGTCTGCTCTTTAGCTGGTATAAAGTCTTTTGGTAAGGGTGCAAGCATCTTGCCAGAAGCTTGTTCCTGCAATGCCAGCAGAGTAGCCGTGGCAGCAGGATCACCTTGTCTCAGAGAATCCTTGATGAGGCGACAAATGAACGAGTTGTTTTCCATCTTTACCCGAACTCCGACCGCCTCTGTGGAAGCAACAATGTTTACTGTTGTTAAGGTCATTATGAAAATATACCCAGCTTCAAATGTCTGACAACTGTTGTTTATCTTAGATAATTGCTCCATCTGCTCCTGTCCTGCTGCATTAGCCATCTGCCACCCATGCATTCAAACTCAATTAGCCGCAGCTGAAACTACCAGGCTTTCCTGCTTCACCGCATCGACAGAATATTTTCAAACAAATATTTTTACTGTCTTTCATTGCAATGAAGAAACCAGGAGCAATAATTAGAGCTACAAGTCAGCTGACAATTCATGACAACATCATACCTCAGGCTTAGCAATATTTAAATTTCAACATGTGCAATCCACCGGCTGGATGCCATTATCTCTACGCCAACCAAGAGGCATTCGGTTAATCCTGAACATGAACTAACTCACGTACACCGCATGTGGTGTCAGACTGGATTTCACCACCATACCCTAGGCCTAAGGATAGCCCTGTGGACGGTGAGCTCTCCAAAAGGAGTTCCCAGATACATTTACACGAGACACACATAGTTGCTTACATCGAATTGACCGGCTTGTCCGCGTTTTTTTTCCATTACAATTTGACGAGAGTAAACAAAACACTAAACTCTTCACTTTGTCGGTCTTCTTCATTCCAACCAAATGTGACAAAGAAGTCACAACATTCCATGCACCAAGTTCACCGTAGTGATACAGTGGTTCAAATTGGAAAGAGGACGAGTCAAGTTTACCACCCGTTTGACATCCTTGAAGGCACAATGTATCTACATTTTATTAAAATCAGAATTTTAATAATTTGATTTTATTGAAAATTGAATCAATCTTTCAGGAAAACAATTGAGAAAACAACAGACGGTATTCACATCACAAAGAGCAACTCAGTGTGTCGGATTCAAGGTTTACAGTGAATAGCACAAAAGGCCATTATGATTACAAAACGCCCGCTATGTGTACATCGTAGCTCAGACAGGCACAGATGGTTACACAAAGGAAGTGGCACTCCCATCGAGCTTTGTAGAGCCGACGTCACATCCAAATGATGCTTCGTGTCAGTGAGTGAACCTTCAATGCATATTTCACATTAACCTTCCAATATGTTGGCATGGAGTTGAGGTATGTCGTACAAAGCCTGTACCACGTTTGTAGCATGCGAGAAAAACCGAAAAATCTGACAGAGCAGAGTGTAGAGTGCACCTATAGGCAGGAAGGTAATGGCAGTGTAAAAGAGGTCTAACTGCGAATGTTTCAAGCCATTTGAAACGTCTTTTTATTGTTAGAATCCGAGGATGGATTGAAAAAGAAAAAGTGTAGAAATAAAAACTTCAATCTTGACGAACTTCACAACAAGGGGGAGAATAAAGGCTATTATACTTGGACCATGCCCTCAATTCAGGGCAATTACATTGGTCCAAAACAAATCGGGCTAAAGAAGACATAAAGTTAACCAGGAGATGTTTTTTAAACCCACAAAGGAAACACAACACAGGAAATGGGGTGGTCGGGATAACAAGATGAGGAGAGGCCAGGGTGAAGGATGTCAAAAACTGATGGTCTCTCTTACCTGATGTTATTGGAGACAAAGATGTAAAGACAGATGATGAAGAAAACTACTCTAAACCCAACAGCTTTTGTGCTGAGAGAGAGAGAAAGAGAGAGAGAGAGAAAGAGAGAGAGAGAGACAGAGACAGAGATGCGAGTGGAACGCTCACTCAAGCACACAAACACGCGTGAGTACACGCATCGCCGTTTCTATCCCCTGGAAAGGAACGCGAGGAATTCCCTCCACCCGCTCCCCAACCGCCGACTTCTGAATCAGGTCCAAAGGGCAGGGGGTTTGGCTAAGCAGATGGACACATTCCAGGTTTTGTTTTTAGGGCCAAAGGGGTATCATTGCTTTTGTGAAATTTTATCAGTTCGATTCCAACATCATCTCACTTCAGGAAATCTAAGGGAGAATGAGCTGAACTCACTGGGTTACAGATATGGAGACAGATATAGACAAACAGATTTGAATAGATGCTTATTAGAAGGAAAGCTGCCCACCAAATTGAAAGGACCCCCCTCCCTCAAAAAAACCTACGAGACATGAGTGACATATTGTGAATTTCATATCATAACATCAAGGGTTGTTAAAATTTAAAACAAGGATAACTTGCTGATCTTCTTACATACTGCAGATACATTGAGATCTTTTAACAAACACTGGTCATTTGCATTTACCCAAGAAATCAAACACTTGTTCATGGTTGACATCTTTCAGTTGCTAATGCTTCTTTGGTAATGTGCATGAGCTAGTCGTGTATTCATCTTATTTTGTCGAAAGGTGTCGGGAAGCCGAGGTTTTATAACCAAGAGTCGAATCAGATAAAAACAGTTGTGATTTATGATGCCAGTAAGGATTGCTGCATCATACACCACACCTTTCTTCAAAGGGGGTGGAAAGCATATTGTCCTTTTTGCAATCACATGCATGCAAAGCATCACGTTTACATCCTTTGGTCTGGTTCCATGGGTACATTGACACAAATGATGGAATGAATAAGTACATCAAATTATCAGTCAAGAACTCTTCCAGTACGATGAAATAACTTTATCAGTATATATATATGGAAATAAAGACAATTTATTTTATATACATCAACTAATATATACAAACCTGCATGTAAAACTAAATAACAAAACTACAGTATATATTAATATAATATATATATTTATTTTATATATTATATATATTAATATTATAATATATTCCCTCACCCGCTTCCCCATTCAAGATTGCACAATATATATATTATTATAAGAACAAGTATATAGAATAGATGATACACATATATATATAAAATAGATATACATATATAACTTTTTTTCCCTCCGACCAGGATGTGCTGGAGAATCAACAATCAGTGGGCTTTGCCAAAGGATGAGTCCTCAGGGTCCGAGTTAGGTGAATAAAAAAAATTCACGTAAACCCCATGCAACAATTTATTCCTGTAAATATATATATATATATATATATATATATATATAATATATATATATATATATATATTGTTGCGAATTCGCGCCGTCGGCGCTGCGAACGACCACGTGACTCGAATCGCGCCGCTTCGCCCACCGGACGGACAATTCAGTCGTGACCCTCCCGGCTAACGCCGGATCCAATCACGGTGACCTTTCGGCCTCACCACAACCCAGTCCGCATTCTACCCCGCGGAATAGGGAAATCGCCGAAAGTCATATACCTAAGTACCCGCACGGAACCTACAGGATTGTACCTCGCCACAGGCCGACTTCGGATACGGCCCCTTAAGCGACCCGTTCCATGCTAACGGGTAACCGAGCGTTGATCGTCGCCTTGACGGTTCAGATTAATTATCGGGCGTCTCGCCCACTCAAACCCTTTACGTGAAACAAGATGGAGACCCAACGAAGGAAGGACAGCGAGACGGGGGAAGAATTCAACAGCACACGTATTTATTACACAGACGGACGAGCACACATAAAGCAAACAGTATTCAATAATGCACATACATCAAATAGAAAACAAAAGAAGCAGAGCTACTACGACTAACGCGACACACGCACACTTACACAATTCTACTTCACGGACTTGGCGCCGACACACACACGTTTACACAAAACCCCAAAGAAATGGAAGTCTCTACTTCCTGCGGTGTTGAGTCCCGCGACCGTCCTCTGCCGTGACTCCCCGCTCGACGTGGTCGGCGAGCGCTCTCCGGCGCGCCCGCGCCTGCTCGTGCTGGCCTCTCGACGCCTTGACGAGCACCGACCGACAGGAGAGCACACGCCGACCCGGAGCAGCAGGACGAGCGAGCGCCGAACCAAGAACCAGCAGAGCAGAGAAAACCTCCAAGCAGAAGCGAACGAGAGAGAAGCAGAACATCGACGACGAAGAGGAGAGAGAAGCAGCCTCAGCCCCTCCGCGTCTTATGCGCCCGCGCCACGCCCGTTCTCGGCTCCACCCTCCTTCGAGGCGCTTCGAGAAGGGGGCGTTCCCTCTCGTTCCCCCACCTGCGTCTTGTGGGGGCGGCGAAGCCGTTCGACGCCTTTCAACGCGCAAACGCTCGTACGTAGACTGCTGAGATGGCGTTCGTTGCTGTGGGTAGCTGGTTGAGATGTGTGGCTGGTTGGTGTAGGGTCGGGGCTGCTTGTAGAGTGTGGCGTTAGCGTTTGACGTTGAAATGTGGTTGTTCGAAAATAAAGCCAACAGAAAAACGCCTAACTCAAAGTATCGCAGCCCGAATGAATCACATTAATTCCCTCTATACAATGGGTTTGGCGTAACTACACATGTACTTAAAATATATCTCACCTACGGACCTTTATGTGTAATGCGAATTTCCACAGCCGCACACATATACACATATATATATATATACACATACATATACATACACATAATATAAACTATATATGTATATATATATATATATTATATATTATTATATATATATATACATACAAACTATGAACATACATACATACATATACATCATATATACACATACATATAATACATATACACATACATACATATACATATTATACATACATATATATACACATATTACACATATTACAACATATATATACATATATATATACTATACACATTATACAACAAAATTACAATATAACACTATACAATATATACACATACACATATAATAATATATAATACACATATATATATATACGTACATACATATATACACGGACATATACATATATATACACATACATATGGACATATATTGTTGTAGATTTCCGCCCGTTCAGCGTGCGCACGGCCGCCTTAGCCCAATTGCGGCCGCGCGCTGAACAGGCAGAAATCTACAACACTGGTGTCAGAAGGGGAATAGAGCAGGAGAGGGACGAGAACTCTCCCGTCTCCAAGTGAAATTAACGGAACCGGATCAAGGGTGTGTGAGGCGACCCTCCGGTTCCATTAAATTCCGAGCTTTCAAATTTTTTATAACCGATACGCAAAATGGCAGCTCAAGGCGAGCAGGGGCAGGGTGGTTTAGATTTAGAACTGATA
>CM068966.1:53144650-53156953 GCA_035128595.1 Eptatretus atami
ATAATTCGGCTCAATTCGTCAACTTCTGGATCATTTTGATACCAACCTTTTTTGGGTTTCACTCATTATAAACGCTCCAGTCACTGGAAACGAAGAAAATATAGAATGTTTTGCCAAAAAAGTGGTTAACGTGCGTCAGGTTTGACCGAAATATGAGGGGATAAAATGCGGTTTTTCACATAATAGCAAGATATCACGGCCATTACAGCATCTTCATCAGAAAACAATGACGTGTTGTTTGTGCAGTGCCACTAGGCACACGTCTATAGCGTCATCACTTCTGGTTGTAGCCTCGTTCACGTGACTGCAGACCACTTTCACGTGTGTAAGAAAATTGACAGACCTGCATCATCAGTTTCGTCGGGCGTTGTTTGCACGATCGGCCATCAATAGAGGCGATTCATGCAGATCGGTATCACTACAATTACGATGTAATACATATAATTGATATCTTTATTGCATGCAGCTAAATAGTAAAGCTTATCATCATTTATGCTCCTCCGTGAAACTTTGACGGACACATATTACGCACGTGAACCGAGGAACATCGCTTCATACGAGCAATTTCGCGATCTTTCCGGGAAACGTGTTGCAGAACCAAGGATTCTGACATATTCTCTGGGGGAAAGGCGATTAATATTCCAACAGACGTATGCGAGTAGCTACTAGAGGTATGCAAATGCGTTCTAACGCGGACGTCACAAACTAGTGCATCGGAATCAACGTTTTTCGGAACAAGATATGTAAAATCGGACAAACGATGAATTTCGATGCCCGCACTTTATTTACGGTCGTGTCCTACGATATGTAACTAGTAGTGGGAATAGAATATTCGACACTGGGCAAAGGTATCCAAAAAAGAGGCAAAATTATAACGTACCGAATTCCATGAAGGCATGTAACGCATTAGCAAATTTTGACTCATTTATATGTATATATATGTATGTTATATATATGTGTATATGTATATATATATATATGTGTATATATACATATACATATACGTGTGTGTATATATATATATATATATATACATATATATGTATATGTATATATATACATATACGTGTGTATATAATATATATTACATATTTATCTATATATATATACACACAGATGTACACCGTCTTCGTTCGCGAAACCTGGTCTGTTGATCCGGGTTTACAAAGATGTTATTTTGCTATTTATTGAAATGTTACCCTTTTAAAAATTTCACAAATTACCTGTATTTGAGGTGGTTTGATGAGCTCAGAACGTGGAACAGTTTAAATACACTGCTGACTCATTTTCTGATGAAATGAGTTTTAAAACACAAAACAGAATCACATAGCAGTCTCATGAGACACCCAAGCTGAGAGCTGACTGCTCAATGTCATTGCATACCGGAAAAGGTCATAATGAATGTAACAGGATGTTTGTCAACAGTCGAAGATATCTTATTTGGTGTATGCAACAGTGTAATCTGAAGAAGAATGTTAGTGCACGTCGAACACCAAAATGGAAACATTGCATTCACTTTAGATTTCATTGTTTGGGATCATCCCGTGCCCTTGTGTTTACTCATTTGAGTTTCAACATGCGTAACTTGGCCTTGCTCATGCTTTTAGTTTTAATTCTGCCCACCTGAGGATTATACAACCTCAATTGATATTAAATGTACAGATGCTGCTTTGTTTTGCTTGACACCTTGATTACTGAGCATCATTTGTCCACCGTCTGCTGCTGTGCGAAGTACCCTCTCGTCTGGGTTTTTGGTTTCTGCCCTCCCCCCCGTCGCCTTTGTCCTCAACAGTTTCCTCTCTCAAATCGCCCGCATTCTTTGTTTCTTTCCTATGTTCCGTCTGGAATTCACTTCCGCCTCTCTGATCTTCTCCAATCAGGACCTATTGCAGCACTTGTGATCTGCTGATATGTTTACATTCCACAACTTAATTGTCTTTCACCTTAAAAAAAGATTTAAACTATGAGATGCTTTGTACCTCATTTTCTGATACATTATCTACATCTGGCAATCCGAAAATAGTTTTTCATTTCATCAGTATAGCATTTAATTATTTTCTGTACCTCCAGCAAACTTTAATTAAATCGTTCTTTGTCAGGTTATGGTGAAAGTTTATTTTATTTTATTTTGTATTCATAGTCAAGGCTCTGGAAGAGCTAGTACTCGTACACTGAACAGATCAGGACCCAACAGGACAAAAGGAACAGCAGAGGGGGAAACACCAAACAAAGGCCAAGATTGAAGCAGACTTGGACAAACAATGGGTGTGGGAGGTATGGGGGGCAGGAGAGTACACATGGGGTGGACAAGATGGACACAGAAGGGAACTCTCAGGAGGGAAAACTGGAAATTTGGAAGGAGGGTTAACAAAGGTCGAAAAGATCATTGTTTTGGATTGGGGATGACCTGATATGGTGGTGAACAGCTGTCTTGAAGACCTTGAGGGTAGAATGAGATTGAAGAGGATGTGGAAGTTGATTTCACAGGTGGGAAAAAGAGGACAAATTAATGGAGGTGAGCAGTGATCCTGGATTGAAGTAGTTTTACCACAAGAGGGTTGATGGTGCACCATGTGAGCCTGCAGAAACCTTGGGGGACAAAGCACAGAAAGAGCAGAGGGTTGAAAGACCAGAAATGAGGGCGGTGGGAAATGGAGAGACACAGACCTGTCTGATGGCAAATAGACAGGTCCCAGCCAAGAAAAATAACTGCCATATTTTTCCTGCAAAAGTTTTCTCAGTGTTCTGTCATTCTTAGCCTCTGCCATTTAACTTAGCTGATGGGCCACCCAGTATTTGGCCTCAAATCCAAAATGGCCGCCAATATACCCATTGAATCTCACATTTTAATTCTCGGAAATAGATTTTCTCACTGCAAAATACCACTTTTTCTGGTTGCATATTCGGGATATGCATCATTAGTTGATTTTGGAATTATTTTCAGTTGGTCTCAAAATCCAATATGGTGGTTAAAATCCAAATTGAGTTTGGTACTCTACTGAATTTCACATTGCATACATTTTTTGGCTGAAACTATTTTTGCCCATGAAATTTGCCTTTTTTATGGTTGCATGGTAGAACTTATCAAATCACTTTATTTTAGTCATTTGAAGTCGACAAAAATGTAATATATCCGCCAAAATCCAAAATGGACACCAATACCCATTGATCTCTACATTTTTTCTGCTCCAAATAATTTTTCAAATGACAGAATACTCTTCCCTTTTTTTTCTGGTCACATGTTGGAGTACATATTTAGATAATTTTGGAAATGATTTGATATTTGTCTTAAAAATCAAAATGGTTGCCAGACACAACTGATTCTCACTTGTGCACTTTTTTGGCTGGAAAATTGGATAACCGCTGTTCCTCTTTGTGGACTGTACATCTTTAAATTTGGGCTAGGGAGTTGCTTATTGCATTCAGATACACAGCACAGTTCATTTTGTAATTATTATGATACCAATCTCAGATAGTCTTTAAAATGCCTTGAAAAAAAAACAAAGTTAATGCTTCTTTTGTACAATAAGATGAGCACAGAGCTTTATTTGCATTTAACATGATGCTAACGCACAAGTAGTGAATGTTCAGCGATATTAATTCAAGGACTTTAATTTTTCATTGTACATTTGCGTTAGTGTCATTCACTGATGTCCAAATCACTGTCCTGGATTCAAGTGAGTGAACTTCATCATGACTGTCAGAAGTAGCTGAAATCTGGTCTTGCACAATGTCGCTATGACTGAAAATTCGTACTCCCCTCCATAGTTGGCCCTTTGTCCTCACTGTGGCTGGAGCCCTTTCTTCTCTCTTCTTTCGGGACTATCCTGACAACTTTTTTTTAGATTTTACAGCCAAACAATGTATGCAAAGTGAAATTTAATGAGTTTGGAGGCCATTTTGATTTTAGCTGCCATATTGGATTTGAGACCAATGCAAGTCATTCCAAAATCAACAAATGATGCATATCCCCAACAATGCGACAAAAAAAAAAGAAGTCCATATTTTATGGTTAGAAAATTGATTTCTGAGCATTAAAATGTGAGATTAAAAGGGTATATTGGCTGCCATTTTGGATTTCAGGCCAAATCCAGGGTGGCCCCTCAGCTAAATTGAAATAGCAGAGGCAAAGGATGACAGAACCACTGAGAAAACCTTGGCAGGAAAAAACTGCTAGTTTTTTTAGCCACGTCTCGCGTAGCGAACGCTGGCTCTAAGAGAGCTCCACGTTTCTTCTTCTTCTTCTTTTGTTATTGTTCTTCTTGTTCTTCTTCTTCTTCTTCTTCTGGTGAAGACAAAACCTTTCGGCGTCGCGTTGTGAACGCTGGCTCTAAGAGAGCTCCGCGTTCTTCTTCTTCTTGTTGACTGGTGGAATGACGCGGCTCTTGGACACATTTGTCCTTGTTCTCTTCTTGGCTGGCACTTGTCTGGAAGTGATCGGGCACAGACTCAGCTTCATTGTGGGAGATTCTAATAATCATAAAGGCCTTTGTTTCCACAGCATCAGCTAAGAAATATCTGAGGCAGGTGAGCCAGCCCAGAAGGGAGAGCAGTACTTCATCAAACTGCGGATGAATCTTTGTTAGGTGGACAGGAGTTCAGGTGTGCCAACGAAGGACTTTGTATGACAGAGGATGGCCAGTCGGTGGCTGTCTTTGGAGGCCAAATTTGGAATGTGTGTCTCCAAGAAAGATCATAGTTGAGAGTGAGATCCAGGAGTTTGAATGACTGAACTTCTTCAGCAGGATTGTTGAGAAAGTAGATAGGAGGGTTTACCAGATGGGCTTTTGAGAGAGAGAGAGAGAGAGAGAGAGAGAGAGAGAGAGAGAGAGAGAGAGAGAGAGAGAGAGAGAGAGAGAGAGAGAGATAGATAGATATACACATTGTATATGATTGAGAGATTTCTCAGGATTTAAAGACATATTCCAAGTGTTTGACCAACTTGTGATTTTATGTTTTTCAAGGACTGCAGAGAGGGAGCCTGCCTGTCTGAAGGATGAGGGATGTCACAGCAGAGGTAGAGCCATCAGCAAAATGGATAAAGAGGATTTTCCAGCGAATCAGAGAGATCGTTTATGAAGATCGGGAAATAGGACTGGGCCCAGAACCCTGCCTTGGGGTACTCCAGCCTTGACAGAGAGGAGTTGAATGGATTCCGCTGAGTGCCACACGTTGGCTACAAGAGTAGAGGAAGACAGTAAACCATGTGTGGAGTTGGCCTTGAATGCATGGGCAGACAGTTTTGAGAGAAGGCAGCTCCCAGACTGCATCAAAAGCATGAGATATGGCCCAGAGAGACGGGCCTGAACTCACGTCTGACATTGAGGGTCTTGATCCATCCATTTTTGGGTGAGTAGAAGCAGCATGTCAACGTGGAGTGAACTGGTCTTATGTTTGTTGAGAGAACTTTTTATTATGAAGTTGTTGAGACAATTAGAGACAGATTGATGGATGTGCAAGACAATCTTTTCCTGTGACTATCACTTACACACAGGACGACAATTTATGGAAAGGGCTAATGCACTGATGTGTGTGTGTGTTTGTGTGTTTATATATATATAATATATGTATATGTATATATATGTATATATATATATTATATTATATATATATATATAATATATATGTATGTATATATATATATATACAGGGTGAGTCAAAAGTAGCGCCCGATTTCTGTTTTTTGCGCTGTCAGATTCTTTCTGGGAAGTCATGTTGTTAATAATTGTCTTGCAAGATTATTAATTATCGTAATTTATTTATTTTTGATTTTGGTGGTCAGATGAGGCATGTTTTAAAGGTCCCATGACACCCAAAAGTAACTGAAATTGCAATTATATATGTCCTATCGGAGTTTTTCATCGTGATTTCAGATCTGACAATGTTTTTTCACAATACTCGTTCTGTAAAATGTAAAATTAAAAAAACAAACCTCTTCGGGAATGCCCCTAAAAATTCTGCCGAAATCTACTGAAAGGGGCGTAACCCACATGACGTCATCTCCAGAACGACAAAGGCTGCACGTAAATTACTCGGGTTGGTGGTCTACGTGATTCTATTGGCTTTCTGTGTGTTCCACATTCGATTGTTCGACTCAATCGCTTCGTTCATTTCTGCTTTAAAAAAAATCAAACATTTGGTTTTGAATAATGGATGACATGGACTTTGATTTGTCTGGTAGCGACAGTGAGTGTGAGAGAAATGAAGGATTTTGGTCTGAATCAGATGGAGAATTGTCGGATAACGTAGTCACGGGAGGTGAAGTTCAGGCAGCTGGAAATGAAATACGGCCTTACCAGTTCGAGCCTGAGCAGGACAAGCAGAGAACTGGCGATGAAATTCCCGGAGTTCATGATGATCGGGAGGACATCGAAGGAAGATTTGGCAATAACAACTGGTTAGACTAAATCCTATTCGTAATTCAATAATGTAAATTCGACTTGCATACTGCTCGATATCAGAAATATTTTAGTGAGGTGACGTGACAAGCGCAGCGGACATGTTTCTCCGCGGCGAATGAATCACAAGCAAGGCCAGCGCATGTCATCGGCCGTGTCTCTCTGCGCATAAAACGAAGCAATCTCGCTGTCCGGATACGATGAAAACTTGTGTGCAGAACACACCTTGCGACACAATTGTCTCGAGTAGTCCGATAAATCTGACGTTCTGTTGCATTTTTATTTATTTTATCCTACTGTCGTCATGTAGCGCCAGTAGAAAACAATGAAGAAAGAGATAATAAAAGAAAGCTACAGCACATCAGATTTATCGGACTAGTCGGACGGACGACGGATTTATCGGACTAGTCTAGACTCTAGAGTTGACAAGTAACTTGTATTAGCATGCACAAATGTATAAGTCAATGCGTAAGAGTCCGAGGCTATGAGGCGTGTAATAGGACAGATAAATTTGCCTTTCATAGTTGTGCAACATATTTTTCCCTGTTCATTTATTACAGCATTTTGGCTAATGTTAATGAATAGCAAGCCAATGGAAGCAGTACCTTCACTTTAGAATAAACCCATGTATGTCGAGTGCAGCCATACTGCTGGCATGTATGTGGAATCGTACCTATCCCAGCAGGCTGTTTTCAATAAGCTGCAAAATGTGGGTGCAGGTTTTTCACATGTTTGATTTTTAAAATTATCTCCTTGCGCCTTGAAAATGATGCAATATTAATCTTTAGTATTTTACTAGTATGTCCCTGTAAGTTTTTTTTTAATGGAAAGGTTCAACAGTCACATTTTATTATTTTGTGGAACATGCATATCCCTTTATTGTGCATACATGTATAGGATTTGTAACAGACTACAACAAGTAAGTAAAGGTAAATAATTGCCTCGTGATTGTTGTGGCATACACGACTCAGAAGCAGAATTTCTTTTCCACGAAACAATCACAGGATTAAGACGATCAGTGAGATAGCAAACACATGTGCACAATGCATTTGTATGTACTTTAACGGCGCGCGACATCTAGTCAATCCACCCTGTGCGAGTTGCGTTCTGCATATGACGTGAACGCTGCGGTTCGCTGAAGTCAACTTTTTTGAGGGGCGGGCATAGCAAGTTGTGAAAAGCACAAGAAATGTTCGAAATATTGGTCTAATTATCCCCATTTTTTTAATTTTAAAAAGAACGGGTGATTTCTTCACTAGGAAGGTCAAGTTAATATATAAATAACCAGAAAGTTTTGAGTGTCATGGGACCTTTAAGCTTAATGGCACAATTAACAGACAATTGTGTCTACTGGGCTGCAAATAACCCAGAGTGCAGTTTAGAAGGAGGTAAATTTACTGGAGTGACAGTTTGGGCAGCCATATCTCCATTAGGTTAATTGGACCCTTTTTCTTTGAAGGGATCTATCACTGCAGAAATTTACCTGGATATGCTGCAAACCTTCTTTGGCCCAGGGTACAAGATCAGGACTGTTATTTCCAGCATGATGGAGCTCAAACTCATTATGGATGTTATGTTCGTCAGTGGCTTGATAAAAACTTTCCCAGAACGTGAGATCGGCGCCGCGCGTCCAATCGAGTGGCCGACACGCTCCCCAGACCTTACACCTCCAGATTCGTTCTTTGTGGGCTCATGAAAGACTTGTTTATTGTGAAAAGCCTAGTACCATTCAGGAATTGAAGGCTCAATTCACTGCAAAGTTTGAGGAAATTGATATCAAACTCTGCAGACGTGTGTGCTGCCTGTGCCTGCTCGCCTACAATTGTGCATCGATCACGAGGGAGGGCACTTGAAAATTGCAAGTGAAACAGCTTGGTACAGTTCCGTAATAATTTTTTCTTGAATAATGTTTAGATAAACATGTCATTCATTTATTTCTACTTCTTGTACACTGCAATACAAATGGCAAACAATCACTGACAAAAAATCGGGCGCTACTTCTGACTCACTCTGTATATGTATGTATGTATATGTATAATATTTTTTATATATATATATATATAATAATGTGTATATATGTAATGTATGTATGTATTATATATATATAATATCTATTATGTGTATAGATATATGTATATATATGTCTTCTTCTTCTTCTTTCGGCTGCTCCCGTTAGGGGTCGCCACAGCGGATCATCCGTTATCATCCGCATAATGATTTGGCACAGGGTTACACACAGATGCCCTTACCTGACGCAACCTGGTGCCTCTTACGAACACAGGGAAATGGTACACTTATTCTAACCGGGGCATACACCGGGCCAGTACACTGGTACTTCACTTCGCCGACCTCAGAAGGATGACAGGCTGATCAACCTCCTGGTGTGTATTAATTCAAGCAGCCAACGGGGACTTGAACTCAGGATTTTGGATCCAAGCCGCTACCCTAACCATATACGCCAACACCAGGTTAGATATATGTCATATATATGTATGTGTATATATATATATATATAATATACATACATATATTGGTTACGATTGGCGCCCACCGGCGTGCGAACGGCCGCTTTCCCACTAATAGTAGCGCTCACACCGGACGGACAATTCAGTCATGACCTTGCCGGAACAACGCCTGTCACGTTGTGGTCTTCAACCCCACCACAGGCCTAGCCAATTTTCTACCCCGCGCAAAATAGGGTCAATCGCCGAACTATCGATATACCTAAGTACTGGCGCGGGTAGCCAACCGGGGACCGTACCTCGACGCAGGTTTCCCGGCTTTGGGACAAAACGAAAAACCCGCTCCCAAGCGGTCCGTTCCGTTCTTCAGTGATAACCGAGCGGTATATATCGCCCGACCTCCGCCTGATCCGATTCTATTTAAGAACGGTATTAAAACCCAATATTCCGAGATGCAAGATGGCATTTCAAATGGGGAGAAAGGAGGACGCAACAAACGGTTACATTCCCACACAAGCACATTTATTTACACACAGCAACGATGTACAGCCATGCAAATCAATGCAGGGTGGGAGGGGGGGGGGGGGGACAAGACACGAGCAAGGTAAAAGCACTACAACACGACTATACAGCAATTTACTGTACAGAACTATACAGTTTTTATTACAGGACATGGCCCACGCAACATTCATCAAAAGCAAAACCACGGAAAATAAAAGACTACCCCGACAGACAGGGAGTCAGACAGGGTCCGTAGACCTTTATGGCGTGGGAACTTGGCAGACAGAACGATATCCCACGAGACCGTTGCAGGTTACCTGCACCCTTGTGGTGGATGGTGGGGAGTCGCAGACGTCTGTCCCTCCTGGCAGCTAGACAGCGCGGCTTGAGCTCGCTTTCGCGGAGCCCGGTGAGCGCTCTCTCCGCGCTCTCCACATGGATTGTGCAGGCTTGCGCGACAGAGCTGGCAAAGCGGGCTCCCGTCCGCGTCCTGGTGCACGCCCGGACCAGCCCACCAACTGCGAGCTCCGACGACTCGACCCGAACCACACGAAACCCAGACTCTTCGAAGACACAAGGGGACGACGAGAAGAAGAAAAATGCCCCACGCACACACGAAAACCCCACACCCCCGAGGACGACAAAAGCCCCAACTGGTGTCCTGCGGCCGCCCACTTATTCCTCCTTTCCAACGCTCCCCCTCCTTTTAATCGCTCCGCCCCTCCAGCTCCTGCAGGAAGCTTCCAAGAAAAAGGGGCGGCCTCCTCGACCTCCCCCGCGCGCCCGCGGGGGCCGATAAGAAATTCTTGGCACAGGTCCAGGGATTTTCTTCCCGACCAAACAGGCCCCCACCTTTTTTCACCTTGACTCTGGCTCAAATCGCACCTCCACACACCAAAGCGCGGGGAAACAGGCGGGAGAATCAGGCGGGAAAAAATCGCGCACCATCGATGTTCCTTTGTTTTCCTTCGCTTCTTAGAGACGGTTTTACATGAGCGGAGAGGGTTGTGAGTGGTTTGTGGAGAAGGGGACGACAGTGGCGTAGGGGGAAGGTGGTTAGGGTACGTGGTTGTGGTGGTTTGAGGCAGATCGTGGTTGTTGTTTGTTTGAGGCGATCGTGGTTGGTGTGTCGGTGTTTGTGGTTGAGCGATCGTGTTGTGTTGAATCGTGGTTGTTGTGGTTGGTGGTTGAAATGTGGTTGGTGATGGTGCGTGGTTGGCTTGTGGTATTTGGGAGCGATGTTGGTTTTGGTCCAAAATAACGATAGTAAAGAAAAACGCTATCTCAAAAGGACACAGCCCTGTGACATGAATAAATCCCATTAATCAACGGTGGGGAAATCTAACTGAACACAGACTTCGATCTAACTGAACTACGGACCTTTAATGGTGTCTGCGAATCTCCACAGCCGTAACAATATATATATATATATATATATATATATATAATATATATAATAATATATATTATAATATATATATATGAGGCGCCGCGATGAGATGATGAAGGGCCCATCAGCCATTTTGGAGTAATGCCATATGGCACTATTTAACCCTCCCCTATCATCCGAGCCGATCATCATTATATCATTAAAAAAAATGTCGCTTACATCACTCCTCCTCGCCGGGCCTCAATATTATGCTAATATATATGTCTACTATGTATAGTATATATATATATATATATATATATTGTATGTATATAATATATATATGTAATTGTACGTATGGTTTTTTATATATATACATATATATAACTATACATATATATACATATCATATACATACATACATTACATATATTATTATGTGTATAATATATATTATATATATATATATATATATATATATATTGTTACGGCTGTGGGAAATTAGCAAACCACCATTCAGGTCCCTAGGTGAGATATTTTTTTAAGTTACAATGTATAGTAGCCCAAAACCCATTGGTTTGAGGGAATTAATTTGATATTCGGGCTGCGATCCTTCGAATAGCCGTTTTTCTGTCTTTCTTTAATTGACACACCACACAACCACAACGCGCGCTTCTTCAACAAACCGCGCCACCCCCCACCATCCACGCAGCCACACATCTTCGCCCCTGCCGTTCAACAAGGCTCCCGTGGCGGGTACGATCTCCCGCAGAGTTAGCGAGGAAGGATGCCGCACGTTTTCCTGGCTCTTATTTTTCCCGTTGGCTTCCTCCGCGCTTGTGCGAGGGAAGAGGGAAGGCACTCGCCGCCGATTGCTGATGGAACAGTGGAGGCGGTTCGGGGTGA
This sequence comes from Eptatretus atami, assembly GCA_035128595.1. Classification (NCBI taxonomy): domain Eukaryota; kingdom Metazoa; phylum Chordata; class Myxini; order Myxiniformes; family Myxinidae; genus Eptatretus; species Eptatretus atami. Next base: position 53,156,287 of record CM068966.1, read on the forward strand.
GGGAACGCCCTTTTCCAGAACCTCTGAAGGAGGGTGGAAGCAAGACGGGGGCGGAGCAAAAGGGCGGGCGCCGGGTGTATAAGAGTCGAAGACGCACGGAGCATTCTCTCTCTCTTGGTTCGGTGTTCTCAGTCGTGCTCTGGTTCAGTGTTTCCTCAGTCGGTGCTCTTGGTTCGGTGTTCTCGGTCTCGGTGTGACTCGGTCCGTGGCGTCGAGGGCCAGCCCGAGCAGGCAACGAGGACGCCGGAAGAGACCATCGCGACCACTGCTCGACACTGGAGTCACGGCCAAGCGGACCACGTCGGCGGACGGTCCGCCAAGGACTCGACACGACAGGAATCCGCGACTTCCATTTTCCTTTTGGTTTTGTGTGACGTTGTGTGGCGCCTGTCTTGTGAAGTAAAATTGTATAGTGTTGCTATAATGCGTTAAAGCCGGTAGTATCTTGCTCATTGTTTCTTTGTTTAACTAACTTTATGTGTTGAATATGATTTTTCTGACCGGCTGTCACGCTTTTGTAACGCATTAGCGAATTTCGACTCATATACATACATATATATACACACACACACACACATATATACATACATATACAATTATACATATATATACAGGGTGTCCCAAAAAAATGTACTCACATTTTGGCTCCTCATAACTCATTGAATTT
>CM068966.1:53156978-53181520 GCA_035128595.1 Eptatretus atami
TATGCTAGATATATGATTGTATGTATGTGTGTGTATATGTATGTACTGTATATATATATATATGTTTTTATATGCATGTATATATATATAAAAAAAATAAAAATATATATGTTTTATATGCATGTATATATAATTTTTTTAATGTTTTTATATGGATGTATATATATGTTTTTATATGGATATATGTATATATATATATATATATGTTTTTATATGTATGTATATTACATACATATATATATATATATATATATATCCATATATAATATTATAATATATATATGTATGTGTATGTATATGTATGTGTATATGTATATATATATATGTGTATATATACATACATATAAAAACATATTTATATATATATATATGTATATATACGTATGTACAGGGGTCCTCGACTTACGACGGAGTTCCGTTCCTACGACACGTCGTAACGCGATTTTCCGTGTAAGTCGGAACACACCTTTTAGTGTGTTCTGCCCCTCATTCCTCAAACAATCTTTTAGCCTTCTCCTAAATCAACATAAGGCTCATTGGGATACGCCGTTGATGGTGGTCTTCCAGCCAAAGCACTACGTAAAATTCGGACTATTAGCAGCAACTTTTTCCCTCAACTTCGACCTCTGCGGATAAAATAACGATGCGGCTTGTTTATGGATTTTTCCGATGTTGCGGGTTTTCCCGATGACGCGTTCAGGCCAAATCAAGTTGTTGTCGTCAGTCTCCAGTCTATGTTTAGATTCACATTAGGTTTCAAAACTGGTTTTGACTCTTCGTGAATTCAAAACTCACTGTAAAAGTCCTCTTCCTGCAGAAAGTCAATTAATTTTCCTGACTCATCACAGAGAGGTTATTCTTCTTACTTGGATCGACGTCGTTATTTATCTATATGGTATTTATATTTACGTTTATTACCTTGCATTGTTAACCGAAACTTGAAAAACGTAGAATGAGCGAGGTAAACCACAGCTGAGCGAGAAAAAGTTCAATCCACACTCCAAGTGTCTTCCCTGATCGCCGCGGCTATTTGTGTGTTTCCCTGCTTTCTTCAGTGATGAGTTTGCGACCTCAGAATATATTTAGAGAGATATTGATTTGGTAAGAGTACGGTATGAAGAAACAAGAGGTCCACACGAGGAAACTCACAGAGGGGCCAACTTCCTCGCTGCAAAAAGTCAACAAAGGCTTTCAGAGGTAGAAATGCCGATGGCCCGAACTGGAAGACGAACTTGAAGACTGGGTTAACACACAGAGAGTGGATGGTCGGGGTGTTTTTACTGTTCAGATTAAACTCAAAGCAAGATCGATCACTTTTTGTGGAATTTTCGGACGTTTTTGCGTTTGGTTTTTTTAATAGATATATATACAGTATATATATATATTATATATATATATATATATATATATATATATATATATATATATATATACAGGGTGTCCCAAAAAAATGTACTCACTCTTTAAATGATAATAAATGTGTTGTTTATTGACTTAGAAACAAGATTAATGGTTAAATGTAATAATTGATAAATGCATGTTTACAAACGTTCAAACTGACGACCATCACGTTCCAACAACAGCCGATAACGTGGACAATGGATTCAACAGCATTACGAATCATTTCATTTGGAACTACAAGACATTGTCTTTCAATTTCCTCTTTCAGCTCATCGACTGTTGCTGGTTTTGAGCCGTAAACCTTATCTTTGAGATATCCCCATAAAATGAAGTCCATTGGAGTGAGGTCTGGGGAACGCGCAGGGAATTCAACACTACCTCTTCGCCAATCCATCTGTTCGGAAAAGTTGCTTCGAGATAGGCCCTTACATCACGGTGGTAGTGGGGAGGTGCTCCATCTTGCTGAAAGTAAATCTCTTTGTCACCAAATATCTCTTCGACACGTGGACCGACGGATTCCTGCAGCAAGTTAAAGTAAACATCCCCAGTGACAGTTTGGTCAAAAAAGAATGGCCCTAGGATGCCCAATGCTGATATCCCACACCACACAGTAATCCCTGGTAAGTTTAAATGGTGTTCCATAGTAACATGCGGATTTCAGGAGCCCAGTAGTTGCAATTGTGTCGGTTAATTGAGCCATTTAACTTGAAGCTGGCCTCATCGCTCTAAACAATTTTGGATGGAAATGCTGATCTCTTCTTCGCATTTGCCCAGGTACACTCACAAATATTCGCTCTCCGTCAGGATCGTCTTCATTTAGAGCTTGGATTAATTTTGGAATGTAACTTTTCCAATTAATTCGCTTCAAAATGCGATGGCGGCTTGATTTTGGGATTCCTGTCTCACGAGCCATTTGTCGTACAGATTTCCGTGGGGATCGGTGGAGGGTTTCCAGCAATTGATTTTCCTTTGCAGGGGTGGTTGATGACCGGTGTCTTCCTGAACGCTCTTATGGACGTCATGCACAGTTCCATCTGTTTCAAACTTATCTCGGATGCGAGCATTGGTGCGTCGCGTTGGTGGATCTTTGTGAAAATGTCTTCTAAATTGTCTTTGCACTTCCATGATGTTTTCGTGCTTCCAGTAGCACTTTATGATAAATTTTCTTTCTTCAAAACCTAGTCGTACTTCTGCCATTATATTGTCAATTTGATCTGAAAATAAATGAAAAATTCAATGAGTTATGAGGAGCCAAAATGTGAGTACATTTTTTTGGGACACCCTGTATATATATGTATAATTGTATATGTATGTATATAGTGTGTGTGTGTTGTGTATATATATGTATGTATATGAGTCGAAATTCGCTAATGCGTTCAAAAGCGTGACAGCCGGTCAGAAAAATCATATTCAAATAATTCCGCTCAATTCGTCACTTCTGGAATCATTTGATACCACATTTTTGGGTTTCACTCATTATAAACGCTTCCAGTCACTGGAAAACGAAGAAAATATAGAATGTTTGCCAAAAAAGTGGGGTTAACGTGCGTCAGGTTTGACCGAAATATGAGGGGATAAAATGCGGTTTTTCACATAATAGCAGAGATATCACGGCCATTACAGGCATCTTCATCAGAAAACAATGACGTGTTGTTTGTGCAGTGCACTAGGCACACGTCTATAGCGTCATCACTTCTGTTGTACCTCGTTCACGTGACCTGCAGACCACTTTCACGTGTGTAAGAAATTGACAGACCTGCATCATCAGTTTCGTCGGGCGTTGTTTTGCACGATCGGCCATCAATAGAGGCGATTCATGCAGATCGGTATACTACAATTACGATGTAATACATATAATTGATATCTTTATTGCAATGCAGCTAAATAGTAAAGCTTATCATCATTTATGCTCCTCCGTGAAACTTTGACGGACCACATATTACGCACGTGAACCGAGGAAACATCGCTTCATACGAGCAATTTGTCGATCTTTCCGGCGAAACGTGTTGCAGAACCAAGGATTCTGAACATATTCTCTGGGGAAAGGCGATTAATATTCCAACAGACGTATGCGAGTACAGCTACTAGAGGTATGCAAATGCGTTCTACGCGGACGTCACAAACTAGTGCATCGGAAAACGTTTTCGGAACAGATATGTAAAATCGGACAAACGATGAATTTCGATGCCGCGCACTTTATTACGGTCGTGTCCTACGATATGTAACTACGTAGTGGGAATAGAATATTCGACACTGGGCAAAGGTATCCAAAAAGAGGCAAAATTATAACGTACCGAATTCCATGAAGGCAATGTAACGCATTAGCAAATTTTGACTCATTTATATGTATATATATGTATGTATATATATGTGTAAATGTATATATATATATATGTGTATATATACATATACATATACGTGTGTGTATATATATATATTATATATACATAAATATGTATATGTATATATATACATATACGTGTGTATATATATATATATATATACATATTTATCTATATATATATATACACACAGATGTACACACGTCTTCGTTCGCGAAACCTGGTCTGTTGATCCGGGTTTACAAAGATGTTATTTTGCTATTTAATTGAAATTTTACCCTTTTAAAAATTTCCACAAATTACCTGTATTTGAGGTGGTTTTGATGGCTCAGAACGTGGAACAGTTTAAATACACCTGCTGACTCATTTTCTGATGAAATGAGTTTTAAACAACAAACAGAATCACATAGCAGTCTCATGAGACACCCAAGCTGAGAGCTGACTGCTCAATGTCATTGCATACCGGAAAAGGTCATAATGAATGTAACAGGATGTTTGTCAACAGTCGAAGATATCTTATTGGTGTATGCAACAGTGTATCTGAAGAAGAATGTTAGTGCACGTCGAACACCAAAATGGAAACATTGCATTCACTTTAGATTTCATTGTTTGGGATCATCCCGTGCCCTTGTGTTTACTCATTTGAGTTTCAACATGCGTAACTTGGCCTTGCTCATGCTTTTAGTTTTATTCTGCCCACCTGAGGATTATACAACCTCAACTTGATATTAAATGTACAGATGCTGCTTTGTTTGCTTGACACCTTGATTACTGAGCATCTTTGTCCACCGTCTGCTGCTGTGCGAAGTACCCTCTCGTCTGGGTTTTTGGTTTCTGCCCCTCCCCGTCGCCTTTGTCCTCAACAGTTTCCTCTCTCAAATCGCCCGCATTCTTTGTTTCTTTCCTATGTTCCGTCTGGAATTCACTTCCCGCCTCTCTGATCTTCTCCAATCAGGACCTATTGCAGCACCTTGTGATCTGCTGATATGTTTACATTCCACAACTTAATTGTCTTTCACCTTAAAAAAAGATTTAAACTATGAGATGCTTTGTACCTCATTTTCTGATACATTATCTACATCTGGCAATCCGAAAATAGTTTTTCATTTCATCAGTATAGCATTTAATTATTTTCTGTACCTCCAGCAAACTTTAATTAAATCGTTCTTTGTCAGGTTATGGTGAAAGTTTATTTTATTTTATTTTGTATTCATAGTCAAGGCTCTGGAAGAGCTAGTACTCGTACACTGAACAGATCAGGACCCAACAGGACAAAAGGAACAGCAGAGGGGGAACAACCAAACAAAGGCCAGATTGAAGCAGACTTGGACAAACATGGGTGTGGGAGGTATGGGGGCAGGAGAGTACACATGGGGTGGACAAGATGGACACAGAAGGGAATCTCAGGAGGGAAAACTGGAAATTTGGAAGGAGGGTTAACAAAGGTCGAAAGATCATTGTTTGGGATTGGGGATGACCTGATATGGTGGTGAACAGCTGTCTTGAAGACCTTGAGGGTAGAATGAGATTGAAGAGGATGTGGAAGTTGATTTCACAGGTGGGAAAAGAGGAACAAATTAATGGAGGTGAGCAGTGATCCTGGATTGAAGTAGTTTTACCACAAGAGGGTTGATGGTGCACCATGTGAGCCCTGCAGAAACCTTGGGGGACAAAGCACAGAAAGAGCAGAGGGTGAAAGACCAGAAATGAGGCGGTGGGAAATTGAGAGACCACAGACTTGTCTGATGGCGAATAGACAGGTCCCAGCCAAGAAAAATAACTGCCATATTTTTCCTGCCAAAGTTTTCTCAGTGGTTCTGTCATTCTTAGCCTCTGCCCATTTAACTTAGCTGATGGGCCACCAGTATTTGGCCTCAAATCCAAAATGGCCGCCAATTACCATTGAATCTCACATTTTAATTCTCGGAAATAGATTTTCTCACTGCAAAATACCACTTTTTCTGGTTGCATATTCGGGATATGCATCATATGTTATTTTGGAATTATTTTCAGTTTGTCTCAAATCCAATATGGTGGTTAAAATCCAAAATGAGTTGGGTACTCTACTGAATTTCACATTGCATACATTTTTTGGCTGGAAACTATTTTTGCCATGAAATTTGCCTTTTTTATGGTTGCATGGTAGAACTTATCAAATCACTTTATTTTAGTCATTTGAAGTCGACAAAAATGTAATATATCCACCAAAATCCAAAATGGACACCAATACCCATTGAATCTCACATTTTCTGCTCCAAAATAATTTTTCAAATGACAGAATACTCTTCCCTTTTTTTCTGGTCACATGTTGGAGTACATATTTAGATAATTTTGGAATGATTTGAATATTGTCTTAAAATCGAAAATGGTTGCCAGACACAACTGATTCTCACTTGTGCACTTTTTTGGCTGGAAAATTGGATAACCGCTGTTCCTCTTTGTGGACTGTACATCTTTAAATTTGGGCTAGGGAGTTGCTTATTGCATTAGATACACAGCACAGTTCATTTTGTAATTATTATGATACCAATCTCAGATAGTCTTTAAAATGCCTTGAAAAAAAAACAAAGTTAATGCTTCTTTTGTACAATAAGATGAGCACCAGAGCTTTATTTGCATTTAAACATGATGCTAACGCACAAGTAGTGAATGTTCAGCGATATTAATTCAAGGACTTTAATTTTTCATTGTACATTTGCGTTAGTGTCATTCACTGATGTCCAAATCACTGTCTGGATTCAAGTGAGTGAACTTCATCATGACTGTCAGAAGTAGCTGAAATCTGGTCTTGCACAATGTCGCTATGACTGAAAATTCGTACTCCCCTCCATAGTTGGCCCCTTTGTCCTCACTGTGGCTGGAGCCCTTTCTTCTCTTCTTCTTTCGGGACTATCCTGACAACTTTTTTTTAGATTTTACAGCCAAACAATGTATGCAAAGTGAAATTTAATGAAGTTTGGAGGCCATTTTGATTTTAGCTGCCATATTGGATTTGAGACCAATGCAAGTCATTCCAAATCAACAAATGATGCATATCCCAACATGCGACCAAAAAAAAAAAAGAAGTCATATTTATGGTTAGAAAATTGATTTCTGAGCATTAAAGTTGAGATTAAAAGGGTATATTGGCTGCCATTTTGGATTTCAGGCCAAATCCAGGGTGGCCCTCAGCTAAATTGAAATAGCAGAGGCAAAGGATGACAGAACCACTGAGAAAACCTTGGCAGGAAAAACTGCTAGTTTTTTTAGCCACGTTCCGCGTAGCGAACGCTGGCTCTAAGAGAGCTCCACGTTTCTCTTCTTCTTCTTGTTATTGTTCTTCTGTTCTTCTTCTTCTTCTTCTGGTGAAGACAAAACCTTTCGGCGTCGCGTTGTGAACGCTGGCTTAAGAGAGCTCCGCGTTCTTCTTCTTCTTGTTGACTGTGGAATGACGCGGCTCTTGGACACATTTGTCCTTGTTCTCTTCTTGGCTGGCACTTGTCTGGAAGTGATCGGGCCACAGACTCAGCTTCATTGTGGGAGATTCTAATAATCATAAAGGCCTTTGTTTCCACAGCATCAAGCTAAGAAATATCTGAGGCAGGTGAGCCAGCCCGAAGGGAGAGCAGTACTCCATCAAACTGCGGATGAAATTTTTGTAGGTGGACAGGAGTTCAGGTGTGCCACGAAGGACTTTGTATGACAGAGGATGGCCAGTCGGTGGCTTGCTTTGGAGGCCAATTTGGAATGTGGTGTCTCCAAGAAGATCATAGTTGAGAGTGAGATCCAGGAGTTTGAATGACTGAACTTCTTCAGCAGGATTGTTGAGAAAGTAGATAGGAGGGTTTACCAGATGGCGTTTGAGAGAGAGAGAGAGAGAAGAGAGAGAGAGAGAGAGAGAGAGAAAGGAGAGAGAAGAAGAGAAGAAGAGAGAGAGATAGATATACACATTGTATATGATTGAGAGATTCTTCAGGATTTAAAGACATATTCCAAGTGTTTGACCAACTGTGTGATTTTATTGTTTTCAAGGACTGCAGAGAGGGAGCCTGCCTGTCTGAAGGATGAGGGAATGTCACATATATATATATATATATATATATATCACCTTTCCTTGAGAGGTCAAAATCCAAGTGTTCAAGTGATACACTTGCATTGCAAGGTCAGAACTGATAACCCTCAGGACTTGGTTAACATCTGACTTCCAAACTTCTGTGGACTTGGATCTTTGTACGAATAGTACACAAAGTCAGAAAACGACTTATCAGCCAAGACTGTGGTCTGCAGTTATGGCTGCTATGCCAAGAATGCCGCTCACAGCTTGACTGTGATGGTTAAACTGGCTGCTTGCCAAATCTTTAGAATAGCTTCTTTATTTCAATGCAGCAGCACCCTTGTGCAAGTCACACAGCCAGGGTGACTGCACGGCCCCCTCCCCCACCACCCCTTAACGTGCTTTTAAGGTGTGCGTGGAGTTCCTTTTACCTCCCCACCACCTCCCTCCCAAACTCCAAGCCAAAACAGTGGCATGCACTCAAGTGTTAAGTTATTGTTTACCGACAGATTAACAAAATGTTTTCCTACCAAGCAAGAGAACTTGGTTATAGTCAAAAAAACAAAACTCTCCATGGCACAGCACTCAGCAGGGTTCCGCTCCCAAGCTCATTTTTCCCACTGCCTGGCTTGTCCTGGCAATGTCTGTTTGGATAAAGAGTTCTCTTGGGACTGAGTGTTATTCTAGGAATGGCTGTGTGGGAGGGGTTTTTTTTTTCACTTCTTGACATTGATGGAGAACATTCCATTCCAACATGCAATACTTAACACTTGAAATCTTTTCAAGAAGTTTTTGACAATTTTGGGGGAAAATATTTACAATGTGTTGCAGCAACGACATTATTGGGCCAAGTTATTGCAAGTATGACTGGCAAAAGGAAAATGTTTATTGGAATAACCACTTCGGTAATGCATAGACAGAACCTCCATCCTCTAATCACACCAACTTGATCACTTTAAGCTTTGATGCCAGGAAAGGCCACTTCTCACTTTGTAGCATCACCAAGGCGGTGGCTCTTGACTCTTAAAAAAGCCAGAAAAAGACGGCGTGGGGGAAAATTGGAAGAAGAGAGCAAGGTTGGTGGGGGGGGGAGGGGTGGTTAGTGCCTCAACCCGAGCCAACTGAAGAATAAGTTACATCCACCACTGGAAGCAACACCACCACTGGAACCAATAACTGGGAGCAGAAAAGACAGATACACATTACATTCCCATTTACGAGTTTATTAAAGCCAGAACAAAGTAAATAAGCATTGATGCAGACAATAGTACAGTGGCCTGCAAAAGTATTCATCCCCAACCAATAATGCCACATTGAGATGAATTACAAATTATCCTGAAACAATTTTTCCAAATGAACATTTTTATTCATAACTGAAGAGATCAAATTAAACACTGTTATAGTTGAAGGAGGTTACATGTGAGGAATATCTGCAAAAAACATTTACAAATCAAAATTCACTGGTTGCAAAAATATTCAACTGCTTTGGTCAGTACTTGGTGGAAGCACCTTTTGCAGCAATGACTGCTGTGAGTCTTTCTGGGTAAATCTCTGCCAGCCTTGCCAGTAAGATGGTGAAATGTTTGCCCATTTTTCATGTGAAAATTGCTCGAGTTCTGCCAAGTTTGATGGGAATCGTCGATGGATTGCAATCTTCAAGTCTTACCATAAATGTTCAATTGGGTTCAAGTCAGGACTTTGACTGGGCCACTCAATAACATTTGTTTTCTTCTTATTCAGCAACTCCAATGTGGCATTAGCTTTGTGCTTCGGACCATTATCCTGTTGAAATGTGAATCTCCTACCCAGTTTCATATTCATGGCTGACTCAAGCAGGTTTTCATCAAAGATTCTCCTGTACTTTGCACCGTTCATTGTCCCTTCTAACCTGACAAGCTTGCCAGTCCCTACTGATGGAAAGCAGCCCCATGACATAATGCTGCCACCACCATGCTTGACAGTATGGATGGTGTTGACTGGGTGATGTGCAGTGTTAGGATTGCGCCAGACATAACGCTTTGAATTTAGACCAAAAAGTTAAATTTTTGTCTCGTCTGATCACAAAACTTTTCTCCACGTGACTGCAGTATCATAAATATGCTTCTCCAAAATGCCATACGAGCTTTCAGATGCATCTTTTAGTCATGGCTTCTTTCTTTCCACCAGTCCATGGAGGCAAACTTTGTGAAGGGAGCTGGATATTGTCAAAGGGATAATAAGTGGCTTTCAAATCTTCTTATAACCCTCTCCTGAACGGTGCTTCTCCACCACTTTATGTCTGACTTCTTTGGAAAGCTTCTTGGTCTTCATGTTTTCCTTGTTGGTTAAGCAAGTGAGTTGAACCTTAAAACTCCTTAGGATAAGTGGGGGAGCACAATTTTTAAGTTAAACCACTGATTACAAACAGGTGAAACCTATTACACTTATTTTGTAACCTTCCAAAAAAATACTTTACTCCTGAAGTGATGTAGGGTTAATTAGGGAAAGACTTTAAGTACTTTTGCAACTGTGAATCATCTTATTTTCTCTGTTAATCTAACCTATTCACATTTTATCAGCATTTTTTTAGCTATCACTTTGGAGTAGTTTCTGAAGCCTCGATATATTAATTTTGATTTGAAAGCATCATGAAATAAGCTCAGGTGGTATCAAAATGTGAAAACTTTAGAAGAGGGTGAATACTTTTGCAGGCCACTGTATATTTATTACCAGTAATGCAGCGGATGCAATACCTGCATTCAACAAGAAAGCTCAGTGAACTATGAGGAACATTTTATATCCTTCGTTTTCCTCACGACCTTGCCTGTCCAAACAATGTCTGTTTGGATTGAGTTTTCTTGGGAGCTGAGTGTTCTTCTACGAGGGGCATTCAAAAGTTCAACCAACAAGGTACAAACGTCCATGTGAGGGACACTACCAACAAGGTACAAACGTCCATGCGAGGCACACTTCGATTCCTTACCTGTGAAACACCAGGATGACAGTTTAGAGCTGGGTCAGGATTCAAACCTAGGATAGACAGCTCAGAAGTGAGTGTGCATACCTCTAGGTTAGTCTGCCAACCCATAATTACATACAGTGTTAAATAATCAAAATAAAAACCGAGTTGTGTTTTGGACTATTGTAAGTAACCCTGGTACACCTGAACTTTTTCCTTGGCACACCTGAACCCCTATCCACCGACAAGACCTTCATCCACAGCTTTATGGGATACTGCTCTCCCTTACCTCACACCTTGCTCAGCTTGATTCTGTGGAAACCAAGGCCTTGAAGATCATTGGAATCACCAACGATGAAGTGAGTCTATGGACCAATCACTTCACCATCGCAGACAGATCAGTGGTCTTTCTATCTCCCACCACCACCTCCTTTCCAGTCTTACACCCTCTGCTCTTTCCATGCTTCCCCCCAAGGTTTTTGGGTTCAAGTTCAAGGTTTTGGCAGGGCGCACATGGTCCACCATCAACCTCCTTATGGTGAAACTACCTAAATCCAGAAACACTGCTCACCTCCACTCATTGTTCCTCTTTTTCCCCACCTGTGGAACCAACTTCCACATTCTCTTCAGTCTCATTCTTCCCTTCAGGTCTTCAAGACAGCTATTCACCACCATCTCAGACCATACTATGATCTTTTCTAGCCTCGTTAACCTACTCCCATCCCTCCCCCCCCCCTTCCTCCATCCAAATTTTTAGTTTTGCCTCCTTGGAGTTTCCTTCTGTATCCATCTTGTCCACCCCATGCTACCTCTCTTGTCCCCCAATTCCTCCCACACCGTTTGTTTGTCCAAGTCTCCATCTATTTGTCCTTCAACTCCACTGTTCGTATTTCCCCTTCTCATTACTGTTCCTTTTGTTCTGTTGCATCCTGATCCATTCAGTGTTCCAGCTCTTCCATGAGCCTTGAATATGTATACAAAAAAACCCCACCAAAAAACCCTGAGCAACAGGAAGACTCCATTTATTCATTAAAACAAAATGGGCTCATTATTGCCATAATTCTTTCATGAACAGTACACAAGTCTTGCGGAGGAGCAGGAAAATCACTCGCAGGACAAGGACATTAGGAGTCAATGGATAAATCAAGACTATTATGGGACATAGAACTAGTCTTGCTCTTGAATCAGTATCGGGGGACAGGTAGAACTGATGAAATCAACCGGACGTTACTCAAGGTGTGCTAACCGCCGTGGGAAGCGAGGGAAAGCTGACATTTTGGGCGTTCTCCCTTCATCCCCCTTTTTTTTGCTCCAACAAAGGGTTAACACTGACAATTGTTGGCTTCTCCTCGCTCCCCACAGTGGTAGCATACCCCCTCCCCCCCTCCCCCCCCCCCCCCCCCACTTCAAACCTTGTCAATTTTCATCCATTATTATGAGATGTGACCAAAAGATAAGTGGTCAGAAGGAAATACGAGATATTTTGCAGCTTGGAAAATAAAAACTGCCAGTTTCTATGAGAAAAAGAAAATGAACGAGTTGATGAAAGGATCGACAAGCAAAAGTAAATGCAAGAGGAAAGATGAGAGGATGATGTCATACTTACCTTTACCTTCCATTTGGATTTCTAATGCTAGAGCATTAGACCTATTGATGTTGCTTGACCTTTGTGAGTTTACTTATTCTACGACTTGATTTGGCATCGATGCACGACGACGGCCTACTTTTTTCAAAGTGAAAACAAACCATTGATCAAAACTTAGTTCCCTAATGATCCAACACAATAAATCCTTCAGTGTCCTCAAATAAGTCTGGGATCTCAAAAGATTCCCTGCCAACCCATTGGGGAAGTGTCATAGTGATGTCATTGTCATGAGGAATTGTCAAATCCCCAAAACCTGTTGTTTTGTTTTTGATTTGAGGTGCCATGATAGGATCAGCACTCTTCTCAATCGTCGTGTCTTGCCCACAGTCCTTTTCAGAGTTATTTTGCCAGTCGCCCTCTTGGTGCTTTGCTCTCTCCTTGGCCAAAGTTCTAGGCATGACGGTAAGTTGCCTCTTTACCTTAGCTGGAAGTACCGGTAAATCACGAGAGCAGGTCATCTCGCTTGAAGGGGATTGATAGGAGTCGATGCTTTGTGGAAGCAGATTGCTGGAGAGAGAGTCTCCAGCATTCACATTAACAATCATAGGCATCAAGATATTCCGTTCTGCCGGATCCTCAGCAGAGTTTTCCATCACAACTGTTTGGTGAGATTCTGCATGAACGCCCGAGTCCTCTGCGAGGAAACCTGGTGAAGCAGATGCTGGACAATGGCTTGGGTTGGTGCAGGTGTCTTTCTCCTTCAATTCTTCCAGACTCTGTGTGCCTGGAAAATGTAACAGCACCATTCTATGTCCAAAATTATTGAAACATTTTAAAGACTTTACGCATCATAAATACAACAAAATCAGTGCAAACCCAGCATACACTACATTTGCAAAAGTATTGGGACGTCACAACAAAACTCGAAATTAACCCTCCAAACCAGCATGTGCACACTTTCCCACAATGCAAGGCAGCATATGCTTTTCAAAGTCGTTCAGCGAGTATTGAAACTCAGCTGTAATCAAGATCCCGTGAGGCAAAGAGCCAAATGACCTTCAACATGGAATGGTTATCGGGTGCCAGAGGTCCCTGACATTTCCATCACAACGGACCTTTCCAAGGTCAACTGTGGGTAATGTCATTAGGAAATGCAGGATAACAGGCTGTGCCAAAGTTGAGTAAAACAGCCAGGCTAAAATTGACAGATAGGGCTTGGAAAACCTTGAAATGTGAAATACCAATCTACATATCAACAGTTGCTACAAAGTGATGGTGACACCTCCTTCCTCAGTGATAGTGACACCTCACCTGATTACCGAGTATCTCTAACCACTTTGTATTAATGGTGTATCTTTAAGTGTGTATTGGTTCTTGCCAATTGTGTTGGTGTATTAACCCCACAAATTGACAGGCAAATCCCCTAATCCATCTTCAATTCCAAATCAAAAGTGAAAGTCCAAACCGTGTTTGTTGCCAACGATGGGGCAACACCCTGTTAGAAATTAAATAAGATGGCACACGTTATTACACTACTGGTAATATCATGAATGTACAGGTACAGGTGTGGCTCATCTAATACAATTTCTCAAAAATGAAAAGCCTCCACACCACCTGATGCAACACTCAGGAAACTCCAGCCTGAAAACCAACACAAATGCTGAAAGCTGTACAATCGTGATGGAACGACAGGATCACTGAGGATAAACGGTACTCTGATTGCAACAGCAATCACTTACTAAAAAGAGGCGTGTGTGCATGTGTGTGTCTAACGTGAAGAAGAAGAAGCAGCAGAGGCACAACCTCAAGCTTCAGTGGTTACTGCTGTCACAGAATAATTGATTTATTTGGTTGAAAAGCTAATACCTTCATGCCATGTGTTGATAACTATAATTTTGATGAATTTCTGCACAACCGTTTAGGAGGACATGTCCTGACGGACGGACAGACAGACAGGCAGACAGACAAACAGAGCCGATTACAATATCCATCCGATTTTTTTTCAAAAAGAATGGGCATAAATATATATATATATGAAGAAGGAACACGTGCCACAGGAGAAAAATCTTCACCAAAATCAAATCTACTTGTCCTCGTCACACACCCAACCTGTCAACCAAGTTTCGTCTGATCTGTCCATAACTTTTTGAGATACCCTTATCACAGACAGACAAACAGACAGACAGGGATGAAAACATAACCTCCATCCACTTTTGGTGATGGAGGTAAGGCCTAAGTCACATTTGCCACGGCGGCCGTGGGGTCTCCACCAACTTCGGCCACTAGCAATTATACGGCGGCCGCAGTATTTCCACGGTCACACAATGTAGCAGTCACATATGTTTTTATTTTCGGGGAGCCGCACGGCGTATTTAGAAATTGTGGAGACTGAAAACGTGGTGGTGCCGTACGGTCTTTGATTTGATGTCGCACGGTGACCTTAGGGCGTCCCTGCAGCTGCCATAGAATTTTCAAGGCAGACGCAAGGTAGCCTCAAGGTGCCCGCAAGGCGACCGCAGGGGGCCCTAGGGTGAACGTGCGGCCAGACGGACGGTAACGAGTGGGTATATATACCAGTTCTTTTTTACTGAAATAAAAATATAACAGTTCGGAATATACCAGTACAGTGGTGCCCCAGAATCCAAATTGAATTAGTTCCAAGAGGCGGTTCGGATTGCAAAAAGTTTGATTCCCAAACTATTTTCCCAATAAGAAATAATGGAGTGAATTAATCTGTTCTGGACCCAAGAAAACCCACTTTCAACTGAAATTCCCCATGTTTAAGGTAAAATAAGATGAGTAAATGACCTTCGGTGGCGGTGTATTGTATGTAAACTGGTACAATCACCAATCCAAAGGTCCACACAGGATCGTGCACCGGCCTGGGTTCCGATCGCTCGCGCACTCTGCGAGCGCTGCCCCAGGGCAGCTCATCAAACATGATGCCCCCAGAACCACAATCACTTTCATCAAACGCATCGGCTGAGGTAATCATGGATATTCCAAATTACAACCGGTTTTTCTGTGAAATTAAATCCTTGCCCGACAATCCGTCACGCCAAGTGATCAGATTGCTTTTTTGTTATTAATTAAAACACAAGATGAGTTTTAAAAAAAAAAACAGCACAAATCAAGGCGAAAACACAAGGTAAAGTAGCGATCGACACACGAGAGATGCTTTCACGAGGACTTCAACCGACGAACTGAATGAACAAAGCGCGGAGATGCGCGTCGAACAGGTGGGGAGACACGTGAACAAACATGAACGCTTCGTTGTGTTCGGTTTTTAAAAATGTATTCGGTTTTTAGGGCAAAATTCATTTTTCATTGATAAGAGACTACGGCAGCCGCACGCCATAACGCAAGCCCACCGTACGCCCGACGTACGGTCGACGTGGAACACAACTACGTCACAACTACAGCATGTCGAATTGCTACGTAGAAATGGAAAAAGTTATAACTCCGCGTTATAATTACACAGCGACCCCTACGGCCTGTAAAAGATAGCCAAACGGCATAGGGCCACCCTGAGGCCACCGCACGTTTCTGTCCATTCAGAGGGCGTACGGCCGCCGTATAGCAAATGTGACTTAGGCCTAACCAGCAATATCACGATCGCCCTTTGCAGCACTAGCGGGTACAAAACCCCACCTACCTCGATCAAAAGCACTTCTATCAGCAGGTTTTTCTCCTGCGGTACGTGTTCCTATTAACTTTGGATTACAATTCAAATTCGGAAATTCCCAAAGACGACATCATAATAGTTACACCCAAGTATGACAGCCTGCATTACAAACACAACTAATTTAAAGCTGACCGAAGGTTGTTTTCTTACTCAAAAACAAGTTGTTTCCCTGGCCTTAGTGAGCAGTAACATGTACTATTATTAGTGGTCGTACTAGTAATAGCTCTTAGTAATCCATAAAAGTGAATGTTAATGAGTTATATTCATATATTATTTTAGTTTTATTGACTACTAGCAGTGGTACCCCAGTGTTGCCCAGTTATGTTTTAAGTCCCGTAGGCATTTTGAAAAAATCTAATTTTGTTTATATTCTATTTTTTTTTGTGGGGGCCTAAAACACTTTGCTACACCTACTAAAGAATGCTATGGGATCCATTTAATATTACAGTACCTTTCATATAGCTTTTTAAAATTAAAATAAAAAATCCAGTTTTTAGATCCTCGTGGAGGATCTCGAAGTCTTAAGGCGCTGTCACACCTTGACGTTTTAGCCAGCAATGGCAACGTATAAAAATGTATGTAAAACATTGGCGACGGCTGACGTTTTGGGGTTTTTTTTAAAGTTTGGTCTATCATAACGTGTTTGGTCGTATGCATAACATATTAGTAACGGGCACAGAACGTTTCGTTGTCTTATAGATAACTTATACCAACGGATGCTTAGCCTGTTGGCGGCGTTCACAACCTATGCCCAACGATAGTTTAAACTAGGCATAGCGCGCTGCATGTATCGCGAACTCGTGGCGTTCTCTGTTTAAAAACCTGCCGCAGCCGATTTAAATCATAACGCCTGAAAATTGGAAGTGTCAACATCGCACTCACACCTTGACGATTTAGCCAGCATATGCCGACCTATGAAAAATGTGTCTAAAACGCCCGCAATCGAATCGGTATGGTAAGTTGTGTATACGTTAGGAGCACGCTGAAAAACAATGAAGTAGCTGTCATATTCCGTGGTACGTCTAGTACCGTCGTGGAAATTTCAAGCATGCTGAAAATTTTACGACGTACTCGAACGTATGGCTCACAAGTTCCGCATACGCTGGCATTAAGTTTCGGCACGCTCCGCGATCGTTGACACATGTCAGACACACGTTACTTGTAAGTTACTCATAAGTCGAAACACGTCGAGGTAATGTTTAGCATACCTGAAACAAAATTTTTAACCTATGAGTAACGTGCTTTGAACCTATGTGTAACGTATCTCAAACGCACATTGTCGTATGTAGACGAATTGATTGACGTCTTCCGGCCGACCACAGAACGTCGCGTTTCTAACTTACATCTACAGTATAATGGCGATTTGGCAGCGTTTAGGGGAATTGTATATACAAATGGCTTCACAAGAGGAACCCGTCAGTGTTCCAGACTCCATGTTGAGTAGATGTCAATGTCAGTAGTATCAGTAGTAGTAGTATTAGGTGAGCGTATCAGTAGTAGTAGTAGTAGTAGTAGGTCCATGTCAGTAGTAGTAGGTGAGCGTGATGGGGAGGGTGTGGGGATGATGGATCCTCGTTGCGTCCACGAATAGGAGACTACTTTGCACCATTGTTCGATGTTCTTTTCGGCTATTTTTTTTTTTCTCATTCCCACGATGAACTATTTTTTGTTTCAGTTTTTAAAGTATCAAAACGACTTGGACAAATGCATAATGTACTAGTAATGAACACAGAACGCTTCGATAACTTATAGATAAGTATACTCACACAGATTGATTAGCTAATCCATTGTTCAGCTGGAGACGAGTTTGCACGAGGCGTTATTCAAATTGCACCAGTTACAATGACTAACTATGAACGTATAGTATCGATCGGCTCACGTCATAATGGCGCACACTTATGCTGTCACTCGCCTATTGTTTTTGGACGCTGGTGCTCGGCAATTGAAATCGTTTCCATTGAACGAGTTAAATCGCTTCCACTCGACTATTGAAATGATTTACACTGAACGATTTAAATAAATGGCTGTCACTCGCCTATTGTTTTTGGACGCTGGTGCTCGGCAATTGAAATCGTTTTCATTGAACGAGTTAAATCGCTTCCACTTCACTGCAGTCACGGCACCAACAGCAGCAGGCTCAGTGCCAACCTCATGCCAGGCTCAACGGATCCCTGTAGAAGGTGTACTGCTTGGTTATCCTTGGACCACTCTGGCTAGCAGCTCGTCGAACATCGCTGGGGGCATTCGCAGGAAGTTGATGAAGGATGCATGGTCCTCGTTCCGGAGTTCCACCATGAGCTGGTCATATATGCCGTAATGGCGTCGCCTCCCGACCATGGTCAGACCCAGTTCCTTCTCCCCATTCACGTCTTCTTCTCCCGGCTATTGGCACGGAACTGGTGGCAGTGTCAACTCGATGAGGTCATGTTGATGTTCGAGACAGGTAGGTATTGTCGTCTCAGCCTGGCCGAATCCTCCATCTCTCGGAATGACATGGACAGTACTCACCCAGAAGTCTAAAAAAAAGACGGGTTCCTCCTGCGAAGCCCCTTTCTATATACAAATTCCCCTAATCGCTGCCAATACGCCATTGTATGGTATCTGTAAGTTAGAAACGCGTTCAGTAAGTTCTGTGGTCGTCCTGAAGACGTCAAACGTCTACATACGTATTTGTGCGTAGGACATGCTTTACAATAATTCCCAAGCACGATCATAGGTTTAAAAAGTCACGGTACCTAAACATACTTTGACGTGTTTTTCGACTGATGAGGAACTTTCAAGTAACGTGTTGCGAAGGTAACAACGTTCGTGTAGCGTGCTTACAAAACGTTACTCATAGGTTAGAAATAAGTTTCGGGTACGCTAAACATTACCTCGACGTGTTTTCGACTTATGAGTAACTGACGTGTGTCAACGATGTGCATAACGTGCCTAGAACTTATGGCCCAGTAGGGAACGTGTGAGTCATACGCCGGCATACGTCGTAAATTTCAAGCATGCAAAAATTTGAGGACAACCCAAAAGTACAACGTTTAAAAAGCCAGCGTACAACGACGTATGGCAGTGTTTTTTCAGCGTGCTCTTAACGTATACAAAACGTACCCATAACGTATTCGACGTGTGCCAGCGTTTTAGACAAATTTTTCATAATCGGCATACGCTGGCTAAATGTCAAGGTGTGACAGCGGCTTTACTCACGTTGTTGTTCTTCATCTTCTTCTTGTGGACTTTTTTGTTTCACAGCCTACAGTTTTCATCAAAACTTCCTGAAACCTGGAATATTATGTAAAATAACCCTGGCAGACAGTAACATCTCCGATTTTGAAAATTCCTCCTAGAAAAAAGGTTATGACGTCAAAATATCTCCGCTAATGGAATCGCCTAAAAATTATTCTCCGAAACTAGCGAAGCTTATTGAATTCTGTTTGCGGGAATCGAACAGGGCATTAGCAGAGATGAATTACCGCACATATGATACATCACTATGTCATATTCAATTTTTATGACGTCATTCCTATTTTTGTTTCACAACCCAGAGTTTCATCGGATCTTTGTGAAACTTGCCATGTATATGCAGAAAGCCCACGCGCAGGCAGTAACCATCTCCGATTTTGGAAATTCTTCCTTGAAAAAAAGTTGCCATCATAATATCGCCGCTAATGGAATCGCCTATACCATTATCTCCGAAACTAGGCAAGCTGTTTTAATTTTGTTTGCGGGAATCAAGCAGGCATTAGCACAGATAATTTATCGCAAACCTGATACATCACAATGACGTCATCATTAAGAGGACGAGGATCTTAGCTCATTTGAGCTTGTTTTCATAATTCTCAAAGAAAAATTGTTTTGTCTAAAACACTCCCCGGTACTCACTGATGAACCTCTGAAAGTTTGACGAAGATCCGTTCAGCCATCTCTGAGAAAAATGGTGAGACACACAGACAGACAGACACACCTCATGTGATAGAGATGTTTCCCCATTGTTATTTTGTTTTTTCTTTCCTATTGTCTTTTCAGCTCGTGTTCTTTACACTGACAGCACAGACAGAATACTGTTGTAGTTCGCCATGTTTCGATTTGGTGTTTACATCGATCCAACTACAGTAAAGTTTATGATATAGTACACCAGCATAAGGGAAACTAATCCTTTATCTAGATTCTAGAGTAATTACTCCTTGCATACCTGTCATAGAACAATGACGGCACCACGGCGGGTAAAGGTTCAGCCATGCTCGTTTTGGATAGTTTCAAAATCCAAAGTAAAAGGAAAAGCTATATAATATCACACGTATTGTTTAAAGTTATCGATGATAACCAGTTATATTCAAGTAACTACTGAACCTTGTCTCCTTTCACTCCCCAAAGTAATACTCTTCGACTCCACATCACGTGACCATTCACAGTTCAGTAAATTACCACAACAAGGTTGTATTTAATTCATGATTGTACTGCCATAGTAACTAGTGTACCATTAAGAAAATACACAAGTGCCTCCCATAATAATTTAAACCTTTCTGTATTTAATAGTTTCATCAACCAGCGTGCCTTGTTACCTCCACCACCACCGAAGGTGGATGGAGGCAATGTTTTCACCCCTGTTTGTTTGTCTGTCTGCGAGCAGGATATCTCAAAAAGTTATGCACGGATTCAGCTGAAACTTGGTGGACAGGTTTAGTGTGTGACAAGGACGAATTGATTAGATTTTGGTGAAGATAAGAATTATATGCGATTCTTCACCATTGAAAGGTAGGGCCAAAAACGATATGCAACATTATATTTCAAAAACGCTTGGACAGATGATGACAAAACTTGGTGGATGATTTGGGGAGGTGACAAGAACAAGCCTTTTAAGATTTTTGTTAAGGACCAGATGCAGATCCGACCTATCAGTGGGATGCAAAATGAAAACTGATCAGCTTGGCAGGGGTATGCGCTCTACCGAGTGCCGTTCCAGTTGAAAATTATGTCATCTCAGCGATGTCCAGAACTGGAATAGTCTCGAGCAAAACTGCACAACCAGATCACCTTCAGACTTAACCAGATCACTTTTGCATCAGTCACAATTCTTACCATGCAACCGTTGTGGCTTGAAGAACATGGGGATGTGCGTTTGCCATTTCAGGGGTAGTTGTAGGTTCTGGTGTCGAACCCTCTGTACCAGGCCAGGCCGGAGCTGATGAATTATCTGCAAGTTTCATCAATCAATGGTTAAAAATGATAGATTTCATCAATAAGGGCAATAGTGTCATATTATTTCCATAACCACCCACAGACGTGGTTCTTCACAAGTAACAAGTGAAGGTCACATGGTTATTAATAAAATGAAGGCACAAATACAAGTTCCAAATCCAAGCTGGAAATGAGCATTAGATCCAAGCTTAAAAGCCTCGTTTCACCAAACACTTTAACTCTGAAATGTTACAATTACAGTTGTGGAACAGAGAAATCGATGAAAGATAAAGAATTGCAAATTCCTCTCTCAATGCGGTATATCTTTCACCTGCATTTGCACCCTGTGCAGTTACATGGATGTAATGAGCGGCGTTCCTCTGCCCATTAAATGGTGTGAAATAAGTTTTTGACATCGTTGGTTGATTGGAGTCAATAAAGTACGTTTATTGTTTATGGATGGTATTCATCATAATGTCTGTTTTATAGATTATAGCAAAGTTTTCGATGGGTGTACAAGTTTGTTCAGGAATAATTGATAGGTCACATGGTTTGGCAGCCATATTGGATTGAAGAAAATATTAAATAATGTTTTCTCTGGAACCGCTTAATCAATCGACATGAAACTTCACAATTATGATCTAGTAGTGATGGGAATACATGTTTTAAATTTCAACTTCATCGGACACATGGTCTGGCAGCCAGAAATATTTGATTTTTTTGATCTGGGTTCTTTTTTATTTTTATTTTTTTTATTTTTTTTTGAGTAAGGCTCACTTGGCTGTGCCTGGATAGGTTTGAGGGTAGAGGAGTGGCAGCTGAAATGTGAATCCTCTCCAGGTTCCTCCTGATGACTTTATCTTTGCTTGTTCGGGTTTCCTTCTGATGACTCCAATGCAGGACTGCATCTCTTTGGTCTTCCATTTGATTATTCCAGCGCTTTCGAAGAAAAGCGGGAATATTGTGATTGTCTCCGCCGTCCGTCCGTCCGTCCATCCGTCCGTATCCGTCTGTTTTACCGATGTACATACATAGAGAGAATTGCCTTATTATCTCCGTCAACGAAGGTGAAGGAGGTTATGTTGTCACCCCTTTCTGTCTGTTTGTTTGTTTGTGTGCAGGATATCTCAAAAAGTTGTGGACGGATCCGGATGAAATTTCGTGGACAGGTTGGGTGTTTGACAAGGACGAATTGATTGCATTTTGGTGAAGATCCGAATCCGGATCTGGGTACGAGAATTATTTAATTCTCAAAGTGATTCTTCACCGTTGAGAGATCGGGCCAAAAACGATATAGTACTGTTTTGCACGATTTCAAATATATATTGGGCCCGATATGTTCTCATGGATGAGGCATTATGTGGCGGAGGTATGCACTCTACCGAGTGCCCTTCTAGTTTAATATAGGATTATTTTACGATTCATTACCAAATTGATTTGGAAAAGAAGCCGAAACGTTGTTTTGTTAAATTTTATGGAAAACTTGAAATTCACATGGCATGCCGTGCACGAGAGCGAGAAGGACACGGATCTTAAAAGGGGTAAAATTTTACAGCCGAAAGGTGTGTGATGTCACACGAATTCTGAGGTTGTGATTTGTTCACAACATTTAATCTCAGACTGCCATCAGGATAGCCTGGTGATTCAAATCAAAAAGTATGTTGAAGCCCAAGTCTGCATCAACTCTGAAAACTAGCATTCCTGCCCACAGATGTGGTTGTCAATCCTGATCAGGTAAATTCAGAGGTTTTTGGATTGACAAAGAGACCAGTATCCCCATGGAAACAAGTATTTGTTACCCAGCCCACTAGGAACTCCAAAGGTTGCTAAGGTTTTTTTTTTTCTTTACACTGTTATCTGTGTATATTTCTGAGTTGCAAGTCCAATAAAATTGTACAGCATCACTTGACAAGGAAAATAAACTGAAGTGCCACTATGCAATAAATAACAGTGTTGTTGCAATGTTGCTAAAGTCTGCCAGGATGATGCAGATGTAGCACACTTACCTTTGAGATGTCTGGTCTGGGTTTGATTCCTGACCCAACGATAAACTGTCGGATTTTTGATTGGATTTAGGTTGGGACTCTGACTGGGCCACTCAAGGCCAATTATCTTTTTGTGACATAGCCACTCCAATGTAGCTTTGGCTGTGTGCTTCAGGTCATTGTCATGCTGAAAGGTGAACTTCCGTCCCAATTTCAGCTTTCTTGCAGGGGGCTGTGGGTTTTCCTCTCGGATGTTTCTGCATTTTACTCCATCCATTTTCCCTTCTATCCTGACAAGTGCCCCAGACCCTGCTGATGAGAAACATCCCCATAACATGATGCTGCCACCACTATGCTTCACGGTAGGGATGGTGTTCTTTGGGTGATGTGCTGTGTTGGGTTTGCGCCAAATGTAACGTTTTGCATTTCAACCAAAAAGTTCCATCTTGGCTTTGTCAGACCACAAAACTTTTTGGCACATGGCTTCAGAATCTCCGGAGTGGTTTTTTGCATACCTCAAACGGGACTCAAGGTGGGCTTTTTTGAGTGATGGCTTCCTTCTTGCAACCCTGCCATACAGGCCAGACTTGTGCAATGCTTGGGATATTGTTGTCACATGCACACAGTGACCAGTCTTTGCCCTAAAGGCCTGTAGCTCTTTCAAAGTTGCCATTCGCCTCTTGGTGACTTCTCTGATCAGTCTGCTCCTTGCTTGGTCATCCAGTTTAGAGGGACGCCTGATCTAGTCAAGCTCGTGGTGGTATCACATGCCTTCCACTTCTTAATGATTGTCCTGACTGTGCTCCAAAGGATATTCAAGCCCTTTGAAATTTTTTTATGCCCATCCCCTGATCTATGCCTTTCCACAACTTTATCCTGGAGGTCTTTTGAAAGCTCCTTGGTACTCATGGTACTAAACTACATCTCCCACATGGTTGAGTCGTTGCTGTGAAATACATGACCCAGCAAAGGAAACCCACAGGAACAGCTGATTTTATTTCTGAAAGAATCAGAATCGCTGCAATTTAACACAGGTGGAGGCCAATTAACTTGGTGTGTGATTTGGAAGGTGGTTGGTTACACCTGAGCTAATTTACAATTGCTATTATAAAGTATGGTGGATACTTATCCAACAAAGATATTCTATTTTTGTATTATTAATTAATTTCCTGAAATTTGTAGAATTTGTTTTTCAGCTGGAAGCTGTGGGTTACGAATAAAGGTGGAAAAAGTCTGATTTAATACAATTTAATTCCAGGCTATAAGGCAACAAAAGGTGAAATTTTTTAAAGGGGGTATAGACTTTCCATAGGCACTGTATATGATTAACCAGATCAACAATGAAGTACCATAGCCACACCCATGGGGCGTACGAGGCGGGGGGGGATCAAAGGCTGGGAGGCA
>CM068966.1:53181530-53193044 GCA_035128595.1 Eptatretus atami
AACAAAGGCCAGCACATAGCTTTTATAATTCGGGCATTGAAATATCACGATGACAAAATATCATGAGATGATAAAATATCGAGAGTTGACAGAATGGTTACCTGTGATGCAAAAACTCATGTGAATAGTCATATATTTGACCCTTTTTGCAATTATCAATCGTAATCCTTTTGGGGTTAAAATAATCCTAAACCAGAGAGTTGGTGTCAAAGCCACCCAATGCTCGCCTGTTTATACATTTATCGTTTTTAAAAGAACTAGTCTAATCATATTTTTTATAAAGCATTGCAGTGAAGCCTGATCCAAATAATTTTAAAGCAATATATGTATTTGTATATTGTAATCAGTAAACTAGTACACATATAATAAATGGCAAGCGTCTAGTATAAACAGGCGAGCATTGGGTGGCTTTGACACCATCTTAGGTTGAAATTAAAAAAAATTTAAATCATTTGTTAATTTCAACTTCACTACACCAATTATAATATACCCCAAAGGAACCTCCATGCCAAATATCAGCATCCTCGTACACATATTAAATGAATGGCAAGCTTTCCTAAATAACTTGCACCAAAAACTTTAACATTTTCACGCTCACGCTCATGCCGGGGGTATCGCTATAGCTCTCTAGCTCTCTGTTCTTCGAACAGGCGAGCTAAAAATACGATAAATATCGAATTTATTATACATCTGGCAAGTGGCAACTCTGCCTGACTCCCAAGGCTTCGCCTGCCGACAAGCACTACAGCAAGTGAAATGACGTATTTCTGTCCATGAATGCGTGTCACGCAATCATGCATATACAGAAACACATGGCCGAGGGTACAGCAATCGCCAGCACGTGAGAATCGCAAGAATAGGTCATCCTCCTTCTTCAAAAGGATCAATTCCTTTTGATCATTCTTGTTGTTTTTTCCGAGTGATCTTTTTTTTTTTAACTTGTTCTATGACTAACTGACTGACTGTGACGCACGCACGCACGCACACACGCACACACAACCTTGGAGGATGTGACACCGAGCTGTTAGGGTTGGGGTTAGGGTGATGAACATCCATAAACAGGGTGATGACACTAGTCTGGTTTGACAGTTCCCGTAACTTCGTTCAAGCTCTCATGCTCAGCAATGGTTGTCCCCTCATCCATTCATTTTGTGTGCAGCCAAGGGCTGCTGGTTTGCATCATTGCTGGAAGCATCGCTGTGCCACTGATGCAGTGCCCTTTGTCGGTTAGGGCAGGAATTTGTAATTTGTTCAGGGTGCCGGCAAGAGCTCACCTCCTCTTTGTGAAGGACACTGTGGGATCTTTAACATCCAACTAATGCGAACAGACAGGAAACCCAGTTTAACATCCATCTAAATCACGTGTCAAACTCGTGGCCCGCGGGCCAAATGTGGCCCGCCACGTCATTTTATGTGGCCCGCGAGAGCTTAACAGACTCCATGGTTGAGTAGATTCAAATGTCAGTAGTCATCAGTTAGTAAGTAGTAGTTAGTGAGCGTATTCAGTAGTGTGTCAGTAGTAGAGTAGGTCCCATGCCAGTAGTGTTGGTGCGTGATGGGAGGGTGTGTGATGATGATCTCGTTGCGTCCACGAATAGAGACTACTTTGCACATTGATCGTGTTCTTTTCGGCTATTTTTTTTTTTTCTCATTCCACGAATGAACTCATTTTTTGTTTCAGTTTTTTAAAGTTATTCCAAAACGACCTTGGACAAATGCATTTAATGTACTAGTAATGAACACATGAACCGCTTCGATACTGTAGATTAATTATACCAACGATTGTTAGCGTGTTTAGGCAGTCCACACCTACATGCCCAACGATATCTAACGTAGCATAGCGTTTACGGCAGCGATCGTCGACATCACGTGAGGTTTTCATATTCATAGCTGCAACTGTTCATTTTAAAATGCTTACACTCGCCTATTTGTTTTTTGGACCTGTTTTTGGTGCGTCGGCCAATTGAATCGTTTCCATAACGAGTTCAAATCGCTTCCACTCGACTATTGAGAATGATAACACGAACTGATTAAAAATGGGCTGTCAACTCAGCCTATTGTTTTTTGACGCGTGGTGCTCGCAATTGAAATCGTTTTCATTGAACGAGAAAATCGCTTCCCACTTCACATGCAGCACGGCACCCAACCAGCAGGTCAGCTCAGTGCAACTTCATGCCAGGCTCAACCGGGATCCCTGTAGAAGGTGTTACTCTGGTTATCTTGGACACCACTCCCTGCCTAGCAGCTGGCGTCGAACATACGCTGGGGGGCAATTCGCAGGAAGTTGATGAAGGATGCATGTCCTCCGTTCCGGATTCATCCATGAGCTGTCAATAATGCCGTAAATGCGCGCCTCCGATCCATGGTCAGACCCAGTTTCCTTCTCCTCCATTCTCACGCTTCTTGTTCTCCCGGTACTATTGGCACGGAACGTGGTCGGCAGTGTTCAACTGATGAGGTCATGTTGATGTTCGAGGACAGGTAGGTTTGTCGTCGTCAGCCTTGATGGCCAGTATCCTCCATCTCTCGGAATGACAGGACATGTAGCTCACCACGAAAGTCTAAAAAAAGACGGGTTTCCTCCTGCGAAGCCCCTTTCTCATATCACAAATTCCCCGTAATCGCTGCCATACGCATGTATGGTATCTGTAAGTTAGAAACGCGTTCAGTAAGTTCTGTGTCCTCGCTGAAAGACGTCAAAGACGTCTACATAGTATTTGTGCGGAGGACAGTTTTACATAATTCAAGCACGTACTCCATATCGAGTTATAATATATCAGTCACTGTACCCTAACACAACTGACTTTGACGTGTATTTTGAGCTATGATGAGGAACTTCAAGTAATGTTGCGAATGTGGAGAACATATATCTGTTCGTGTAAGGTGCTTACAAGAACTGTATACGTCGCATAGGCTAGAAATAAGTTCGGTACGCTACAACATTAGCCCTCGACGTGTTTTCGACTTTATGATACTTGACAGTGTGTCAACGATGTCATAACGTGCCTAGAACATTATGGCCACGTAGCCGACACGATGTGAGTCATACGACGGCCCGATATCGTCCGTAACAATTTCAAGCAATCGCAAAATTGGAGGACAACCAAAAGTACAAGCTTTAATAAAGCCGCGTACAACGACGTATTGCGCATGTTTTTTCAGCGTGGATGCTCTTAACGTATACAAACGATACCGCTAACGTTATTCGACGTGCCCAAGGTTTTACGAAACAAATTTTTCATAAATCGCGCTATACGCTGGCGTACGAATCGTCAAAGTTGACAGCGGCTTACTCACGTTGTTG
Organism: Eptatretus atami; assembly: GCA_035128595.1. NCBI lineage: Eukaryota > Metazoa > Chordata > Myxini > Myxiniformes > Myxinidae > Eptatretus > Eptatretus atami. Next base: position 53,184,835 of record CM068966.1, read on the forward strand.
TTCTTCATTCTTCTTCTTGCTGGACTTTGTTTGATTGCACCAGCCTACAGTTTTCATCAAAAAAACTTCCTGAACCGTGGCAGTATATATTAAATATCCCTGAGCAAGTACAGTAACATCTCCGATTTTGAAAATTCCTCTAGACAAAAAAGAAGTTATGACGTCAAAATATCTCCGCTAATTCCCGGAATCGCCTAAAAATTAATTCTCCCGGAAACTAGGCGAAGCTTAATTTGAACTGATTTGCGGAACTGCCGAACTAGGGCTATTAGCCAGAGATGAATTACCGCTACATTATGATACATCACTATGTGGTCTATATCAATTGTTATAGACGTCATTTCCTATTTTTGTTTCACAACCCAGATATTCACGGAGTCTTTGGTAAACTTGCCATTGATATGCAGAAAGCCCACGCGCAGCGCAGTAACCGATACTCACATTTTTGGAATATTACTTCTTGAAAATAAGTTGCATGCTAATATCGCCGCTAATGAATACGTCTATACCATCTATCTCCGAAACTAGGCAATGCTGTTTTATATTTTGTTTGCGGGAATCAAGCGAGGCGATTAGGCACAGATGAATTTATCCAACCGATACATCACGACATGACGTCACTATTCTTTTTAATGACGTCATCAATTAAGAGGAAGAATACTTATGCTCATTGAGCTATGTTTTCATAATTCTCAAAGAAAATCTGTTTTTGTCTAAAACACCCCGTACCCTGATGAACCTCTGAAAGTTATTGACGAAGACTCCGATTCAGCCATCTTCTGAGGAAAAAATGGTGAGTTACACAACAGGGACAGACAACACACTCATGTGATAAGATGTTTCCCCATTGGTTATTTTTTGTTTATTCTTTGCTATGTCTTTCAGTCCGTGTTCTTTACACTGACACCACAGACAGATAAGCTGTTGTAGTTCGCCGATGTTTCCGATTGGTAGTTACATCGATCGCCAACTAAGTAAAGTTTATGATATAGCTAACACCAGCGATAAGGAACTAAGTCTTTATTAGATTCTAGAGTACATTACTCCTTGCATTAACGTTCAGTAAACAAATGACGGGCACCACGGCGGGTGAAAGGTGTCAGCCATGCTGCGTTTTGGTAGTTTCAAAATCCAAAGTTAACAGGAAAAGCTATATAATAAATCACACGTATTGTGTTAAAGTATATCGATGATACCAGTATATTCAGTTAACTACTTGACTTGTCTCTTTCACTCCCCAAAGTAATACTATTGCCGACTCCACATCACACTGACCTTCACAGTTCAAGTAATTACCACAACAAGGTTGTATTTTATTCATGATTTACTCCATAGTAACTAGTGTATCCATTAGAAAAAATACACAAGTGCCTCCCATCAATGTAATTTAAACCTTTGTATTTAATAGTTCATCAACCAGCGTGCCTTGTTACCTCCACCTAACCACGGAAGGGTGGGATGGAGGCAATGTTTTCAGCCCCTGTTTGTTTGTCTGTCTGCGAGCAGGATATCTCAAAAATTGATGCCATTGATTCAGCTGAAACTGGTGACAGGTTTAGGTGTGTGACTGAAGGACGAATTGATTAGATTTTCGGTGACGTAAGAATTGATGCGATTCTTCACCATTGAAAGGTAGGGCCAGAAAACAATATGCAACATTAATTTTCAAAACCGCTTGGACAATTGAGTGACAAAACTTGGTGGAATGATTGGGAGGTGTGACAAGAACAAGCCTTTAAGATTTTTGTTAGATGTAGATGAACCGCAATAATTAAGACCAGAGCAGATCCGACTAGTCAGTGGATGCAAATGAAAACTGATCAGCTTGAGGCAGGGTATGCTGCCTCTACGTAGTGCCGTTCCAGTTGAAAATATATAATCATTTCAGCGATGTCCAGCAACTGGAATAGTCTCGAGCCAAAACTGCACAACCAGATCACTTCAGACTTAACCAGATCACTTTGCATCAGTCACAATTCTTACCATGCAACCGTTGTGGCTGAAGAACATGGGGATGTGCGTTTGCCATTTCAGGGGTAGTTGTGGTTCTGGTGTCGAACCCTCTGTACCAGGGCCAGGCCGGGAGCGATGAATTATCTGCAAGTTTCATCAATCAATGGTTAAAAATGATAGATTTCATCAATAAGGCAATGTGTCATATTATTTCCATAACCACCACAGACGTGGTTCTTCACAAGTAACAAGTGAAGGTCACATGGTTTATTAATAAATGAAGGCACAAATACAAGTTCCAAATCAAGCTGGAAATGGAGCATTAGACCCAAGCTTAAAAGGCCTCGTTTCCAAACACTTTAACTCTGAAATGTTACAATTACAGTTGTGGAACGGGAAATCGATGAAAGATAAAGAATTGCAAATTCCTCTCTCAATGCGGTATATCTTTCACCTGCATTTGCACCCTGTGCAGTTACATGGATGTAGATGAGCGGCGTTCCTCTGCCCATTAAATGGTGTGAAATAAGTTTTTGACATCGTGTTATTGTTTATGGATGGTATTCCATCATAATGTCGTTTTATAGATTATAGCAACAGTTTTCGATGGGTGTACAAGTATTGTTCAGCAATAATTGATAGGTCACATGGTTTGGCAGCCATATTGGATTGAAGAAAATATTAAAATAATGTTTTCTTCTGGAACCGCTTAATCAATCGACATGAAACTTCACAATTATGATCTTAGTAGTGATGGAATACATGTTTTTAAATTTCAACTTCATCGGACACATGGTCTGGCAGCCAGAAATATGTTGGATTTTTTGATCTGGGTTCTTTTTTATTTTATTTTTTTATTTTTTTGAGGTAAGGCTCACTTGGCTGTGCCTGGATAGGTTTGAGGGTAGAGGAGTGCAGCTGAAATGTGAATCCTCTCCAGGTTCCTCCTGATGACTTTATCTTGCTTGTTCGGGTTTCCTTCTGATGACTCCAATGCAGGACTGCATCTCTTTGGTCTTCCATTGATTATTCCAGCGCTTTCGAAGAAAAGCGGGAATATTGTGATTGTCTCCGCCGTCCGTCCGTCCGTCCATCCGTCCGTATCCGTCTGTTTTACCGGATGGTACATTACATAGAAGGAAATTGCCTTTATATCTCCGTCAACGAAGTGGAAGGAGGTTATGTTGTCACCCCTTTCTGTCTGTTTGTTGTGTTTGTGTTGCAGGATATCTCAAAAGTTCGTGGACGGATCCGGATGAAATTTGTGACAGGTTGGTGTTTGACAAGACGAATTGATTGCATTTTGGTGAAGATCCGAATCCGGATCTGGGTACGAGAATTATTTAATTCTCAAAGTGATTTCTTCACTGTTGAGAGATCGAGCCAAAAACGATATAGTATGTTTTTGCACGATTTCAATATATATATGGGCCCGATATGTTCTCATGGGATGAGAGCATTAGTTGTGCGGAGTATGCACTCTACTCTACGAGTGCCCTTCTAGTTTTAATGTAGGATTATTTTACGATTCATTACCAACATTGATTTTGAAAAGAAAGCCGAAACGTGTTTTGTTAAATTTATTGGAAAACTTGAAATTCACATGGCATGCCGTGCACGAGAGCGAGAAGACACGGATCCTTAAAAGGGGTAAATTTTTACAGCCGAAAGGTTGTGTGATGTCACACGAATTCTGAGGTTGTGATTTGTTCACAACATTTATCTCAGACTGCCATCAGGATAGCCTGATGATTCAAATCAAAAAGTATGTTGAAGCCCAAGTCTGCATCAACTCTGAAAACTAGCATTCCTGCCCACAGATGTGGTTGTCAATCCTGATCAGGTAAAATTCAGAGGTTTTTGGATTGACAAAGAGACCAGTATCCCCATGGAAACAAGTATTTGTTACCCAGCCCACTAGGAACTCCAAAGGTTGCTAAGGTTTTTTTTTTTCTTTACACTGTTATCTGTGTAATTCTGAGTTGCAAGTCCAATAAAATTGTTACAGCATCACTTGACAAGGAAAATAAACTGAAGTGCACTATGCAATAAATAACAGTGTTGTCTCAATGTTGGTTAAAGTCTGCCAGGATATGCAGATGTAGCCACATCTTACCTTTGAATGTCTGGTCTGGGTTGATTCTGACCCAACGATAAAACTGTCGGGATTTTGATTGGATTTAGGTTGGGACTCTGACTGGGGCCACTCAAGGCCAATATCTTTTTGTGACATAGCCACTCCAATTAGCTTGAGTGTGCTTCAGTCATTGTCATGCTGAAAGGTGAACTTCCGTCCCAATTTCAGCTTTCTTGCAGGGGCTGTGGGTTTCCTCGATGTTCTGCATTTTACTCCATCCATTTTCCCTTCTATCCTGACAAGTGCCCCAGACCCTCTGATGAGAAACACCCCAAACATATGCTGCCACCACTTATGCTTCACGGTAGGGATGGTGTTCTTGGGTGATGTGCTGTGTTGGGTTTGCGCCAAATGTAACGTTTGCATTTCAACCAAAAAAGTTCCATCTTGGCTTTTTCAGACCACAAAAACTTTTTGGCACATGGCTTCAGAATCTCCGGAAGTGGTTTTTTTGCATACCTCAAACGGACTCAAGGTGGCTTTTTGAGTGATGGCTTCTTCTTGCAACCCTTGGCATACAGGCCAGACTTGTGCAATGCTTGGGAATTGTTGTCACTGCACACAGTGACCAGTCTTTGCCCTAAAGGCCTGTAGCTCTTTCAAAAGTTGCCATTCGCCTCTTGGTGACTTCTCTGAATCAGTCTGCTCCTTGCTTGGTCATCCAGTTTAGAGGGACGCCTCGATCTAGTCAAGCTCGTGGTGTATCACATGCCTTCCACTTCTTAATGATTATCCTGACTGTGCTCCAAAGGATATTCAAGCCCTTTGAAATTTTTTTATGCCCATCCCCTGATCTATGCCTTTCCACAACTTTATCCTGGAGGTCTTTTGAAAGCTCCTGGTACTCAATGTACTAAACTACATCTCCCACATGGTTGAGTCCGTTGCTGTGAAATACATGACCCAGCAAAGGAAACCCACAGGAAACAGCTGATTTTATTTCTGAAAGAATCAGAATCGCTGCAATTTAACACAGGTGGAGGCCAATTAACTTGGGTGTGTTTTGAAGGTGGTTGGTTACCCTGAGCTAATTTACAATTGCTATTATAAAGTATGGTGCGATACTTATCAAACAAAGATATTCTGTTTGTATTATTAATTAATTTCCTGAAATTTTGTAGAATTTGTTTTTCAGCTGGAAGCTGTGGCGTTACGATGTGTAAATAAAGGTGGAAAAAGTCTGATTTAATACAATTTAATTCCAGGCTATAAGGCAACAAAAGGTGAAATTTTTTAAAGGGGTATAGACTTTCCATAGGCACTGTATATGATAACCAGATCAACAATGAAGTACCATAGCCACACCATGGGCGTACGAGGCGCGGGGGGGGGGTCAAAGGCTGGGAGGCAAATACCCCCCCCCCCCCCCCAAACAAGGCCAGCACATAGCTTTTATAATTCGGGCATTGAAATATCACGATGACAAAAATCAGATGATGATAAAATCGAGAGGTTGACACAATGGTTACCTGTGATGCAAAAATCATGTGAATAGCATATATTTGACCCTTTTTGCAATTATCAATCTATCTTCTTATTTTTTTGGTTAAAATAATCCAAACCAGAGAGTTGGTGTCAAAGCCACCCAATGCTCGCCTGTTTATAACATTTATCGTTTTTAAAAGACTAGTCTAATCATATTTTTTATAAAGCATTGCAGTAAGGCCTGATCCAAATAATTTTAAAGCAATATATGTACTTTGTATAATTGTAATCAGTAAACTAGTACACATATTAAATAAATGGCAAGCGTTCTAGTATAAACAGGCGAGCATTGGGTGCTTTGACACCATCTTAGGTTGAAATTAAAAAAATTTAAATCATTTTTATTTCAACTTCACTACACCAATTATAATATACCCCAAAGGAACCTCCATGCCAATATCAGCATCCTCGTTACACATATTAAATGGAATGGCAAGCTTCTAAATAACTTGCACCAAAAACTTTAACATTTTCACGCTCACGCTCATGTCCGGGGTATCTGCTATAGCTCTCTAGCTCTCTGTTCGTCGAACAGGCGAGCTAAAAATACGATATAGATCGAAATTTATACATCTGCCAAGTGGCAACTCTGCCCGACTCCCAAGGCTTCGCCTGCCGACAAGCACTACAGCAAGTGAAATGACGTATTTCTGTCCATGAATGCGTGTCATGGCAATCATGCATATACAGAAACACATGGCCGAGGGTACAGCAATCGCCAGCACGTGGAATCGCAAGAATAGGTCATCCTCCTTCTTCAAAAGGATCAATTCCTTTTGATCATTCTGTTGTTTTTTCCGAGTGATCTTTTTTTTTTAATGATTCTATGACTACTGACTGCTGGACGCACGACGCACGCACACACGCACACACAACCTTGGAGGATGTGACACCGAGCTGTTAGGGTTGGGTTAGGGTGATGAACATCCATAAACAGGCGTGATGACACTAGTCTGGTTTGACAGTTCCCGTAACTTCGTTCAAGCTCTCATGCTCAGCAATGGTTGTCCCCTATCCATTCATTTTGTGTCAGCCAAGGCTGCTGGTTTGCATCATTGCTGGAAGCATCGCTTTGCCACTTATTGCAGTGCCCTTTGTCGTTAGGGCAGGAATTTGTAAATTTGTTCGGGTGCCGGCAAGAGCTCACCCTCTCTTGTGAAGGACACTGTGGGATCTTTACATCCAACTAATGCGAACAGACAGAAACCCAGTTAACTCCATCTAAATCACGTGTCAAAACTCGTGGCCCGCGGGCCAAATGTGGCCCGCCACGATCATTTTATGTGGCCCGCGAGAGCTTAAAAGGTGTATTAAAATAAGTCTAATCTGCTTTACAGTGTGCATTGACCATAAAACTACATCTCCCACCAATGCATTTCGATTATTTACGCGCACAAGTGACCGCTTCCCGCCTCTAGATAGCAGTTGTATCCACATCTCGGTGCGGTATTTGCCCAGCAAGTGGGAATTGAGAAATATCTACTTTTATCCCAAAAATGTCCAGGGAAAAGAAAAAGTTGATGCCAGATGGAAGGCAGTTTCAAAGAAAGCATCGGAAAGTGAATACAATGTTTGTGCTTCAAGCGAGAAAAACCGGTATGTCTTTTGTGTTATGAGGCAGGTGTGGTCGTTAAAGAAGTACAATCTCCGTCGGCATTTTGACACCAAAACACAGAGCCTAAATATGCCAAATTTAGCCTCCAAGAAAAACAGCAGATTGTCCAAGAATTAAAAGGCGGACTGCAATCGCAGCATAATTTTCACAAAAGCTACAGCTAAAAACGATGCGGCAGTGAAAGCTAGCTTTATTGTGGCTGAAGAAATTGCCCGAGCTTCAAAGTCGTTTCAGAGGGTGCATTTTTGAAGCAGTGCATGCTGAAGGTGTGTGGAGCAAGTGTGCCCCGACCAATACAACTTTTAAAAAATGTCAGTTTGCAAGAAACACCATCGCGGACCGAGTTAAGGAACTAGCGGGACTTGTGCTTGCATTTTGTTCTGCGTTTTGTTATTTTTAAGAACATGATCAATGAGATGAGGATGGTGTGTAAGATGTTGTCTCAGGTTGAGGAGGGATCTACTGGGTGTGTTCAAGGACAAGCAGCATCACCTCATCAACTTGGACCATATAGTTGTGAACTGAGACAATCCTTATTTTGTTATTTTTAGTTAAATACATATACTACTTTGTATGTGTAGCAATTGTATTCACTGTGTTTGCAGGTTTTTGTGTTAATGCAGACAAAAGTTTTTGTAATCAAACCATCTCTTATTAGTTGGATGTTACGTACGCCCTCTGACAAGGGCTGTGTGCATCCATTTGTTTTGTTAAAATGCTACATCTGTCACGCATGTTCTTAGCAGCTCACAATTGTTGGTTTTGTGCTGTAGTTCTGCCCCTCTCGACGCTTAATGTTAAAAGTTAATGGCATAACTTGTTTGATTATATTTTTCTTTATTTACTTGAATAGTGTTGATCGTTGATTGATGGCAGTAATGTTGGTTCTTAACCTGATAAACATATTTTTACATCTATGCAATACAATATAATTATGTAACTTGAATAAGTAATAAACGGTTACTTAAAACATTTTAACGAGATAGTTATTTATAACTTACATTTATACTATCTTAACAG
>CM068966.1:53203886-53214295 GCA_035128595.1 Eptatretus atami
TGAAGGCCCGCTGGGCCGGTTAATTGGAGCGGTTGTACCAGGCTGATCCACCAGCTGTTGAGTTGGACGTCAGGGGTGTTCCTATCTCTATTGCTGACCTGCCAATCAACTGTGATCCACGTTTGTTTGTGGAAACACAGGCTGCAGTGAACCGATTGAAATTGGGGCAAAGCTCCTGGGATCTGTGACATCCATGCTGTACTTCGCAAGGCTGGTGAAAATCCTGTACTCGTGTCGTTGCATACAGTTCTGTGCTCTGCCTGGAACACAGGCATCATCCCATCTGACTGGAAGAGGGGCCTTGTTGTCCCTCTCTTGGAAAGGGAAGGGTGGTCGCCCAGGACTGCACAACTACCGAGGGGTGACGCTGCTCTCAGTGCCGGGCAAGGTCTTTGCTTGGATAATTCTTGATAGGGTTCACTACCATCTGCTTGAGCACCAGCACCCAGAGCAGTCAAACTTTACACCAAAGAGGCCAACTGTATTCTTGCCCTTTGGGTCCTCACCGAATGCAGATGAGTTTCGGCAGGGGCTCCTTGCAGCCTATGTTGATCTGCAAGCATTTGATTCATGAATCGGGATGCCCTCTGGAGGATTCTTGGTCTTAGTGGGGTGCCACCAAAACTGATCATTTGACGTCTGAACTATACTCTGATACTGAGGGTGCTGTGAGATGTGGTGGTTACATCTCTGACTTATTTCCAGTTGTTACTGGAGTTCATCAGGGGTGTGTACTGGCTCCCACACTTTTCAGCACTTGTATAGACTGGATTCTGGGGATGATGTCAAAGAGATCAAGTTGTGGTGCATCATTTGGGAATATCAAGATCGCTGACCTTGATTTCACAGATGATGCAGTCATCTTTGCGGAGACTCAAGATATCCTTTTTGGGGCCCTCGAGGTGCTAAATGAGGAGTTGGAGCCGCTGGGATTACGAGTTTCCTGGGTCAAAACTAAGACCCAGGCTTTCAATGACATCTTGGATGCTGCTATCCTGTCTGTACCTGTTTGTGGTGAGAATGTTGAGGTCACGATGAGATTCACTTTCCTTGGCAGTGATATTCATGTCTCTGCTGGCTGTAAGCCAGAGGTCAACAGACATCTGGGCCAGGCCTGGGGAGTCATGGATTCACTGGATCATGGGATGTGACGCTGCCGGTACCTGTGCAGGAGGATAAAAGTCCGAGTCTTTAGGTTCTTGGTGCTTCCAGTCTTGCTTTATGGATGTGAGACCTGGACTCTGACCAGGGATCTGGGACAGAGACTTAATTCCTTTGGTACCAGGTCTCTTTGGATAATCCTTGGCTATCGCTGGTCGGACTTTGTGTCCAACGAGCGGTTGCTGAGAGAGACTCAAATGAGATTTATTACCTGCATAGTACATGAGCGTCACCTGCAGCTGTATGGACATGTGGCTCGTTTTCCTGATGCTGATCCTGCTCACCAGATTCTCTCAGTGAGGGAGCCTCGTGGGTGTAGGAGAACAATGGGCCGACCACGTGCCTCGTGGTTTCAGCAGGTTGATCAGCATCTCAAGGAGATAGGGATGGGCGAGGCATCTGCCTGGGGGATGGCCAGACGGAGACCCCTGGAGTACCGGTGGAAAGTGGACACAGCGACGCGCTGTTCTGGCGCATGCTCCCATACCTGACCTGACCTGTGTAAAGTTGTCGTCCCTAACCCTATTCCCATTACCCCCTAAGTTTTCCAATTTGTGGTTCACGGGGATTTTCAAGAATGTAACCCCTGTGAACGGCAAAGCCCTCCTGTAGATACCTGAACACTGCATGAGCTAATCAACTCTAGTTTTTAAAGTGATTCTTCACCATTGAGAAATAGGGATAAAAACGATATTTGGCATGATATCTCAAAAATTTATGGACAGATTATGACAATACTGTACTAGATGGATGAGTTGGTTAGGTGACAAGAACAAGTGATTAGATGTTGGTTCAGGTCCGGATGCAGATCCCGCTGTTAATTGTATACAAAATGTAAACTGTTCAGCCTAGCGGAGGTATGTACTCTACTGAGTGACATTCTTGTCAATGCAGTACTTTATTTCTTGTCACACTGATCATTGTAAAGACTATTATTGAAAAAAAACCTTCTGGTCACCTTTGGTCACTGTGAAACGATTCAAACTGTCAATGGGTGTGAGTAAGAACAGTCTGTATACAACTAGAATAGCTCGCATGAGTTATTGCTCACTTGTTCTGAGATTTTAACATATCTGTTTGCTCCAGGCTGTGGCTAACAGGAAATGCTAAAGATCAAAATTTTAAGCAAGAATTCACAAAACTGTCCATTATTTGAAAGCTCCTTCCTCTTTTTTCAAACATAATATGATGCACCAAACCTGTTTGTTGTTAGCTGGCTATTTGATTGAGTGGTTATACACTCCAATTTCTTCACTGCTTTGTGGGTTTCTTGAGTGACACGGCTGCTCAGTGGAAATTCCCACACCGTGCGATCAAGTTGTGACTTGTACAGGATAAGTTCATAGCGACAGAAACGTTCAAAACTTGTCGTGAACACCATGATGCTCTTTCAAGGGATCGCACCTCAACCACCACCACTTGGCAGGTATGGTGAGGATGCCAAACACCCCTCAACATGAGTGAAGGGAAGCCATTGGGCTCCACTGGACCAGTTGCAAGGGGTTGGATTATGGTTTGTATGTTTAATTTTTGCCATAAGCTGAAGCAAAGCATCCAATTAGTGTTGTCTGTTGAAAGTTTCATGGCAGTGGTTGACATTTGGGACCAAACCCTATTGAGATTATTTTTTTCATCGCAGTTATTGGTTGCCTGAGTGTGTGCAGCTTATTTGAGACACGTGGCTGCAGTGATGTTCTAATTATACTACAAATTGTGTCAGCTTTCATAAGGTTCAGAGTATTCCTTTAATGTAAGAACTCTCCAAGAGACTAATTTTGCCATATTGTTTTGGGAATTGTTTGCAATGACTCCCTGTTGCAAAATAATAAATTGTAGTTAGAATTCCAATGTGCTAATTGCATTCCAACATGAAACCAATTACTCTCTCTGCTCTCTAACATGAGTGGGCTGGGTGGGGAAAAAAACGCACACACACACACACACTTAGAGGGGTGTTCCAAAATCACCCAGACAACTTTGGTTGTTCATATATTGAGAACCACAAACAATACAATGATCCCCTTTGGTTTATATTATACAGAAACTCTAAAAGTTTTGTGTACATCATCAACGCACTTCAATGTGAGCTCCGTTTGTCACGCGCAGGACATCAAGGTGGGACACGAGTTATTGCCATGTTTGGCTCAGCATGTTTGCGCCCACCAGTGCGCATGCAGCTATGATCCGAGAATGAAGATCCTTTAGGGTTGCCACCTTGGTGTTGTCGCCAACATCTTTGACAACCTCCCACAGAAAAAAAAATCAAGGGGGGTTATGTCTGGTTATTGTGGGGGCCAGGCAGTTGGTCCATCTCGGCCAATCCAGCGAACTGGAATTTTTTTATTCAGGATGGCTCAAACGACAAAGGACCAATAAAGGGGAGCAACGTCCTGTTGAAAAGTGATATTGGGTTGCATGTCTTCAATCCGTGGGAAAGCAAATTCTTCCAACATGTTCATGTAAATTGTTGAGGTCACTGTATCCTCCACAAAGAAAAACGGACCCACCAAGCAGTCGTGGAGAAGGCCACACCACGCATTGACCTTTGGACTGTCGTGTATGTGTTCACTGACCACGCGGGGGTTTTCAGAGCCCCAGATCCTCAAATTGTGCTGGTTGGCCTTCCCACAAACATGAAAGCAAGCTTGGTCTGTGAACATGATCTTTTTCAGGTAATCTTCATCATTCTCTCTGCAACTCAGCATTTCCAAGGCAAATGCCTTGCGTTTGGGTCCATCATTTGGTTTCAGTTCCTGCAAAATCTGCACCTTAGAGGCATAAAGGTTCAGTTTTTTATTTTTATTTTTTTTTTACAAAATCCCGTGTACAATGGTGGTTGGTAGTCCCAGTTCTCTGGATGTGTGTCGGATTGATTTTCTGGGAATTTGTTGAGATGACTCACACGTGTGTGTGTGTTTAAATATGCATGCATGTGTGTAGATATATATATGCATTTATACATATTATTACGATGACTAGAATCGAACCAGGTTCAACATCTGCTGCACTTGTTCGACCAGTAATTTTCTGTTTCTGCCAACTTCCAGTCTCCTTAAACCTCTTGTACCAACCACTCTCTGATACTCGTACGCGATGGCGGATTCCTTCCATCAGGAAATTACGCTTAACTTGCGCGTCGGATGTCATCTCTGAAACCATCGATGCACTGAGCTTTCTCCTGTGGAGTCGCCATTTTCTTTTACATTAAACCACCAGACCTGAAAAAAAAAAACTTAATGAGTTTCTGTATTATATAAACCAAAGGTATCATTGTATCATTTGTGGTATTAAATACTTTAACAACCAAAGTTATCCAATTTTTTGGAACACCGTGTGTGTGTGTGTGTGTGTGGTGTGTGTGTGTGTGTGTGTGTGTGTGATGTGTGTATGATGTGTATATATATATATATATATATATATATAATATAGTATGATAGTAGTTAATAGTAAGTAATATATAGTGTGTTGCGCAATTCGCGCCCGCCGGCGGTGCGGAACGGCCCACGTGATCGAAGTCGCGCAGCGTCGGCGCCCAGCCGGACGGAGCGAATTCCTGAATTCGTGGACCCCTCTGTCAGAAAGCAAGAAATTTTTTGGGGGGGTTTTCCCCGGGAGGTCCCGGTGGGGGCCGGGAAACGTGGCCGCGGGGGGGGGGGATTTCGGGAAAGAGGTCCACCCCCCCCCCCCGGGTACGGGGGGGGGCCCCGTGGGACCGGGGCCCGGGCGGCGGGGCGGGGGCGGCGGAAAAAATTCCTCCGCCACAACAATTATATAAAACTTAATTTTATAATTTTTTAATAATATAATTTATATTTAATTTATATTAAATAAATATTTATTTATTTATTAATTTATAAAATTAAATTAATAATATATTATTTATATATTTATATATAATAATAATATATATTAATATAATATTATTAATAATAAATTAATTATAATTTATTTTATTTATATATATATAAATTTAAATTTATATTAATATTATATAATATAATATAATTTTTCATTTTAATAATATATAAAATAAATAATATTTTTAATAATAATAACTATCTAATATTTATTATTATAAAAAATTATTATTTATTAAATTATATAATATATAATAATATAAATATTTTATTTTTTTTTTTTAACCAAAAAAAAAAAAGCCATAAAAACAAAACCCAAAAAAAAAACCAAAAAAACAAACCAAAACCACTAACCGCCCCGGGACGCTCCAACAGGCTCACGGCGTCCGGCGCCTTCGAGACACTCACCACGAATCGTCGCCACATCGGACCAACCCAGCGAAATGGGAGATAAGGGATTCTGTTACGCCAAACTCGACCTACCTAAGTAACCCACGCGGATGTAACCGGCGATCGTACTCGCCGCAGGTCGACTCCAGACACGAGCCGCTTGGCGCGCCCGTTCTGTTACTATCGGGATAAACGAGCGGTGTTATCGTCGACCTCGACGGTTCAGATTATTTACCGGGCGTTGCACCCACTACGAACCCTTTACGTGAAGCAAGATGGAGGGTCAATAAAGAAGAGACGAAGCGAAACGGAAAACAATTCACACAAAGCACATTTATTTCGCGACACACGGGGAGTACACATATACAGCCAAACAGAATCAGAATGCACATAAAGCAATTACAACAAAAGGAACGATGCAGAGCTACAACCGAATACGCGTACACACGGCAACACTTAAACAGTTCTACTTTGCGAGACACGGCGCCACAAGATCCATACAAAAACCCGAAAAGAAAATGGTGACTTCCCTTTGGCTGGTGAGTCCCTCTCCCGCGACCGTCGGCGTGGTCGCGCCTGGCCGCGACTCCGTACCCTGGCGTGGTAGGCGAGTCCTCTCCGGCGTGCCTCGCGCCGGCACGTGTTGGCCGCTCGACGCCACGGACGGAGTTTCCGGCACTATCCCAGCGCGGATAGAAGGGGGGGGAATGTGGATGCCCGAGGTCGGGAGAGGCGAATGGCAGATGCTCCTTCCCGCCAGCGGGTCTCGGACCGCACCACAGCAGACCAGGCCAGCGGCCACCACGACGAGGAGACGAAGAGGAAAAGGCGGAAGAGCAAGCCAGTGTGGCCCGCCCGTGTCCGTCTTTTTATCGCGCGGGACTCCGCCCTTCGCCCCGCCCCGTTTTCGGCCCCGCCTCCCTTCGAGCTTCTTGGAGAAGCTTCTTGAAGGGGCGTGCCCTCACGCTTTCCCTCCACCCGCTCCGTCCGGGGGCCGAGGAGTCAGTTTTTGGCTCGAAGCCAGGGGATTATTCCCCCAAAAAGAGGCCCCACCTTCACATGACCTCTGACCTTTGACCTGCATCGCTCTTCCGCCACTCCAAAGCGCGGGGAAGTCAGACGGAAAAACAGTGGGAAAACCTGCGCATCTCGCAGTTCCCTCCTCGGCGCCTTTGTTTCGCCGTTCATAGTGGCGAAGATGTAGTGGCGAAGATGTAGTGGCGTAGATGGTGGAGGTGGCGTGGTGGCAGTGTGGTTGGCGCTGTGATGGGGATGGCGTGTGTTGTTGAAATGTTGTGTGTTTGAAATAAAAGATAGAAAAAGAAAAACGACTGACTCAAAGCGTCGCAGCCCGAATGAATCACATTAATTCCCTCTAAACAACGGGTTTGGGGCTAACTACACATGTACTTAGAGATATCTCACCTACGGGCCCTTCCTGGTGTAATGCGAATTTCCACCGCCGTAACAATATATATATATATATATGGTATATTATTACGATGACGAGAATCGAACCAGGGTCCGAATCCGAAGGTTGACCAGGGGGACACGTCAAATCGTCTATCCGGATGCTTTCCAATCCAGCGATGGATAGTCGAAGGGGCCGTACACCATCTGGTGGGAAAGTCAAAAAGACCTTTACTTCAGTTTTGATGCACAGGACATCCAATCTGTCGCTTGTGATGCGTTCATCAGTTTTAAAGGATGGGGGCCGAGCGAGACCTTTGATGAACCCCCTCGTTTGTACCCTTCTAACAATGGATCATTGCACCAAATTCCACCAGTCACGGTTTTACTCGCACTGTGGTATCGTTCCCCGAGAGAGATCCTGCGGTACCGTATTCAGTTGGCCAGTTCACAGCTGCTCATACTTGGCCTTCACTTCAATGAATAAACGGCGATTTCAGTGCAAATAACCACGAATAATAACATGTACAAAAGCTGCTTTAAGCTTATAGGCTAATTACTTATAAATTAAAAAGGCACAACGGGTGACCGTGTATTTTGGAGCCGCATCACTTGACAAAAGCTCCAAATGGACGAGGTGAAACACGTGTTTCGTGAAAACAACAACAACGTCGCACTCGCGAGAGTGCAAGTTTAGACCAATTACTGATGGCCAGAAGCTTACCTCCATGTATTTGGACTTCTTCGAAATTCCAAAGTCAAACAGGGATTTTCGTTTCGATGCCATCGTTCGGCACCGAAACTGCGAGGCCTACAAAGTTTATTTTCTTGAGGTCATTGCTGTATGGTATCAGGGTATCAGGCCAACAGTCCAAAACGAGCTAAAGCAGAGAACTCTCTATTGCAGGAGGTGGTTTACTGCTTGTGTTATTTAGGTCAGTGTTGTGCTAGACCTGGCAACAGTACTAACAGTAAAAGTAAGCCCGCTTTTATCGAAATAGTAATGGGTTTTCGTCTCGGATTTCAAAACAGGGGTGTAGAGATTTCGTGGTGACAAAAAAAAAAAAATCGAAAAATCGGCGCTGAAGTAGGCGGCGACCTTTGACATTTTAATCTGAGTAGACGGCTGCGGGTCACCGGTAACCGGCTTCTAAGGAAACCCCTGTTTGTAATGTTCCTTTTTAATCATTCCCATTGCTCCAACAATCTATGATACAATTTCGGCACTCTTCAACTTCCAGGATCTTTTCACTTCATTTTTGAGATCTTGGTATTTGGTCATTTTTTGAGTTCTGCGTTGTTAGGCCAAAATGGCTGAGTATATCAGATTAGATTAGATAAGGGAGCATGCGCCGGAGCAGTGTGTCATTGCATCGACTATCCGCCAGTACTCCAGGGGTCTCCATCTGGCCATCCCCCAGGTAGATGCCTGCATCCCATCCTCTTGAGATGATTATCAATCTGCTGCAACCACGCAGCACATGGTTGGCCCATTGGCCTTTTCCACTCATGAGGTTCTCTCGCTGAGAGAATCTGGTAAGCAGGATCAGCATCAGGAAAACGAGCTATATATCAGGAAACAAATAAAACAAAAAGAATATATATATATATATATATATATATATATAATATATATATATAATAATATATATATATATAATATATATATACATACATACATACATACAGGTTCAGTCAGAAGTAGCACCCGATTTCTGTCAGTTGATTGTTTGTTTGCCATTTGTATTACAGTGTACAAGAAGGTAGAAATAAATGAATGACATGTTTATCTAACCATTTATTCAGAAAAACTTATTACGGAACTGTACCAAGCTGTTTTACTTGCAATTTCAAAGTGCCCTCCCTCGTGATCGATGCACAATTGCAGCCGAGCAGGCACAGAGCGGCACACACGTCTGCAGAGTTCGATATCAATTCCTCAAACATTGCAGTGATTTGAGCCTTCAATTCCTGAATGGTACGAGGCTTTTCACGTTAAACAAGGTCTTTCATGAGCCCCCAAAGAAAGAAATCTGGAGGTGTAAGGTCTGGGGAGCGTGCCGGCCAATCGATCGGACCGCGGTGGCCGATCCACTTTCTGGGAAAGTTTTCATCAAGCACCGACGAACATAACGTCCATAATGAGGTGGAGCTCCATCATGCTGGAAATAACAGTCCTGATCTTGTACCCTGGGCCAAAAGAATGTTTGCAGCATATCCAGGTAAATTTCTGCAGTGACAGATCCTCAAAGAAAAAGGGTCCAATTATCCCTAATGGAGATATGGCTGCCCAAACTGTCACTCCAGGTAAATTTAAATCCTTCTCAACTGTCGCTCGGTCATTCGCAGCCCAGTAGACACAATGTGTGTCTGTTAATTGTGCCATTAAGCTTAAAACATGCCTCATCTGACCACGAGATGTTGTCTAGCATTGTGTCCTCTTCGTGAAGTTTAGCTAAGAACTCTTCGCCAAATTGAAGACGGTGGTCATCATCTCCATCATGAAGGGCATGCAGTAAGCGTGGAATGTAAGTTTCCATTTTTTCTGGTGAAGGATACGGATAACACTTGATTGGCTCACGTCCAACTCTGCAGATAAACGGCGAGTTGACTTTTGCGGACTTTGTTCCAGTCTTCTGATGGCTTCTTCAACCTTGGCTATCGTTGCCGTTTTCGGACGACCGCACTTCTTTGCAGTGGCTACCGACCCTGTTGCTTCAAATTTCTCGACAATCAACATATATGTTCTTCCTTGAGGTGGGTTAATATCGAATTCCTGTGCCAAACGGCGTGCCGCCATCGTTGGTTGTTCATTAAATTTGTGGTAATGTTTCACGGCCGCAATGCGTTGATTCATTGAAAGGTAATTCATGGTTCAATTTTAGCAAATTCAGTAACTTTCCAATCGCAGCAATAACCTGCAAAACAAAATCAAAAATAAATACATAACGAAAATTAATAATCTGCAAGACAATATTAACAACATGACTTCCCAGAAAGAATCTGACAGCCGAAAAACAGAAATCGGGCGCTACTTTTGACTCACCCTGTATGTATAACACTTTGTGAACAAAACATGAGGAACACCTGTTCTTTCCATGAAATAGCCTGATCAGGTGAATACAGTGAAAGCTATGATCCCTTTTGATTGCACCTGTTAAATCCAATTCAAATCAGTGTAGATGAAGGGGAGGAGACAGGGAAAGACGGATTTTTAAGCCTTGAGATGATTGAGACATGGATTTTGTAGTGTGCCATTTAGAGGGTGAATGGGCAAGCCAAAACCTGTAAGTGCTTTTGAACGGCGTATGATAGTAGGTGCCAGGCACATCGGTTTGAGTTGTCAAGAACTACAATGCTGCTGGCTTTTCATGCTTAACAGTTCCTGTGTGTATCAAGAATAGTCTACCATTATGTATTGGTCAAAGCTGTCGAGACGTCGAGAGTATCGTGGTGTTTTGGGAGTATATTTTTATGAGAATTATTTGATTATTTCTTGGTTTACTTCTTATTTTTCCCATCCCCTTTTCCCAATAAATCCTGTTCTTCTTCTACCGATCAGTCTGGTGCACAGAAGTCCAGCATTGGGAC
>CM068966.1:53223867-53239971 GCA_035128595.1 Eptatretus atami
CACACACACACACACACACGCACGCACACCGATCGTTCCTTCTGTACTCGCTCCCCATTCGTTTCTTCTTACATCCCAACTCACTCCCCCTCCCCCTCACCCTCCCCAAACCCCCAGGGACAAGCTCTGCAAAAAAGATGAAGATTGTTGGCGATGGATGTTGCAGATGGGATATAATTTAAAGTAAATTTCACCTCGTAATTTGGAAAACAACTTCATGCACACCTGAGATAGTTTCGATTTAGACATTATCTGTAAGACAGTTGATATTAATGACCATATTTCCCCATAATTAGACAAGTCTTGAGGAATTAGAAGTTGATTATTGTCGCTCCCATCAGAGAATCATTTTCTATTTAAGTACTTCCATAAAAAATTAATAAATTTATTATATTTATATTTGGTTTAAATTAAGATAAAAATTTTTACATTTAATAATAAATTTTTTAAATTTAAATTTAATTTTTAAATTTAATAATTAATTTTTACAATAATTTTTAAAATTTTTTAAATAAATAAAATTTTAAACCCATTAAAAAATAATTTTTATATTAAAATATCTTATTAATAAAAAACACCGGCTGGAATCATTTTAGATATTTTTTTTGCCATAATTTTTTTATAATTTTTTAGGAAAGAAAATAAAATTTTTTATTCTGAGTTTTTAATTTATAATTTTTTTTCAATAATCAATTATAATTTTATATTTTAAAATTATTTTCATAATTAATTAGAAAGAAAATATGTAAATAAATTTTTAACATTAAATGGAATTTTAAATTTATAAGAGAACGGAAAATTTTATAAAAATGAATAAATATTTATCGGAAATTTGATAATAATGCATAAAATAAATTAAAATTAAATTTAAATCTAAATTATTAAAATATTGAGATTTTTAAAAATTTAATTTTTTAAATAAATTATTAAAGGGTAAAATATTTTTAAAAAATAAATTTTTTTTATTAATTAATAAATTAAAAAAATAATTTTATTATAATTTTTTTAAAATTTATAAAAATAAGATTAAAAATATTATAAAATTATATGTAAAATTTTAATTTATTTATTTAAAAATTATATTTTATTTTAAAATATTTTAATTTATTAATAATTTTTATATAAGCAAACACAAAATTAAATATTTTTAAAATTTTATTTTAAATTAAAAATTATAAAAAAACAATAATTTTCAAAAATTTTTTAATATCTCTTTTAATCAATAAATTTCCAATTATTTATATTTTTAAACAAAACAAAATAAAAATAAATTAAAAAGCCATAATAAAAATAATAAATTTAAAAAATAATTTTTTATTATTTTACAAAAAAATAATTTTATTTTAAAAAAAATAAAAAAAAATAATTTTTATATTTTATTTTTAAAAAAAAAAAAAAAAACAAAATTTAAAACAAATAAAAAAATAAAAATTTAAAAAAAAAAAAAAATAATAGAAATTAAAAAAAATTATAATAAAAATTAATATAAACAAAAAATTATTATATAAAAAGAAAATCATTAATTAAATTTTTCAAAATTTTTCAAAATAAAAAAAATAAAAATAATAATTTTATATTTAAATAATTTATAATTAAAAAATTAATTTTTTTTAAAGAATTAATTTATTTTTAAAAAAATTAAAATTTGAAAAATTTAAATTAATAATTTTAAATTACGAGAGATAAATTATTATATAAAACTAAATAAAAATAAAAAATTTCATAGCAAAAATGAATTTTTCCAAATTTTTTTTTAAAAAAATAATTAAATTAATTTCAAATTAATTATATATATATAAAAATTATTTATATAATAAAAACATTTAAAAATTAAATTTAATAAATTAAAAATTAGAAATATATTTAAATTTTTTTAAAAAAAAATAAAAAAAATTTTTTAAATTTTAATCACTATTTAATTTAAAAATATATTATTTTTTTTTTTATATTAAATATTTTTTATTAAACTGATAAAGAATTTTTTATTATAATAAATTTTATCAAATTAATTTTTTTTAAATATAAATATAAAAATTTTATTAAATTCATTTAAATTTATTCAAATTATTTAAAAATCATTTAATATTAAAAAAAAATTGATTAAAATTTTATTAATTATTTTAATTATTTAATGATATTTAAAATTATACAAAAAATTATGTTTTAAATATAATTTTATTTTTTTATTTTATTATATTTAAATAATAAAAGAAATATTAATAAAATAAAAATATTATTATCTATATTAATATTTTAATTTTTTTAATTAATTAAAAATTACATTTAAAAAACATATATCATTATTTATTAATAATTGTAATTCATTTAATTTTTTTTTTTTTTAAGAAATGATCACAATTTTTAAATTTTTAATTTAATTTAAATGAAATTAATTTTATTTTAATTAAGTATATTTTTAAAGAAGAATTAATATTGTATATTAAAGATTACAATAATAATTTGTTAATTAAATTTTGAATGTGGTAGAACTCAAATTTTTATATTAAATAAATAAAAAATAAAAAATTAAATTTTAAAAATTAGAGAATTTTAAAAATTGAAAATAAATTTTCTTTAAAAATTTTTTTTTTTTTTTTTTTGAAATAATTTTAAATTTTTATTTGATTTAGAATTAAAAATTAATGAAATATAAATTTTTTATTGACAATTTTAAAATTAAAATTTATATTTTAAACTTTTATTTAATTAAAAAATTTTTAATTTTTTTTTAAATTTTATTTTTTATTTAATTTAAATTTATATATAAAATTTTTTTTTAAAATAAATTAAAAAGTTTTTAAATTTTAAAAATTGATCTTAAAAAAAGAATTTTAAATTAAGATCATATTACAACTCACATTATTATATATTTTAAAATAAATATAAATTTAAAAAAATTTTTTTATATTTCATATAATTAAAATTTATTTAAAAAAAATAAATTTTTAAATTTAAAATATATTAAATTTTTATTGACGAGATTAGAAAAAATTAGTTTTTATATTTAATAAAAATTAAAATTTTATTTATTTTTATAAATAAAATTTTTAAAAAAATTAATATTTATTATAATCTTTAAAATTAAAATAAATATAAATTATTTTTTAAAAATATTTTATTGTTTTTTCTTTTATTTAGAGTTTATTTAATATAAAGAATTTTAATTTTATTTAAAGATTTAAAGAAAATTTATGAAAAATTTAATATTTTATTTTTTTAGGAAAGTTATTATTTCAGAAATTTTGATTAAAAGATAAAAATAATTTTAATGAGAAAATTTTTTTTATTACTAATTTTATTTATTTTATTTTTTTAAAATTTTTTTTATTTTTTAATAAATATATTATTGATATTTAAATTTATAATTTTTTTATTTTATAATATATTTTTTTTTTTAATTTTAAAGAATTAAGATAATTTTATAATTAAATTATTAATTTAAAATTTAATTTTGATAATTTAAAAAAAATTATATTTTATAAATTATTTTTTTTTATTTTAATTTTTTGAAAATAAATAATTTAAAAAAATAAATGTTTAAAAAATTATTTTTTCTTAATTAAAATATTAAATAATAATAAAAATAATAATTTCTCTTAAAAATTTTATTGATTTTTATATAAATTTTAAAATTAAATAAATTTAAAAAAATAATAAAAAATTAATATTATATATTATAAAAAAATAAAAAATAACAATAATTAATGAAAAATTAATAAAAAAATAATAAAAATATAAAAAAAAATTATAATAATAATAAAAAAAATATAAAAAAAAAGAAAATAAATTAAAAAAAAAATACATATTTTAATTTTTAAAATTAAAAAAAACAAAAGACCAAACCCAAAAAAAAAGGAAAAATAAATTAAAGAAATTTAAAAAAATTTTATTTAAAAATTTAAATAAAATTAAATAAAATGAATTTACATAAAGCAAAATTAAAATAAATTTAAAATTTTTAAATATAATTTTTAATTATAAAAATAATTAATCATTAAGAATTCAATTTATTTATTATTATATTTATTATTTAAAGGGAGATTTAATGCAATTATGTAATTAAAAATTTATTTTTATTAAATTCTTATTATTAAAATTTGTTTTTTTTAAAAAATAATTACGGCGAAAATGATTTAAAGAGAAAGAATAAAATTGCGATTAAATTAAATTTAAATTTATAAAAAAAAGAAAAAAAAAATCTTATTTTTTCCCAAATAAAAAAAAATTTTTAAAATTTTTTTATAAATGAGAATTAATTATTTTATTTATTTTTTTATTTTTATTTTTTATTATTTTATTAAAAATATTTATTTTTTATTATTTTTTTTATTAATTAAATATAATTTTAAATTTAATTGTTGATAATAACAAAAATAATTTTTAAAATAATTTAATTTTAATTTAATATAATTTAAAAGAGGTTTAATAATTTAGTAAAAAATTAAGGAGATTATAAGGATAAAATTTTGAATTTTTTGTCTACTAATATATAAATAATTGAATTTAAGATTTAAAATGTGATTTTAAATATAGATATAATTTAATTTAATTTTTTGATAAAAGATAAACTTAAAATTATAAAAAAATTCTAATTTAAGTGGAAAGATTTTTTTGTAATTTAATAAACATAAATTTTTTAATAAAACAAAAATTATATTAAAATAAAATTAAGAATATAAAAAGAATTTTTTAATAAAGATATTAAACACATAGGATTTAATAATTTAATTTTTTATAAAAAATATAAAAAATTAATAAAAAAAAATAAATTTTAGAAAAAATATAAATCAAAAAAAATTTTTTTAATATATAAACAATAATACCATTAAATTGTCTTTTTTTATTTTCAGCAAATTAAACAATATATTAATTAAATTAAATTATTTATAAAATTCATTTTAATAAAATAAATTAATTATAATTAATTATTTAAATTATAAAATTTAAAAATTATTTAAATTACGAGATTTTTTTAATTAAAAAATTAAAATAAAAATAAAAAAATTAAACTTTGATAATAATATTTTAATAATTAACCATAAATTTTAAGAAAATTTTTTTTTAAAAAAAATATAATTTTAAATTTATTTTAATTTGCAATTAAAAAATTAAAAAAATTAATAAAAAAAATATAATATTTTTTTAAAAATAAAATCAAATTAAAAATAAAAAATTAAAATCATTAAATTAATTTTTATATTTAAAAAAAATAAATAAAATTAATTATTTAATTTTTTTAATTAATTTTAATAACATTTATATTTAATAATATTAAATATTAAATCAAAAATTTAAATATTTTAAATATTAAAATATAATTTTTATATTATTTAAATTTTAATTAATTAAATTTATAAAAAATATTTTTAATTTATTAATCATTAATTTTTTTTTTTTAAATTTTTAAAATAATTATTTTAATAAATTTTTATTTTAAAAAATACAAAAAAATAAAAATGATAAAAAAAAAAATTAAAACAATTAATTTTTTTATTTAAATAAATAAATATTTAATAATTTTAAAATAATTATAAAAATAAAAAAAAAATTTTTTAACAAAAAATTATTTTTAATATTTATAAAAAAAAAATTAAGATAAAAATTTATTTTTAAAACAATTTAATCAATTTTTTCAGAAAGAAAATTTTTTATTTGTGAAAAATTTTTTAATATTTTAAAAATTTTTTAATATTAATTTTTATAAATTTGGATTTTAAATTAAAAAATTTAAAATATTTTATAAAAATAATGAGTTTAATTTATGAATTTAAATATATTTTTTTAAATTAAATTATTAAAATAATATATATTTTAAAAAAAATAACTAAAAAATATTTAAAACTTAATTTTATTTTATTATTATTATAAATATTTATTAAAATAAATTTGTTTATTTATAAATTGGTAGTTTTTTTTAATGCCCAAAAAATTCAAAATTATTTTTTTAAAATTTAATGATTAAATTAATAAAAATAATATAATTTTTAAAAAGAAATTTTTAATAAAAAAATCGAAAAAAATATTTATTAAAATAAACAGAAATTTTAATTTGGGTTTTTTTTAAAAATTTTCAATAAATAATGAAAATTTTTTTAAATTAAATTTTATTAAATTTTTAGTAAAAAATTTATAATTTTTATAAAATATATAATAAAATTGAAAAAAAAATTTTATTTTTTATCTAAAAAAAATTAATTATATTATTTTTTAAAATAAAAAATTTTTTATTATATAAAAATTTTTAAAAAAAAATATTTAAATTCAAATTTTTTATTAATTTTCACATTAATATAAATAATTTAACAATTTTTAAATTGTAATGTAACATTTTATAAGAGTATTTTTAAATATATTTAGATAAAAAATATTATTTTAATTTATTTTTTCACTTTTTTTAAAACAAATTTAAATAAAATAATTTTTATTTTTATATAATAAAAATATATATTAAATATTAAATTAAATTATTTTCATTAATTATATTTAATATTTTAAAATTCAATTTAATTAATTTTTAAAATAAACTTTAATTTTATTTTTTTTTTTTTAAAATAATCTAAATTTTTTAAAAACAAAAATTGAAAAATTAAAAAATTTATTATAAATCTTTTTTAAAAATAAATTTTTATCAAAATAAATTTAAAAAAAATATTTTAAAAAAATATTTTGTTTTTAAAATTATTAATTTAAAATATAAATTAAGAATTAAAATTTTTTAAATTTTAAAAAATATTAATTTAAAAAAAAGATGATTTATTTTAACAAAATAAATAAATTATGAAAATTTTTATTTTTTTTTAAAATATATTTATTTTAAAACAACACAAATAAAAATTAAAATAACAAATAATTTGATTTTATTTAAGTTTATTTTTCTTTTTATTTTACATTAAATAATTTTACCCATTATATTTTTTAATTTTTAAAAATTTGAGGTATTTAAAAATTAATTTAAAAAATTTATAATTAAAAATTTTATATTTTTCTTTTTAAAATTAAATTATAAATTTAATTTTATATTAATTTTATTTAATTTTTTTAATTATTTTTTTTTTAATATTTTATTTTAATAATTATTTAAAAATTTTTTTTAATAATATCATTGATTTTTAAATATTTAAATTTATTATTTTTTTTTTTTATTATTATTAAAATAATAAAATTAAAATAATTATTCTAAATTTATTTTAATTTAATAATAATTATTAAAAAAATTTTTATAAATGCTATTATTAAGCAACTTTTAAAAAAAATTTATAATAAAATATTTTTATTTTTTTTTTTTAAAAATTTTTTGATTAAGATTTTTTTTTATACATTTATTTTTTTTTTTTTAAATTTTTTATAATTATTAATGTTAAAAAAAAATTTTTAATTTATTTTTTAATTTTGATTTTTTCAACATTTTTTAAAAATAAATTAAATTTAACAAATTTTAATTATTTTTTAATTAAATTTGTAATAAAAAAAAAAATTTTTATTTTATTTAAAAATTAATAAAATTTTTTAAATATAAATAATTTATTTTTTTAAACAATTATTTTTTGAAAATTCTTAAAATTAATTTAAAAAAAAAATATTTTATTTAAAATATATTTGAATAAAAAAATTAATTAATATTAAAATAAAAATTTAAAATATATTTTATTTTTATAAATTATAATTATTATAAAATATTTAAATATAAATTTTATTAAAATTTATTTTTTTATTTTTTATTTTTTAATTAAAAATTAAAATAAATTAAACGAAAAATTTTTATTTTTTTATTTGATCATTTTAATTAAAATTTTTTTTTTAATTTTTTTTATAAATTAAATTTAAACATTAAAAAGTTAAGATATTTTTTAAATAAATTTTATGAAAATAAATTAAATTTTTAAAAGACATAATTTAAAATTCTTTAATTCTTTTTAAAAATTTCAAATTTTAAATTATTATTATTAAATAACATTTTAAAATTTTTTTTATAAAGATAATTAAATTAAAATTTTTTTAGAATTAAATTAAGATAAAAGATTAATTAATTTAAATTAAATTTTTTTATAAATAGATTATTGATATTTATTTTAATTAAATTTGAAATTTTTTTATTTTAATTAATTTTTAAAATTTTTTAAAATTTATAAATTAAATAAATTATTATATTTTTATAAAAATATAATTATAATTTAATTGAGAGAGAAGAGAGAGGAGAGAGAGAATAATTAATATTAAACTTTAAATAATAATTTGAACAGAAAATTTTTATGATTTAAAAAGAGTTTATTTTTAATATAAAGAATTAATTTTTAATAAAAATTATTTCTTTTATAAAAATTTTAAAATAATATAATTTTATTTAAACAATAAATTTTTTATATTTATTAAATAATTATTATTAAATTAAATAAATTAAAAAATTTTTAATATAATTTTAATTTTTTTTTATTTTTATTTAATATAAAAATAATTTTTTAAAAAACTTAATAAAATATTCTTTATATTTAAAAAAATAATTTTAATTTTTACCATTTAAATTAATTTTTTTTTAAAATACAAATATTTTTTTAATTTTAAAATATTTTTTTTTATAAAATAAAGATTTTTAATTTAATCAAATATTTAAAATTTTATTTTTATTTTTTTTTTATAATTAATTATTTTATTATGAAAAATAAAAAAACAAATTATAAATTTTTAAAAATAATAAAATCAATTTTTATTAATTTTAATTTAAACTATAAATTTTAAAAAAATCTCTTTTTTTAACATCTTAAAAATTAATTTAAAAAAATTTTTTTTTCATAAAATATTTTTTTTTTTATAATATTAAATTTTTTTTTAATATAATTTTTTTAATTTCTATTTTATTTTAAAATATTTTTAATTATATTAAAAATAAAATAATTTTTTTATTAAAAAAAATAATTAAACATTTATAAAAAAATTTGAAAATTTTTAAAATTTAAAAATTAAAATTAAAATTAATTTATTTAAATTCAATAAGTTTAAATTTAAATAATTAAAATATAATTTTATAAAAATTTTATAAAAAAAAAAATTTAAATTTAATTATTTAATTTAATAAAAATTTAACTTTTTTTTTAAAAAAATTTATATTTATTTATTTTAAAAAAAAAATAAATAATAAAAATTTTAATAATTTAATAATAAATTTTAAATTTTATTATTAATTTTTTTTTTTTTTTTTTTAAAATTAAAAAAATAAAATCAATGAAATTTTTTAAATTTTTATTTTAAATAATTTTAATTATATATTAAATAATAAATAATTTTAAAATATATTAAAAATAATTTTTGAACAAACATATTTATTTTATGATCAAATTATTGAAGTGAAAATTTTAAAATTTAAATTAAAAATTATTTTTTATAAAAATAAATTAAAAAAAAAAAATCAAAAATAATTAAAAATAATTTTTTTTTTTGAAAAGGAAATCAATTTAATTTTAAATTTTTTTTAAATTAATTATTATATTAAAAAAAATTTTTAAAAAATAAAAAATTATTAAAATTAAATAATAAAATATATTTAAAATTATTAATTTTTTAATTTACAAAAAAAATAATTTTTTTAATGAATTTTTTTATTATTGTAATTTTTTAAAGTATATTTTTTTAAAAAATTTTTAAAAATTTGAATATATATTTTTTTTAAAATTATTACCTAAAATTAAGAACAAATTATTTTTTATCACAAATTTTTATAAAAAAAAATTTAAATTATTAAAAAAATTAATAAATTTTTTACAAAAAATTTTTTTTTAAAAATTTTTTTTTGAAATAATAAAATAATTTAAATTTTAAATTAAAAAAAAATTCTTATAAAAATTTTTTTATTTTATAAATAAAAATTATTTAATTTTTTTTAAATAATTTTATTATTATTATTTGTTAATTCATTAATTTTTTATAATTTTTTTTTTAAATTTAAATTTAATAATTGTTTATTTATATTTTTTTTTTAAATATTATTTTAATTTTTTTAAATTTTAATATTAAAAAAATTATTTTTTTAATCAAATTTTTTTTATTTTTTTAATAATTTTTAATTATTTGATTATAAATTATTTAAAAAATTATTTAAAAAAAAATTTAATGAAAAAATTTAAACATTTTATTTTAAAAAAATTAAAAAAAGTAAAATATATTAGAATTATAATATATTTAAGATAAAAATTTTAATATATTTTAAAAAAAAAAAATTAATTTTAAAATTTTTAATATAATTAAAAATAAAAAAATAAATTTTATTAAATAAAGTTTAATAAAATTAATATTTTAAGTTTTTTTTTTATTTTTAAAAATATTTTTTTTATTAAATTTAAAAACAAAATTCAAATAAATTACAATTTATTAATAATTTTAATTTTAATTTTCATATTAAATTAAATTAAATTTAATTTATATTATTTAATTTAAAAAAATTTTTATTTTAAAAAATATATTTTAATTAAATTTTTTTTTTTATTATTTAAATTTATAATTTTTTTAATTTATTAATTTTTATTTAAATTTAAATAAATTATTTTAATTTAATATTTTATAAATTAATAAAAAACAAATACCTACTTTTATTTAATATTAATAAAATTATATTTTTATAAAATTATAATTCATTTTTTAAAATATTTATAATAAATATTTTAAAAAAATATTTAAATTTTAATATTTTTAAAAATTAATATTTAAAATTTATAAAATTTTTAATTAAAAATTTTATTATTTAAAAAATTTAAATTAATTTTTTTAAAAATTATTTATAATAATTATTTTTTTTTTTTTTTTAATTTTATTTTTATTTTTTACAAATTTTTATTCTTTTTTATTATTTATTTTTCAAAATAAATCATAAACTTTTTTTCACATATTTTTTTAAAAAAAAATTAATAAAAATTAATTAAAAAATATTTTTTATCCTCACTTTATTTTTATATTTTTATTATTAATTTAAAAAATTTTTTTAATAAATTTTTTTAATTTTTAAATAAATTTAAAGAATTAATTAAAAAAAATTTTTAATTAATAATCAATTTTTTTAAATAATATTTAAAATAATAATTTTTTTAATTTTTTTATATTAATTTTATTATTTTTTTATTTATTAAAAATTTTTTTTTTTTAAATTTTAAAATTAAAAATTTTAAAAAATTTTTTTTTAAATTTTATTAAAATTTTAAATTTTTTTTATTTAATAAAATTTATATTTTTTAAAATTTAAGATTTTTTTAAATTTTTATTTTCTTTTTTTTTTTTTTATTAATTTTAATGTTTAAAAAAAAAAAAATTATCATATTGAAATTTTCTTGATTTAAAAGATAAAAATTTAAAAAAAAAAAAAAAATTAATTTTTTTATTTTTATTAAAAAAATATAATTAAATTTTTATAATTTTTATTAAATAAAAAATTTTATAATTTTAATATTTTAGAATATTTATTTTTAATTTTTTAATAATTATAAAATTTTTAAAAAAAAAAATTTTTCAAATTATTTTATATTGTTAAATATATTCAATATAATTAAAGAAAAAATTTAAATATTATAATTTTATTTTAAAATAAAAATAATTTTATAAAGAAAATTAATTTAAATAATTATTATTTTAAAATAAATATAATTTAACACTTAAATTTTAAATTTTTAAAATTTTTTTCATTTAAATTTTTTTTTTTAATTAATTTATTAAAAAATTTTTTTTTTTATATTAAATATTTTATTAAAAATTTTTTATTATTTTAATTTAATGAAATTAAAAAATTTATAAAAATTTTTTTTTTTTTTTTTAAATTTTTTTTTTTTATTTTAAAAAAAAAATATTTATTTTTATTATATTTATTTATAAGAAAAATATATTTTTAAAAAATTATTAATTAAATATTTTTTATTTAATATAAAAATTTTATTAATTTTATTAAATTAAAAATAATTTATATAAAAATTTATTTAAAAAATTTTTTTAATAACAACCAAATGAATATTTAAATTTGAAATATTTTTTATTTAATAAATAATAAAAAAAATAAAATTAATAACAAATTATTTTTTTTATATTTAAAAAATTAAATTTTTTATTTTTTTTTAGAATATTTTATTTAATATATTATAATTAAATTTTTTTCATATATTAATTTATAAAATTAGATTTATTTTTTATTTATAAATAAATTAGAATTTTTTAAATCCATATTAAATATTAAATTATTTTTAAAAATAAATAAGAATTTTAAATTTTAACAAATATAATTTACTAAAAAATTTTTTATTTAAAAAAATTTTTAATTTAATTCTTTTAATAAAATTTTTTTATTTAATTTTTAATATTAAAATAATTAATTAAAATTAATTTTAATTAATTTTTATTAAATAAAATTTATTTTTAATATATTATAATTAATAAAAATTTGTAATTATTAATTTATTTTAAAAAAAAATTTTTAATAAATTTTTTTTTTTATTTTATTTTAAAAATTTTAAAAAAAAATAAAGAAATTATTTAATAAATTTTAATTAAAAATTAAATTTTTTTTATTTTTTAATTTTTAATTTTATTTTTAAATATTTAAAATTTTTTTATATTAAAAAAAATAAATAATAAAATTTTAATTTTATTTTTAAAAAAAAAAAAATTTATAAATATATTTTTTTTATTTTTTTTTAATTATTCATTTTTTTTTAAAAAATTTATTTTTTTTAAAATTTTTAAATTTTTAATAAATAATTAATAATTAAAAAAATCTTTATTTTTTTTTTAGAATTTTTTTTTTAAAATTTTTAATATTTTTTTAAAAAATTTTAAAATTTATTAAAATTTTTTTTAAAAAATTTTTTTTATTTTTTTAATTTTTTTTTATAATAATTTTTTAGTAATTAATAAAAAAATTTGTTATTTGTATATAAAATTTTTTTATTTTCATTAAATAAAAAAGAATAATATTTTTTTTTAAAAAAAATAAATAAAAAAAATATATTAAATTTTTTTTTTTTTTTATAAAATTATTTTGTAATTATGAATATTTTTATTAAATAAAATTAATTTTATATTAAAATTTTTTAATTTTTTATTTTTTTTATTTAAAAAATTTTTATATTAAAATTAATAATAATAAATTTATTTTTTATTTAAAAAAAAAAAATTAAAAAAATTATAAAAAATTAAAATTATTTTTATTATAAATTAATTTGAAAAGAACCAATTAAATTTTTATATAAATAATATTAATATTTTTAATTTAATTTTTAATTAATTTAAATTAATAAAAAAAAATAATTTTTTTTAATTAAATTTTTTAAATTATTATATAAATTTTTTTTTTTTTTTATCCATAAAGAATTTTAATTTAAATTTTTATTTTAATTATTAAATTTAAAAAAGAATTTTTATTTATTTTATATTTTTTTAATAAATTTAAAGATTAATTTTTTTAAATTATTTTAAAAAAAATTTTTATTTTTTAATTATAATTACATATTAATTTTATTTTTTAATTTTTTAATTTTTTTTTTTAATAAATTAATTTAATATATAAATTAATAAATAAATTAATTTTTTTTTTTTTTTATTATAATATTTAAGGATTTTATTTAAAATTTAATAATAATAAAAAAATTTTATTATTAAAATTAAAAAATTAATTTTAAAATAATAAAATAATTAAAGGGAAAAAAATTTTTTTAATAAAAAAAAAATTAATAAATTAATAGATAAATTTTAAAATATATTTAAATAATTTTTAATTTTTTTTTTTAAAATAAATATAAAAAAAAATATTTTCTTAAATTAAATTATAAAAAATTTTATATTATTTTTTTTTTTTATTTTTAAATTAAATTATTTAAATTAAAAATTTACAAAAAAAAGAATTTATTATAAATTTAATAAAAAAAAAAAAAAATTTTATATAATTTAAAATAATTTTAATTTTTTTAATTAAATTTTAATTTTTATAAATAAATAAATAAAATTAAAATTAAAATAAAATTTTAATTAAAAAAATTAAAGATTTTTTTTTTATATTAAAATTTAAAATAAAATATTTAATTTTAAATAATTAATTTAAATTTTTATAAAATATTAAAAATTTTAAAATTTAAAAAATTTTTTAAAAATAAAAATTATAACAAAAAATATTTAAAAAATTTAATCTTTTTATTTAATATTTAAAAAAAAAATAAAAATTTTATAATTTGATATTTTAATTTTTTTTTTTTAATGTAATTTTATAATATTTTATTTTAATATTTATTTTAAAAATTTTTAATTTATAAAAAAATATTCAAAAATAAATATTTAAATAAAAGAATATTAAAAAAAAAAATTTAAAAAAAAAATATAAATTATTTTAAATTTTAATAATTAAAATTTTATAAAATTAAAAATAAAATATAAATTAAATTTTTTTAAAAAATTATTATTTTTTCATAAAAATTAAATTATTTAAAAAAAAATTACATTAAATTTTTTATTTATATTATTTTAAAATTTTTTATTTATTAAAATAATTTAAAAATATTAATAATTTTTTATAAAAACAAAAATAAAATATATATAAAATATAATTTAAAAAAATAAATTAAAAAAATAAAAATATTAATGAATTTAAAAAATTAATTTTTAAATAAATTAAATTTTTATTATAGATTTTAAGAATAAAAATTAAAAAAAATAATTAATAATAAATTTATTTTTTTATATTTTTAATAATAAATTTTAAAATTTAATATTTATTTTAATTTTTTTATAATATTTTTTAATAAAAAAATATAAATTTAGATTTAAGAAATATAAATTTAATATTTTTTTTAAAATATATAAAATCATTTTAATTTTAAATTAAAAAATTTTTCTTCATTAAAAATAATTATATAAATGGATAAATAACTTTTTTATTTATTAACAAAATATTATAAATATAATTTTTAATAAAATTTTTTTAAATTATAAAATTATTTTTTTTAAATTTTTTAAAAATTTTTAAAAAAAAAAATTTATTAAATTTTATTTAATATATTTATTCTTTTATTTAATTCTTTTAATTTTAAAATTTATATTATTTGAAATAAAATTTTATAAAAATTAATTTAAAAAAAATTTTAATATTTTTAATAATTAGATTTAAATTAGAATTTTAAAATATTTATTGTCTCCCTCATAATAAATATTTTCTATTTTAATTTTTTTTAAATTAAATTTACTTTCAACACAAAGAACTTCTGTGGAGCATCATCCTTTTTTCAACCACCATAAGGTCAGTCTTTGTGAGTGTTTAACAAAGTTGGACCTTCCGATGGTTTGTGACGAGGTTATTCAGAAATGGTCCAAATGTGTTGCCACGTTTCGATGAAGATTCTCCACTTTTATTGTCCCTGCAATCAAATGGCCAAATTCAATGGTCTTCCTTGTGATCCAACGTTGATCACAATGTATGGTCTTTTAGCAGACGTTTTGTGAGACTTGTCTAAGTGCAGCCAACATCACATTCATAAAGCTGAAGAAAGCTTCATTCTCCTTATTTTAACTTGCTGTCCCATTACGGTCTACCTGAAATCTAATTGTCATCAACGGTTGGTTTATCAGAAAGAGATTTAAAAATCATATATTTTGCTTCAAAGCTGGACTTGTAAAATAAAAATCCAGAGATGAGGACAAACACATCGATACTCGTCTCCAGCCCAGACTTGTTTCTTCTCGACCCGTCACATCTACCAAGGAGCACGACTGCCTTCGCCATCCTGTGGACCTTGTGGTATCTTTTCTTTCCTTGGCGTTTTTCTGAATGGCCTTGTTGTAACAGCCTGCACTCTACGTTGCTTCGACAAGCCCATGATTACGTATATCGCCGTTGCATCGGTGGTCGATACTTTTTGGGGAGTGACCGGAATGACCTCGTACACATACAGAATGACCGTCGGACCGAAGCTCATGAGGTTTGCTGATTGCCTCACCCAAATGTTCTTCCTCCATGTCGCCCTTCATGGGCCAGTTTCTTGTGATTTCTCTGATGTACGTCGATCGCCATTGCGCCATATTTTGGCCGTACACGTACGCGAATTGGACTGCCAAACGCAGCAGCCCTTTTAAGACTCTTGCTGTTGTTTGGTC
>CM068966.1:53239981-53250876 GCA_035128595.1 Eptatretus atami
GTTTTTGGTCTAGTTTTCGTTGTTGCAGCTATGTGGTTGAAATTCTGCAGCTCTGTTGTCGTAATTAACGACGCCATTTGCTACTACGGCATGGTGAGCACAGCGGCTTGCAGTAACAAACGAACACCAAACATTGTAACGGTTACTGTGTTGTACCTGGTTGTGGGCCACAGCGCCGTTGTCGCAGCATTTTCAACGTGTTGCATCATCGGAAAATGTCGCAAAGCCAGCATGAGAGACACTGGGTCGAAAGCTCTCCACACCTGCCTGTCACAGCTCTTCTTCTTCTTGTCCCATTTTCTATCCATCATGGTGACATCATTTCTTAACAGAGGTTTTATCAGCAACAAAGACGCTCATTTTGTGTTTGTTTTGATCACAAACTCAATTCCTCTGATTGTGAACCCACTCGTCTTTGGCCTGAGAACGAAAGAAATCCGAGCACCGATTGTACGCGTCCTCCGACGGTGGAGAAATGAGCAACGGCAGGTGACCAATTTCAAGGTGGGGAAAGGAGATGTGACATCAGTCGAAGGCTCAAGGGCAAAAGGGAAAGTGTAAGTCATTCATCTTTTTGACCCTTAATTGTTACACATTATCTCTACTTCCCATCACTTAACACGCATCTTTTCTCCAACATTCAGCAGTGTTGTACATCGGTTAGGCAAAGTTATAGAGGGACAGCTTAGTGGGACGTTTAGCAGTGCCAGTGTGGTTGTGGTGTTGTAGAGATGTTGAGCAATGTTCTTGAGATGTTGAGTGGTGTTGTGGAGCCGTTTTGCAGATTTTGTTGAGATGATCAGTGGTGTTGTGGAGACGTTGAATTTTGTTGTTTAGACTATGAGCAGTGTTGTTAAGGCGTTGACCGGTGTTGGTCAGGCGTTGACCGGTGTTGTTGAGGCATTGACCAGTGTTGTTGAGGAATTGACCGGTGTTGAGACATTGAACGGTGTTGAGACATTGAACGGTGTTGTTGACAGGTGTTGTTGAGGCGTTGACCGGTGTTGTTGAGGCATTGAATGTTCATTGGACAGTGTTGTGAGGCATTGACAGGTGTTGTTGACCGGTGTTGTTGAGGCGTTGACTGGTGGTTGACCGTGTTGTTGAGGCATTGAACGGGTTTCATTGACAGTGTTGTTGAGGCATTGACCGGTGTTGTTGAGGCATTGACCGGTGTTGAGGCATTGACCGGTGTTGAGACATTGAACGGTGTTGTTGACAGGTGTTGTTGAGGCGTTGACCGGTGTTGTTGAGGCATTGAATGGTGTCATTGACAGGTGTTGTTGAGGCATTGACAGGTGTTATTGACCGGTGTTGTTGAGGCGTTGACTGGTGTTGTTGACCGGTGTTGTTGAGGCATTGAACGGGTTTCATTGACAAGTGTTGTTGAGGCATTGACCGGTGTTGTTGAGGCGTTGACTGGTGTTGAGGCATTGAACGTGTGTATGTTTCAGGTGTTCTTGAGGCGTTGACCGTGTTGTTGACCGGTGTTGTTGAGGCGTTGACTGGTGTTGTTGACCGGTGTTGTTGACGCATTAAACGGTGTTGTTTGAGGCGTTGACTATTGTTGAGGCGTTGACAGGTTATTGAGGCATTGAACGGGTGTCATTGCAAATGTTGTTGAGGCTTGACCGGTGTTGTTGAGGCGTTGACTGGTGTTGAGGCATTGAACTGTGTTGTTTACAGTGTTCTTGAGGCGTTGACCGGTTTGTTGACCGGTGTTGTTGAGGCATTGACCGGTTGGGCATTGACCGTGTGTGAGACATTGAACGGTGTTGTTGACAGGTGTTGTTGAGGCGTTGACCGGTGTTGTTGAGGCATTAATGGTGTCATTGACAGGTGTTGTTGAGGCATTACAGGTGTTATTGACCGGTGTTGAGGCGTTGACTGGTGTGTTGACCGGTGTTGTTGAGGCATTGAACGGGTTTCATTGACAAGTGTTGTTGAGGCATTGACCGGTGTTGTTGAGGCGTTGACTGTGTTTGAGGCATTGAACTGTGTTGTTTACAGGTGTTCTTGAGGCGTTGACCTGTTGTTGACCGTGTTGTTGAGGCGTTGACTTGTTGTTGACCGGTGTTGTTGACGCATTAACGGTTTGTTGAGGCATTGACCGGTGTTGTTGAGGCGTTGACCGATGTTGTTGACTGGTGTTGTTGAGGGCGTTGACTGTGTTGAGGAATTGAACTGTGATGTTTACAGGTGTTGTTGAGGCGTTGACCGATGTTGTTGACTGGTGTTGTTGAGGCGTTGACTGGTGTTGAGGAATTGAACTCTGTTGTTTACAGGTGTTGTTGAGGCGTTGACCGATGTTGTTGACCGGTGTTGTTGAGGTGTTGACCCGTGTTGTTGAGATGTTCAGCGGTGTTGTCGAGACATTGCTCGTTAATTGGCTTTACTGTACGCAGATATGCTTTTTTATATTTGTAATGTTCCTTAAGTGCTTGTTTTGGTAGAATCAGATAACCACTCGTTGTAACAATACAACTGATGATGTTGACACACCATCATGTCTCATACTCTCATCGTTAAGGTCGAACAATGCTTTGTGAGTGAGAGGCCGAACAAAGAAACATTCGAGTTCGGATCCTGGATCCGCATGGGCAGGAAGGTGATGAAATTCCACAGGAGAGACTTTCCTCGAAATACCCAAGCGATACAACTAAGGACGTCTTCGTTAACGGTCACCATTAACGCCACCATCTTGGAGGGTCGGCCACAGGAGTTCTCTTGGTCCGAGTGTTCACGACCCAGACTGGCCAGTCCTGATCTTCACGAAATGTCCGTGCGATAATTATCATACAATGTATATTAAACAGATGACCTGTGACGTTTGTATTAAATTAAACATATCCAGTAGTTTTGTTTATTTTGTTAACTTACATTTTGCGCTTGAAATGTCGGAATTTTGCGCTGAAGGTCGTGGGTTGAAGACCCGCGCGACCTCTGACCTCGAACAGGTCACTGTGCTCAATGACAGAGCACCAAAGATTTTTCAACTTGTGCAATAAATATAAATTCTATAGTTTCCTAAAATCTTTTCTTCTTGACACGTTTTTCTATTTCAATTCATCAAGCGTGTGATCATCATGAAGAGATCTGGAGCTATATATTTATTTTGCAATAAAAGTTATTTATTTGATTGAAGATGCTGCACTTGAGTAATCTCATCTACAGCACAGGTACATCCTTCGCACCTCGTAATATGACAATTACATTGTCTTCCCACATGTGGTGTTGCTGTTGCAGTCGTCAAACATGAATGCCCCCATGGATGTCCATCAGGAGCAACGTGCTGTTATGGTGTTCTTGGTGTGTGAGAAGGAGACCATTGGGAACATCCACAAGCGACGACAGAAGGCGTATGGGGACGATGCTGTCGATCACAGCACAGTTGGTCGATGCGCCGAGCGGAGAACGTCCGCATGAGTTGAACATGCCGATGTAGGTGACTGCCCTCGCAGTGGCAGGCCACGGTCAGCACGGACGGATGTCAATGTTGAAAAGGTGAACGACGTCGTTATGGCACACTGACGCGTAACTGATGGACAACTGTCACTCCAACTGGACATGAGTGAAGCAAGCTTGTACAGAATAGTGAAACTGTTGGGCTGTGTAAAAGGTCTGCGCTGATGATGTTCACCTGTCATCCACCTCGTAAATTGAACCCGATCACATGCCTGTTTAACATCGGTTAATATTAACATTATCAAAATTATCGACTTTACATCAATAATTGTGGGATTTGTCGGGGAGGGGGGGGAGAAGGGGATGGTGTGTTTATCATGGCAGGTCTTCAAGGTAAATGTCTTTTACGGAAGATATTTATGTCCACTTTCTATGCGTGCACACGGCCGGATCTTCAATAACTAGAAGGGCACTTGGTAGAGGGCATACCTCCACCAGGCCACTGGTAGGACATCTGATAGGACATATTATCTGGATTGGACATATCTGATGGGACATATCTGGATTGGACATATCTGGATTGGACATATCTGATGGGACATTGATAGGATCTGATAGGACATATCCTACTGATAGGACATATGTGGATTCAGACCTGAACCAAAATCGAATCGCCTTGTTCTTGTCACCCACCCAACTAATCCACCAAGTTTTATCACAACTCGTCCACAACTTTTTTCAAATATCATGCTATACAAAGTACGTATATAATTGCTGGCCCCATCCCTCAATGGTGAAGAATGACTGAGGAAATTAAAAAAAAATTCGTAGCCGGATCCATTTTCTCCACATCTTCACCAAAATTGAATCGATTCGTCCTCGTCACACGCCCAACGTGTCCAACCAAGTTTCGTCCGAATCCGTCCACAACTTTTTTGAGATGTCCTGCTCACACACAAACAGACAGACAAGGGTGAACACATAATCACCTCCATGCACCTTCGCCGGTAGATGTAATACTAATAATTAATAATCTTACCCTTATGTAGCAAATGTCGATATTGCTTAAACTCCAAAATTGACATGAGGCAGAAAGATCACCACCTTCGGTGGTAGCTGGTGTTCCAAACCATCTTCCATTATCTTATAATATGGAGTATGATGTGTTGTGATCAATAAAATTTCTTTCAAAAATAACAAAAATTATTAACGGGATTTCCAACAATGTGCACATTGCCCATCGAAGGTGGGCCGAGAAGGGGTACTCTCTCCGGAGGGACCGCTCGTTTATGATCTACACCAATAAAGGGCTGTCAGAATGTCCTCCAAGCTTTGTTGCCTGGGTTCGAATCCCGAGCCAGCTATAAACTATCATACCGGTGTTTCGTCTGCCAGCATTAGTTTGTGGACGTTAAAGATCCTATCGTGTCTTTCGCGAAGAGCAGGCGAGTTCTCTTCGGCATCCTGACCCAATTACAAATACCTGCATCCATCGGTCGAGTATCCCGGATTGTAACTCTGAGCCAATGTAACCGCCTCGGCAACCTGATGTGCCCGAACAGAGCGAGAATAAACAAACAAAACAAAAGCATTAAACCATTCAAAGAGCATCTCGATCATCTGTTCTTGTTCTTTGCATTTTACGAGACACAGGTGAGGATTACCGCGACAGGTGTCCTGTATTTGTCATGTGTTCGGGACTATTGGAGCTCCCACGGTTATTCCTGATAGTTGTGTATTCTGCAGTGCAAACAATGGGTTTTTAGCCTCAAGGATGTGAAGACAGGAACACCTGACAATGAGTCATCAATTACATTTGATCGGTAATTGTGATGGATTATACCTGCAACGCTGACACATATCATAGCTGCTCATGTGTTGTTTACTTTGAGTTGTGATCACGAGTTTTTGAAGATTCTGATCAATGCGAATTAAAGATTGCTAAATGACAAACGTGGTTTCTTCTCACCCAAACAAGTTCTATTTATTAACAGTCAACGTTGTTATAATAGTATAAAACATTAGTGGTGCCTTTTAGTAAAATGTTGATGCTCATAATGTCCATATATGTATTGTAACTCCTGAATGCGTCGAAGTCAATCTGACCCCTCCCCCCAACGTGGTCTATTAGGTACCTGGGTCCTGGCTCTTCAAGTGTCCTTGGTGACCGCAGGGCCTGTCAGCACATGGTGCTCCCCTAGCCCAAACGACCTCTCCACAACTGGAGGTTTTTTTCTCCACTGACCTGGAGGGCCCACAAAAAGACATGTCGCCTCCCAACAAAGCTGCCTCTTCAAGCCATTTGGCCCAATACACAAGCAACAAGCAAACCAATGGCCCTTTGTGGCCCAATACAAATGATAATCGGCCCATGTATCCTTGACACAATGGGCGACTTCTGGCCTTTATGGCCCACATGAAAAAGTGGCACAGGAGATGGCATGGCTGGACAATGGCATGGCAAAACTGAACAGGTGGGTGGCATGGCTGGATAGACAAGCTGGATGGCAGGTGAGTAACCGACAGCATGAAATGAGCTGGCAGATGGATGTCGTCGCCCGAGGTGGCAGGAGCTCACGGTGGCAGCAGGTAGGGTGTCTGGCTTCAGCTCTACCCTACTCCAACCCAAGCTGCCCCGCTAATTCCTTATTGTAGTC
Source organism: Eptatretus atami (assembly GCA_035128595.1). Lineage (NCBI taxonomy): Eukaryota > Metazoa > Chordata > Myxini > Myxiniformes > Myxinidae > Eptatretus > Eptatretus atami. The sequence goes on from CM068966.1 coordinate 53,246,044, forward strand.
GATGTCTCCTGCCACTCTAAACCCCTCCAAGCTAATCTCTCCATCCATGGCCCAAAAACTCCTTCTAACTAATCTATTTTCTGGGAGGAGAACGAAGGCACATGCAGCAGTGACTCTAAAATTATGACGTGGTGCGGTGCGGTCTCACATGGCTCGCTAGCAGAGTAGCCCAATGGGTGGGGGGGGGGCGTATACCCCTACACTAACAATTTGGGACACAATGGCTCCACAATATCCAAATTCCCTTCACCGTTGTTCCAACATTGGTGCAAATGGGGGGAAGGGGTGGGGGTAAGGGTATCCATATCTTTCCGAACATTTCAGAAAACACTTTTTTTCTATACATGGTCAAGGCTCGTGGAAGAGCTAGAATGCATCATAACAAAGTGAATAGCAGGAGAAAGAGGGGAAAGCAGTACTCCAGCCTGATGGAGTACTGCTTTTCCCTCTGGGATGGTGCTCCTGCCTCTCAACTTTCTCGGCTTCACGCTGTGGAAACCAAGGCATTTAGGATCATTGGGCTCTCCCGCGGTGAGGCTGAGTCTTTGGGCCTCTCACTCTCTCACCGCAGGCAGGTCAGTGTTCTTTTCTGTCTTCTTCCGTCTCCTCTCTGGTCTCCCCCCCCACCCCCACCCATGCTCTGTCTGCAATATGTCCCCACCATATTTCCGCAAGGCCGCTCAAGGTCCGCCAACAACCCCCTTCTGGTAAAACTACCAAAATCATGAATCACTCCTCACCTTCACTCTTTTATTCCTCGTTTTTCCCGCCTTTGGAATAAACTCCCTCACTCTGTTAAATCCCATTCTTCCCTCCAGATCTTCAAAACAGCTGTTCACCACCACCTCTTATCATCCCCCATCCAAAACCTCGATCTTTTATATCCTAGTTAATCCACCCAAACCCACCTCCCTCAAATTCCCTGCTTTCCTTCCTGAAAATCCCTGTAATGTCCATCGTGTATACCCCGTGTTCCCTACTGCATCCCTGTCCGTTCCACAGATCTCCTAATGTCTCTGTTCCCCACTGTTTTGCTCACCCCTCTCCCACCCCCTCTTGTCTCATTCCCCCCCCCCACTTCCTGTGCGTTGGGTGTTAGCTCGCATACCAGCCTCGACAATGTATACAAAAAAAATAAAATAAATAGATAAAAGGAGAAACACCAACACAGGGCAAGGGGAGAAAATAGATTGAGACGGCTAAACAAGGGATGAGGGGAAGGAGAACACAAGAAGTGGCCAAGATGGATATCGAAGCAAAAATTTTGGAGGGTGTTGGGAGGTTTTGGGAGTTTAAAGGTGTTAGAAAACATCATGGTTTGGATGGGGGGGGGTGACGAGATGGTGGTGAACAGCTGTCTTAAAGACCTGGAAGGAAGAATGAGATTGAAGAGAGTGTGGAAGGTGATTCCACAGGTGGGAAAGAGAGGAATAAATAAGTAGAGGTGAGCAGTGGTTTTGGATTTTGGACAGCAGGTGATTAACTGTTTCACTAGGAGGGGGTCCCTGGTGGACTGAGTGCATCCTGCAGATACTTGGGGGGACAAAGCAAGGAGGGGGCAGAGGGTGCAAGGCCAGAAATAAGGTGGAAGGAAGACAGAGAGACCACCGACCTGTTGATGATGGCAAAGTGATAGGCCCATGGACTCAGCTTCATCGCAAGAGAATCCAATAATCCTGAAAGCCTTTGGTTTCCATGGCGTCAAGCTGAGCAAGATGTGAGGCAGGGGAGCCAGCCCAGAGGGGGAAGCAGTACTCCATTGAGCTGCGGATGAAATCCTTGGAGGTGGATAGGAGCTTCAGTGTGCCAAGGAAGGACTTTGCACGATGGAGGATCCCCAGTCAATGTCTGGCTTTGGAGGCCAACTTTTAAATGTGGCTTTCCCAAGAGAGATCATGACTGAGATTGAGACCCAGAAGTTTGAGGGACTGAACCTCGTCGAATGGGCTGTTGAGAAAGTAGATGGGAGGGTTTGCGGTATGGTCCTTTTGGATAGAGAGAGTAAGTGTGTGAGATTTCTCAGGATTGAAAGATATATAACAAGTGTTTGTTTGACAATATGGTTACGTAAGCAAAATTGTGTTTGACCAGTTTGTGATTTTTGTCAAGATCTGAAGAGAGGGAAGAGGCTGCTGCCTGTCTGTCAGAAGGATGAGAGATGTCACAGCAGAGAGTGGTGTCACCAGCAAATAGATAAAGAGGATTTTCCAGAGAGTCAGTGAGATCATTGATGAAGATGAGGAATAAGATTTGTCTATGAACACTGCCTTGGAGTACTCCAGCCTTGACAGGGAGAGAAGATTAAGGGGTTCAGTTGAAAGCCCCACATTGGCGATGATTGTGGAGGAAGTCAGTAATCCAAGATTGGAGTTGGCCTTGGATTCCTTCGGCAGACAGTTTGGAGAGCCAGGCGGGATGTCAGACTGTGTCCAAACCTCGAGGTATGTCCAGAGAGGTGGCCCTGATCTCATGTCTGATATTGAGGGCCTCCATCCATTGTTTGGGGGAGTAGAAGCAGCATGTCCAAGGTGAAGTGACCTGGTCTGAATCCAAATTGATGATCTGAGATGAGGTTGTTGGAGAAAAGAAATGATTTCAAATCAAATGTGATGATGGATTCCATGACCTTGCTGTGGTTAGAAATAAGCTAATTGGTCTGTTGTTAAGGGGATCTGTTTTTGCACCTTTTTATGCAATGCTATGATGTTGGCTGATTTCCAAGCAGATGGAAGATGACCGATGGTAAATGACAGGGTGAAAAGAGCAGAGAGAAAGAGCGCAAGAGCAGCAGAGCAAGTTTTTAGGACACGTGAGTTGATTCCATCCAGCCCAGTTGCAGAGTCAGAGTTGAGGATTGCGAGAAACTTTTACACCTTATCAGGTGCAAACGTCATCACAGGTGAGTGGCCCCTAAACTTTGTTCAAGTTGATTGATATACAGTATTCAGTGACAGTGCAAATATTGTGGAGCACTCACCGAGTGGTTTAAGCACTCTAACAAAACGGTTGATAAGGAACAGCTCACTTGGCAAGGGACTAGCAATCACAGAACTGTCTTGTTAAACACACAACTCCCTGAGACACCCGAAATATCAAATATGTCCCAATTGGACAAATGAACACTTTTTTGCAGTCAGAACTACTGCTAACCTCAATTCTGGAGATGAAATTTTGTAACTGGGCTTCTTTTACGAGATTCTCGAGGTTATGGCATGTGCGGAAATGAAATAAAGCCATGAACACTTGCATCTCTGGGCATTTATAACCATCGCAAAGTATTCAGCGATTCATAGCTGTAATGATCAGGCATTCGATAATATGAGTGAGGAAAGTTGAAAAACCAAACTATATCGTTAAGAAATCATTGCGGCCTGTTCCAAATCAAGGCATGCTTGAGCAGGCCAAAAAACATGGCAGCTTCAGACCCCAGCGAGGTAATTTACCGCCCAGTTTTCATTAATGCACTCCCTTGGAGTTTCCTTAGTTCACATGCAAGGTTTTTGGCCAAGTGTCATGGTTTTGGAGTTATGGAGGAGACACACTGACACACACTGGCATTTATTATTATAGATAATAACCATTCCTTTCACACTGTTCGGTGCACAGGGCTGCCGAGGCAGTTTCAATTGGTTAAATAGTCCAATCCTGAATGGGTTGCCACTCCGATGCAGGGTATTCCAATGGCCTATTACCCCAGTAAGCTGGTACTCATTTTGTCGATCTCAAAAGGATTACAGGTTGAGTCAACCCACCTGGTGTTATATTAACGCAAAAACAGGGGCTCGGAAAAAAATAAAACTACAAAAAAAACAAGCCATTAATTTATATTAAAATTAACAAACTAAGCTGGAAGTTTACCGCCGTTGATGCAGTGTCTTCTGTGTCTTGCAGACCACCTTGTTTAACATGTTGGATTCGTTCTTCGTGCCTGTTGTTTTTGTCCTTTATGACTTCCCGAAAAACAGATCGGTTTCCTCTTTGGATTGATTTTCAATTTTATTTGACTGCCAGACAGGTAGACAAACTACAAAAAAATTACCTTACTCCTCTGTGCACATGCACGTTCGAGATGAGATTCTGTGCTCGGGACAACATTCCGTACAATTTTCCAAATTCAGAGCCAAAGTACTGCTAAACTGCAGGTTCGTGTTCCAATTCACATTCCAATTCGTTTTCCACAGTGTTCAAAATTCCTCGATCATAGACTGACAGACAGACAGAGTGAACCAATTGCTTAACCCCGCTTTGCACTACGCGCGCGGGGTAACAACCCGACCTTGATCGAGTGAGGGAACTTGTAAACCATAAACGGTGGATGAGAAGAACAAAAACATTTACTTGCTGCACCTTTGGTGGACAGGTAGAGTTCTGAGAGCAAGAATCACATGGATCAGATCATGACAATATAATTGTTGTAAATGGCGGTGTCCGTTTAAATTGTCTCCGGTTCAAAACATTGAGATGTAATAACTTTCAAAGGGGTTTATCGGCATTCAAAACAAGTCATAATGAGGTCCCAGGACTGCAGCAGTGCCAAGATGAGAAGGTCACCGATCGAGGAGAAGAATATTTAAACTCCAGAAAAATCTTCACTCTTCAGAGGTGCCTGTTACGACTTGCTCACCAAGACCTGGTTCATTTTCGGAGGAAATCCTTGCTTGCTCACCAGTACTCAGTTCATTTTAACGTGTTCACACAATAGTCGGTTTAACGCACAAGACGATTTACCATCGCTTTGTGTGTTACTTTCGAGGTGCTCTGGTCTGTCTGGTTCATGATGTACGAGTATGAAAAGAAGAACGATCAATCTACCAGGTGGGACTGTCATCCTCT
>CM068966.1:53264389-53274615 GCA_035128595.1 Eptatretus atami
CACACACATGAAGGTGGATATTTTGAGAACCGGGAGGGCTCCGTTCCACCTTCTGAAACTTGTATATGGAGATGACAACCAACGACACACACATACACACACCTCATTCTTTAATTTCTGTTCTTCATAATTCTATCATATACCTACTCACAGTCACACCCAAGATTGTGGCAGGAGGGAGGCGGCATGATTTGCTGCTCATGTTGCCTCCCTCTCACCTGGGATGGAGGGGACTGAGGGCTGCATCGAGTACATCAGTTTTGAGGGCAGTGAACACTGAGCCGAAGATGGCAGCTTGCATGGGGTGAGCTGTGCACGAGGCGCCCAGTGTCATATTGTCTGTCATGTGTTTTTGACGTGGCCTGGCCCTGCAGCTTGATGGGACTTGTTGACCCTGTGGTTCCGGGAGAGAAGGCCCGAGCTTTTGCGAACTCCCTTTTGCAAAGTAACGGCTGTTGAGGACAAGAGAGACCGAGTTTTATGGTATCGAGGACCATGCCGAATACAACAGAACGAGAACCAAGTCATGGACGGTGTCTTTTATGGGGTGGGGAGCTGTGCACGTGGTGCCCAGAGTTGAGCCGATTGATGTGCGTGTGGGACGCAGTCTGGTGCCTTCGCCTTGCAGCTTGATGGGTTTTGCCGATTCTGTGTCATTAGGGAGGGGTGAGACTGGGGAGGGATAGGACTGAGAGGGAGGAGACTGAGACTGGGCGTACACCGGATACCACACAGGAGGTCAATCTACATTTGCGCCGTCGGGGAGGTCGCACAGATCTACATCTTTGCCACTTCGGGGACGGAAGGGGGAGGGGGCACAGCATGGATAAAGAGATGGCTTGGTCATTGAATCATGGTTCCTTGCTGTGGTTCAGCTTGATGCTTCAAGACCGAGTATGGCTCTTTTGGGGCCATGGATGGGGAGACGGCTCAGTCCATGAGTTGTGGTTGCTTGCTGTGGTTATTCTGGATGCTTAAAAACTGGATAGGGCTTCGTTGGGCACGGCACAGATAAGGAGACAATTTGATCCATGAGACGTGGTTGCTTGCTCTGGTTAATCTGGATGCTTCAAGACTGGGTAGGGCTCTGTTGGGCACAGCATGGATAAGAAGACAGTTTGATCCATGAGTTGTGGTTGCTTGCTGTGTTTAAGCTGGATACTTTAGTATGGGGGAAGGCTCTGTTGGGCCACGGATAAGGAGACAGCTTGGTCCATAAGTCGTGGTTGCTTGCTCTGGTTAAGCTGGATGCTTCATGACTGGGGAGAGCTCCGTTGGGCACAGCACGATAAGGAGACAGTTTGGTTCATGAGTCGTGGTTCCTTGCTCTGGTGAAGATGGATGCTTCAGGACCGGGGAAAGCCCCGTTCAGCCTTGGAGACTTGCGAATGGAGATGACGACCGGTGGCACATACACATGCAGCCACACTTACATGAATCTATATATTAATACTGAAGGACCAATTTTGTGCTCCTCCTAGCGGTCGCGTCACGTTTTTCTCGTACTGGACCTGGACTAAAGAAACTTCGTACCTGTAAGAGTGCATCGCACATAGTGGCAATAGTCAACTTTCAACTCTGAAGCAGAATAAACACTTTTCGTTGAGACAGGGGCGGGGATGAAGAGACGGGAGCGGGGAGTGAAGAGGTGGGGGGCAAGGTAAGCAAGTTAAAAGCGGGAGAACGGGGGAAATGGGCGGGAGATGAGTGGCGGGGGCTGGGGTGAATTAGGCGGGGTTGAGTGTGAGGGGTGGACAGGGGGCGGGGCCCGGGGGCAAGTGGGGCGGGGAATCAAGAGACGGGGGCGGGGAGTGAAGAGGCGGGGGCGGGCCGGGGTAATTAAATTTTGGGCAGGGGTAAGCAATGAAGTGGGGGGAGGGAGGCGGGGGGGGGATGAGTAGGCGGGGGCAAGCACGCCCTGTCCAGTCCATGTCCCTCGAGTGTGGGTGAGCTGGTGAGGGTGTTGAATGAACGGAATCCGTCGTGACGGGGTTTCGGCTGGTTGTAATTAATATGTAGACATGCACGATTGTGATTTATACACATATTGTACATATTGTAAAAAACACACGTTATGCGTGACATGTTATACACACACATATTATACGTGACATATTGTACATATTATGTACACAAATATCACACACACACACACACACACACACACACACTTTAAAAAAATTAATTGTTTTGTATAGTATCGGCAATTCCTAAAATATAACACAATAAGGATTGCTGTAAATGATGTTAATTTCATAACATCCTATATTCAACTTCATTTAAATCGTAAACCTCAAAACGTAGTTTTGACACACACATGGACACACACATAGGTGATCACAAAACCTCATCTCCCACTGTGCAGGTAGACAAGTTGACTACATGACTAACGACACAACACACAGTTAGATATAGTCACAAGAGAAAGGTAATTTTGGAGTTATCCAGTGATATATAGTTATGATGTGATGCAGTTAGAGTTATGATCACATGATGCAAATTTCATCTGTAGCAAATGGTGCTACAAAATGGATCAATTGTTCAGTCTCTGCAAATGGCATGAAAATGTTTTATTTCTTTTTACCTTGATAATGCTTTTGAATTCCAGTTCCTCTCTCTCTTTCATCTTTCTTTCTGCTTCCTTCATTAACTCGTGCTTGATGATGACACTTTCGTATTCCATGTACTGCAAATCCACGTGACACATCAATCAACTGTTACCTAGCTACTAGGGGACTCCGATATAGAATGCTATTTAATGAACTCAGGAACAAGATGGGATCCGCAATGTATCTGTTCAGGTTTAATTACTTGTATAAATGTAAAGCAAACAGTCAAGTTGGATGTGCTTTGGACTTCTTAGACTTGTAAGTGCTCTGAGTCTGTTAGTATGAACGTACGTATATACGTGTTTATATATGTAATCTCATCAGATTCCATGAAAAGTGCAGTTTGTCCCAAAAGTAGTGTCGTTATTTTGATTTTGAATATGTTGCCAATGCTAATGCCGAACAATGTGATTATTTTTTCCAGATTGATGCTCTAACCATGGAGATTTACCATGAATAGTTGGACAGATCAAGAATGAGCTGCAATTGTTGAACTGTACTTTATAAATGCAAATTCAATTGTTCAAGTGTAGCAAGTCAATAGACAGATCACTCCCCTACTTTTAGGACACCGTGTACATTGGACATTTTTAAATATCAAATACAAATTGGGTCACCCATCAGGATCGGGTTACAGTTTTTAGACAATTTAATCATCAAGAAGCTTACTTTTAGTGAACACTAAGTCATAAATAAGCAAAGCCATAAGTATATGAACATAATGGGCAGGAGGGGAACACACCAACAGCAGGATAGAGGGACACAATAGAGGGACACTTGGAGGATGAATGGTCAAGGGAAAGAAATGCCAAGAAAAAAAGTCTGAGCTCAGAAATGAACGTTTTACGCCTGTATAAAAATTAACTCAGGAGTGCAAGACGGCAATGAGGAGCCAAATTCAGGAGTGCAACATGGCAAGTATGGGCCAAATGGCCTCCTCATTCCCTCTATATTTTTTAAGATCGTGCAGGATCGTGCAACGACAGTCTCAATGTAGTCCGGAAGAGACTTAGTGTGTTAATTTCCTTTCTGCATGTGGAAAATAAATATTTAAATGCAATAGGTTTGATACTGCCCAAACTCTGCCCCTCTCCCCGCCAAGGGAGCCTCCCGACAGACGACGCTCCATCGCCAAAGCGCCGTTATTTCATGTTTCTCCATTAATTTGATTAAGAGTTGAAAAATTATCATTGAATTGAAGGAAAGACTCACCACATCTATATATTACTAAAACTCTCATCTTGCATATATATATATATATATATATATATATATATATATATATATATAAATAAAAAAATAAAATGACCGTTTTCCAGCCATTTTTCCCTGCTGTGCAGGGGTTGGGCTTTTTCTTGAGGCAATGTTTTATCGCCGGATGCCCTTCCTGACGCCAACCCTGGTCGCCTCTTACGAACACACAGGGATATGGTACACCTATTCTAACCGGGGCATACACCGGGACCAGTACACTGGTACTCATTTCGCCGACCTCGGAAGGATGACAGACTGAGTCAACCCCCTGGTGTTAGGTCAGCAGCCAACGGGCTTGAACTCAGGACCCTGGGATCCAAGCGCCACCCCTAACCACTAAGCCAACACCAGGCTTGGTGTGCAGTATCAAGTTTCGTTCAAATCGGGCAACAAAAAAATTATTAAAAAATCAATTCCCGATTCAGTCAAGTTTTGGTATGACGATCGATAAAGCGCAAGGACAAACCATGGAGAATGTGTTGATATCCTCGGAGAAACCGGTTTGGCTGAACAATGACTCCTGAGGTAAATGCTCAAATTTTCTTCAAGTTAAAGTTTGACCACTAAATAATATCAAAATTTTTGTCTTTTTTTTTTTTTCATCAACGCTGTCACAACGGTATTACATCGGTAACCCAACAAAGATAATAAATGTTTTCTATGGTCTGTTCTTGCTCACTTACATCCTCCACAATGGAATCCTGAAAGAGTTGAACATTATAAGAAATACAAGAACATTAAATGTTAAAGATTTAAAGTTTCAAATGTCATTGAGAGATATTCCTAAATTTGAGAAAATGAATAATCTATCTGTTAATGTATATGGATTAACAGATACAAACAAAGTTCAGATATTAAAACTTCAAACAACTATAAAAATGATGAAACAACATTGACCTTCTCTACTTTACTTCAAAGAAAAATCACATTATGTTTTCATCAAAAATTTATCAAGATATTCACCAAATCACAACTATACAAGAGAAAATGTAAAACGTATCTTGTAAGAGATTGTCTCAACTCCTTTTCATACAAGAACAATGAAATCAACATTCAAAATATTGTTAGTAATCATAAATCAACAATATCAATTTTACCAAAAGAAGGTTCAAACATATCATTCAAAGATTTTAAACAAATCTATTAAAACATTCCGTTTGTGATAATGCTGATTTATTGAAATTATCCTTGAAAAGATAGATATGTTTCTCCAAATCCAAATAAATCATACACAAAATAAATATCAAAAAATACTCCTTGTGGTTTCTGTTAATATCAATAATCTGTTGGTGATGAATACAACAAGTTAAGAACTTTATAGAGGAGAGATGCCTCAGAGGAGTTTGTAAGACGATTGGAAAAAGACTGTATAAGACTAAGAGAAATAATGGTTTAAAAACTTATAAACAATGTCATTAAACAAAAGGAGAGAAAACGGAAATTTAGAAAGAAGAACAGTAACTGCCATATTTGTGAGGAAGAAAATTGAGGGAGGAGGTCAAAGTTAGGGATCATTGTCATCTTACTGGAAAATATAGAGGTCCAGCTCTTCCCATATGTAATCTTATTACAAGCCCCCAAACTTTATATCCGTCTTTCTTCACAACAACGCTCACTATGACACACATCTATTTATAAAATGAACTTTCAAAGACATCTGGGAGATATTCTGCATTCCGAACACAATCAAATACTCTCATTCACAAAAACAATTCATACATCCCCCATAACCCATATCAGATTTCTGACACATTCAATGTTTATGGCAAGTTCATTATCTAACTTAGCATCCATATTAAAAACTTACCGAATCTTAAATCACATTTCTCAAAATCAGAAGAGATTGATCTCTTATCACAAAAGGAATATATCCGTATCACTATATGGATTCATTTTGAGAAGTTTAAAGAAACACAACTTCCTTCAAGGAAAAGTTTCTATGGCAAAGTTGAATAAAACTCATATTTCCGATTGAAGATTATACACAAAGCTAAAAGGGTTTGGGGAGAAGTTTAATATAAAGAACTTGGAGAATATCATGATTTGTATCTTAAAACGGATGTAATTGTTTATTGGCTGATGTAGTTTGAAACTTTAGAACAGTCTGTCATAATAAAAAATTCTTTATGGATTAGACCCGTTCACTATGACACAGCCTCGGGTTTGGCTTGGAGTGCTATGTTAAAAATTACAAAACAAAATTTGAAATTAATCAGTGATATAGATATGCTATTAATGATAGAGAAGGCAAAAGAAGAGGAATATCTCAAGTATGTTCCAAGAGATATGCTAACGCAAATAACAAATATCTTCCTGATTATAATAAGGTTTTCTCTTACCTGATGTATTATGATGCTAACAATTGTATGGGTGGGCTATGTCTCAATCTTTACCTTATGGAAAATAAATGGGTTAAAGAAAAACATTATGAAAATAGTTTTACAAGACATTGTTGTCTGCTCTCAAAAAAGAATTGGATGAAGCTGAAGTTGATATTATTTTGAGGTTTGATTTAAAATATCCAAGAAGAACTTCAGAACAAACATAAAACCTCCCTTATGCCCCTGATAGAGAAAGTCCAAGAAAGAATGGTTGAGTGATTACCAACAGTCATTTAATATAAAGGTAAATCTCCAGAAAAACTACTTACTACATTAAATGATAAAGAAGTTATGTTTTGCATCAAAGGAACTTGAGGCAATATTTATCTGCTAGTTGAGAGTGAGGAAAATTCATCCGGAATTTTGAAATTTAAACAAAGTCATTGGTTAAAGAAAGTATAATTGATTTTCATACAAAAGGAGAACAGAAAAAACAGCTTTTGAGAAGGACTTTTATAAATTCATGAATAATGCTGTATTTGGAAAGACTATGGAAAATGTTAGGAATCGATAAAACATAAAGACTTTCTACATCTTGAAAACAGGCTTCAAAGTTAATATAATAGACCAAGTTTTGAACGAGCGGAGATGTTTTCAGAGAAACTTTTGTGCTATTCTTTTGAAAAAAGAGAGTAATTGAAATGGATAAAGCCTATTTATATACACATTAATGATATTTTAATTAATTAATTTATATCACAATATATCACACTTTATATTATCACAAAGTCGTTAATGTAATGACTAATTACTATAATAATTTAAAATCAAAGTATGAGGATCATGTGTCATTGTTATAATATGAAACAGATAGTTTATATTAGAAATTAAGACAAGTGATGTATATGAGGATATGATTGAATAATATTGATATATACTAGTGCGGGCCCGTAGGTGCGTGCCCGTAGGTGCGTGCCAGTATGTGCAGCTTCGTTCCTTCGCTCTCGTAAACGACGGCTGGTTGGGGCATTTTTTCAATTAGATCGGACCAACCGTATACATAAATGGCCATAACTTGGGAAAACACTGGACATACTCAGGTCCCCAGCGTCAATTGTGACGTCATATCAAATGAAAGAGAAGAAGATTGTGACGCCCCTCTCTCTCGCCCCCCTCTCTCCCCCCTAGTCTCGCCCCCTCCTCTCTCCCACCCTCCTGTCTCGCCCTCTCTCTTGCCCCACTCTCACCCCCTCCTCTCTCACCCCTCCACTCTCCCCTCTTCTTGAATTGTGAACGCCCCCTCTCTCTCACCCCCTCTCTCGCCCCCTCTCCCCTCTCTCGCCCCCTCTCTCCCCTCTCTCGCCCATATTCGCCCTCTCTCGCCCTCCTCTCTCGCCCCTCTCTCTGTAAATGTATTCACAAATGTCTAACAACCAACATTTAATTCAAACCTTGGGAAAAAACGCTTTCAAACCCTTGGGAAACAGCTGTTTTCCCTTGGGAAAATTCAAACCTGGGATTAATTAATAATTTGAACAATTAATTCAAACCTTGGAAAAAACAGCTTTTCAAACCCTTGGGAAACAGCTGTTTCCTGGGAAAATTCAAACCTTGGGATTAATTAATAATTTGAACATTAATTCAAACCTTGGGGAAAAAACAGCTTCAAACCCTTGGGAAACACTTGGGAAACAGCTGAAACGGATGAAGAACGATATCAAACCTTGAAAAGGCACATACTCAAGGTCCCCAGCGTCGATTGTGACGTCATACAAACGAAGAAGAGAAGAATTGTGACGTAATCGTGCAAAAAATAATAATAATAATAATAAATAAACATTAATTGTGACGTCATTCGTGATGTCATAGCACGTGTCTTGTCATTGGTTGACAGATAAATGGCCGTAACTTGGGAACCGCTTATATCCGATTAATAATCAAACCATTGAAAAAGGCACATGCCGCGGGTCCTGACCAGGCAAATATTCCTGGCAAGTTTCAATCAGATCGGCCGTCAATCGTGCCAAAAAAAAATTAATAATAAAAAATAATAAATAAACATTAATTGTGACGTTATTCGTGACGTCATAGCACCGTGTCTTGTCATTGATCAGCAGATAAATGGCCGTAGCTTGGGAACCACTCATCCGATTGATATCAAACCTTGAAAAGGCACATCCGCGGGTCCCCACAATATTCCTGGCAAGTTTCAATCAGATGCGGACCGTCAATACGTGCAAAAAAAATTAAAAATTAAAATAAATGAATAAATAAATAATCATTAATTGTGACGTCATTCGTGATGTCATAAGACCGTGTCTTGTCATTGATCGACAGATAAATGGCCGTAACTTGGGAACCGCTCATATCGCCGATTGATATCAAATCCTCGAAAGGCACATCCGCGGGACCCCGGCAATATTCCTGGCAAGTTCAATCCGATCGGACACGGTCCCGTTGAGAAACTGCGGTCCATACAGACAGACAGAACACAACAATACAAGACAGACGACACACACACACACACACACAGATTTCGGTAATTATAGATAGATGATACAAAGTAATTAATATAAGTCAGGTGATGTGTGTTTTCATCAAGATAAAAGTTTATTGGTAAGTTTCAAAGATGAATTGGGTGGGAAGGTCATGAGTGATTTATAGGATTGAGATCAAGTCTTATGCTTTTAACATATATTGGATAATATAACAGTGAAAGTGTTGATAAGAAGCTAAACGGGAATAAAGAAAATATAATCAAGGAAACAATAAACTTTTAAGCATATTCAAACTTGTTTCACCTTAAAGAAGAAAGAGTACAGAAAAATGAATACAATAAGAAGTTATAAACATCAATTATATACAGAAGAGATAAATAAGAAAGCCATTTCGGAGCTTTTGATATAAACGATATATTTAAGATAATGGAATCAATAGTCTCCCTTATGGTTACAAGTATAAGTGTAAGATATTGGGTTGGGAATTTTAAACAGGCTACCACCGCTTTTTACTGATTTAATAAATGATAGAACCAAGCAATACAAAACCGAAGAGTTGGAATGTAATCAGCCTTGGTATTTAAATAAGGGAAAACATAAAGAAATGTGAGAAATATCAAAATAGTCTTATTGAACAAATAACCGGGGTAAAGTAGATAAAAACAAATCAGTCGGATAAATTTAATTACAAATAAGTTGAGGATGTAAATAAAAAATTTAATATCCTTGAATGATGAAAACTTTGCTGGTTATCAAGGAACAATGGAAAGAACAATTTTACTATATCTCAAAATGATATGTGGCTGCAGAGGTGGTCGAAAATAGAGCATTAAGAGAAGTTTGTCATTTAATTTCAGCTCCAAAAAAACATACTTAAACCAAGAACTAAGTTCCAAGTAATCTTTGGAATATACTCCGATGGTGATGAATGTAATCGGAAAAATTAATTTATTCCCCAAAGTAGAAACATGACAAATATACATGGTTTCGCTCTTTGAAGTGAATGAAAATATGAAAGAGAAAGAAGTGCTTTATCAGTAAGTCTCAATTTACATTGCTTGTATGGGAGGGAAGGGATAGGTGGGGAGTAAAATCAAGTCTCTCCTATTTTGGGCTTTGGGGCTTTTGAGTCAGTTTCAATATTAACATTTGCTGTATGGGAGGGGAAAAATCCAGTCCAATTTAACATTGCTTGTAAGGAGGGGGAGAAATCAATCTCCCTATTTTGGGCTTTGGGGCTTCAGTCAGAAAGTTTTTTCCTTTCCCCATTCATTTGAAGGTGCCTTAGAAACCCATTTATCCTCTATTGAGGGTGTGATTCCCCGTGGTTAAACCACGTGGTTAAATTAGGTCACCCGAATCCATGGCGGGAGGACCCTCGGGTCACGCGGTTTGATTATTGGCGTCCAACGTCGGTTAAGCGACCCGCCTCGTCACGGAATATCCGTGAAGCGACGGCCTCACAAATTCCGGGGAAGTCTGGTGGGTAAATCGACATAGCTTCCCCACCTCGTGGTCTTCTCACCCGACCCCGTCGGCCCCGC
>CM068966.1:53295251-53315552 GCA_035128595.1 Eptatretus atami
ACCATGTACCCATGAAGCTCCATGTAGGAAAATTAGTCTTCACATCTGAGCTTGTGATTCAGGATGTCTTATCCCAGGCAAGTCGTGATGCTGAGATCCCAGTGTTTCAGGATGCTGGATCCCATTGTGTTCAGGATGCTATATCCCAGTGTGGTTCAGGATGCTGTGATCCCAATGTGTCAGATTGAGATCCCAGCGTGGGTTCACAATGCTGAGATCCTCAGTGTGCTTATCTCCGCTTATATTTTACGTTTGTTTTTTGTGTAAACATGTCATGTATGTAATACCTGTCTGCTTTCCTCTTCTTTAGAGCAGAACTTTGCTGAAGTCTGGACAAACCGCCACTCACGAACCTTGTACTGTTCATCGGGACGTTTGTGTTACCCAGACTGGTGGGCTTGCTTCTGAACCCAATGGAGGGGTGGTCATCTTCTCCACCTTTATTCTTTTCACAAAGAAAGGCAGCACACGGAAGGTTAGATACAGCACAGGACGTCATTTGGACCATCGTATCTGTTGCACATCCATACCCAGCAATCTCACCTGCCAATTATAGAGCCAAACCCAAGCAGGGGATTTGACCAAGCTTCCAGCACACAATGGCCTCGTCTTTTCTCAAGGCACAGTGTGATCTTTGACGTCCACATTCTAAATGCAGACGAGACCACTGGATTTTTCACTCCCTTCTGAATTAAGCTCCCATCGCACTCAAACTGGACCTTCAGTTCAGTCCAGATATGGTCAAGGATCGAAGACAGACTGAAGAACTAGCTGGCTTTACTTAGTGTGACGGTGAACACCAATCAAATGTCACAGCCGACAGGTATTCAATAATATTTGGTGAACATCAAACATAACCTGCCCTCACCCAAAGCCTGGTGTTGGCTAAATGGTTAAGGTGGCTGGCTTATGATATTAGGGTCTTGAGTTTGAGCCCCTTTGTCACATTAAATAACACCAGGTGGGTTGATTCAGCCTGTCATCCTTTCGAGGTTGGCAAATGAATGCGCGCTTACTCGAAAACAACGCATTAGCAGCACAGTTACGCTCCAGCAATGATACAATCAGCAGTTACAGGCTGCATGACAAAAACAGGACCACTGGACCTGGAGCTTATCTGGGCCCTGGCCTAATGTTGTAACCACATTTGGTAGCATTTTGACTGGTGTGTCTGGAGAGGAAGATTATTTAAGGAATTACAGTATGCAATTTTCCCAAAAATTTACTAAGTCTGCCATTTTGAATTACTTCTGGTCATGTAATCGCATGACTCTGCAATTAAACATCACGACCTGTCCTAATGTTGTAAATGATCTTTCCTGGAAAGCCACATCTCCAAGCTGGCTTCCAAAGCCAGTCGTTGCTGGGCATCCTATGTCGTGCAAAGTTCTTCCTTGGCACACCTGAGCTTCTAACCACTAACAAAGCTTTCGTCTGCAGCCTCATGGAGTACTGCTCTCCCTCTGGGTGGTGCTCTGCCTCACACCTCGCCCAACTTCACGCTGTGGAAACCAAGACCTTTTCGGATCATTGGTATCTCCCAAATGAGCTAAGCTTTGGGCTCTCACTCTCTCACCGGAGGCAGATCGGTGGCCTTCTTGTCTTTTACATCTCATCTCCGGCTTGTCCCCCCTGCTCCCCCTGCTGCAGTCTGTGATCTGTACCCCCCCTATATTTCCACAGGGTGCTCAAGGTCTGCCAAAAATCCTTCTGGTGAACTGCCAAAATCAAGAATCACTGCTCACCTTCACTCTTTCATTCCTCTTTTTTCCCGCTCTGGAACAAACTCCCACACTCTCTTCAATCCCACTCTTCCCTCCAGGTCTTTAAAACAGCTGTTCGCCACCATCTCATATCTTCCCCCATCCAAAATCGTGATCTTTTCTTCTCCTGTTAATCCACTCCAAATCCCTCTTCAAATTCCTTGTTTTCCTTCCTGAAAGTCCTTTGGTGTCCATCTTTTTATCCCGTGAACACACACCATCCCTCTCCCTTCCACAAGATCTCCATGGTCTCTGTTCCCCACTATTTTGTGCTTTCCTCTCCACCCCTCTTGTCTCTTGCCTTGTAATATGTTCTCTGTGCTAGCTCTTAAACGAGCTTGACATGGTAACAATAAAATCAATTTGGTAGTATTCTGACTGGTGGGTCTGGAGAAGTAGATTTCTAAGGGATTTATGCGTTTTTCCAAAAATTTACCAAGTCAGCCATTTTAACAAACTTCCGGTTCGGTGATCAGCATGACCTCCACAATTTAACATCAGGACCCTGTCCAATGTTGTCACCAAATTTGGTAGCATTCTGACTGGTGGATCTGGAGAAGAAGATTTTTGAAGGAATTTACACATTTTCAAAAAAGTGAGAAGTCGGCTATTTTGAACACTTCCGGTCACTGATTAGCATGAGCTCTGGCCAGTTAACATCCTTTACCCTGGCCTAATGTTGCAACCCAAATTTGGTAGCATTCTGACTGGTGGATCGGGAGAAGAATATTTTGGAATTAATTTACGTGACCACCATTTTGACACACTTCCAAGTCAGGTGATCATCATGGCCTCGGAAATTTAACATCAGGATGTATTGACGGATCGGCCCGTCCTAATGTTGTAACCTAAATTTGGTAGCATTCTGACTGGTGGGTCTGGAGAAGAAGACTTTTGAAGGAATTTTCACCAAAATTGACACAGCCATTTTGACAAACTTCTGGTCATGTGATCAGTATGACCTCTGCAATTTAACATCTCCACCCACGCCTAATATTGTATCCCAATGTTGGTAGCATTCTTACTGGTGGGTCTGGAGAAGAAGATTTTTTAAGGAATTTACACAATTTTCCTTAAAATTGACGAAGTTGGCCATTTTGACACACTTCTGGACATGTGATCGGCATGACTTCAGCGAGTTAACATCCCTACCCTGGCCTAATGTTGCAACCCAAATTTGGTAGCATTCTGACTGGTGACTTTGGAGAAGAATAGTTTTTAAAGAATTTACATGATTTTCCAAAAAATGTACGAAGTCGGCCATTTTGAACACTTCTGGTCACGTGATCGGCATGACCTTGGAAAGTTAACATCCCTACCCTGGCCTAATGTTGTAACCCAAATTTGGTAACATTCTCACTTGTGCGTCTGGCGAAGAAGATTTTTGAAGGAATTTATGCGATGACCATTTTGACACTTCTGGTCATGTGATTTGTTATAGTCTCTGAAATTTAACATCAGGAGCCTGTCCTAATATTGTAACCCAAATTTAGCAGCATTCTGACTGGTGGGTCTGGAGAAGATTTTTGAAGGAATTGACATGATTTTCCCAAAAATTGACTGCCGGCCATTTTGACACACTTCTGGTCACTTGATCGGAAAGACCTCCGAAATTTAACATCCCTACCCTGGCCTAATATTATAACCCAAATTTGGTAATATTCTGACTGGTCGGTCTGGAGAAGATTTTTGAAGAAATTTCCTAAGTCGACTATTTTGACCTACTTAAAGTGACGTGACCGGAACGAGCTTTGCAAACCCTGTTACCAGTCAGGAGCAGAACATTGCTGCCAAATTTCACCCGGATCGGCCCAGCGATTTAGCCAGAGAAGCCAAAATAGGAGACGGATGTACGGACGGAGCGCGATGACAATCAATACCTTATCTGGAATTGAAATTCCAGATAATCCAATAGATCTGACCCCCAAATTCTCAGTAGAGGCTTGACCTTAGTGGGGTTGCTGAAGTGGTTATAGACTAGCATATGTGCCAGCTTCCAAATAACTTTATCGCATGGTCAACCCATGCAGGGAATTTGGAATATGTCCAGAGAATCATTCCAAAGACCGGGAGATCTTGAACCTATTCGGCTTTAGATCCTATTGGGCGAAAATCGAACCCAGGACTTGATACCTTAGAGGCGAGCACGAAAACGAATAAATACTAATAAGAACTCACGGGGAGGGGGTCAAGACCATTTTCCATCAAAGCCCCGATAATGGAAAGTTGGTCGAGAGAGTCTTCCAAGATGACAGTGAGACGTAACACCGACGCAGGGTTGAGACTGGTCCTCAACACCGACGCCAGGTGGACGTTATCCACCTGCGCTTCCATCTGTTGGGAGATCGGATGATCCTTGGTACAAGGTGACGAGTACCCGTTAATTAATTCACGGCCTGTATAGGCCAAGCAGTGATTAAGATCATCCTCGAGAGAGATCAAGTCCGTATGGGGATTCTTCTGAGCGATTAGTATGAAACCTTCAAATGGAAGCTCCCACTCACGTCCCGTTGCGTCACCTAGCAACGATCTTTTGGGGGCAACGCTCGCCGTTGCTAGGTGATCGTCGACTCCCTGGTTCCAGTCATGATCGAAACGAACGGTCAACCAAACGATGGTTAATCCACGATCGAGCAGCGCCGGTTGCTCGGACAGATGAGTAATCGTGAAAATTAGAGCAACAAATCTATTTTTCAATTTAAATTCCGATAATATTTATACTTCCCGAATTGTTTATGACGTGGGCGTGGCCTGAGAAGTTTCCGATGACGTCATCGCTTCATGTGGTTGGGAAGGATGCGCCGCCAAGTGCTTTGTGCTTTGTTGCTCCTGACGGTGTTGTCGACACGAGCAGGTTCGCGGGTCACTCACTCTTTGTGTGTTGAAACCAACTCACTGGGAACACGTGGTTAATTAACCGTCGGTGCCGTGTTACGTAATCATTGAGTAAAACAATTTATATTGACGTCACGATCTCGGAGCACCGTGCTGTCATGGTCCAGTGTCTTCACAATCATTCTGTGTTATACGGGGGTCATTCAATGGGAACGAGTTACCATATGAGGGATGATCACCCTATAGGCACGTCATGAGTTACCATATGAGGGATGACCACTCTAATGACGTGCCTATAGGGTGATTCAATTCCTCATATGGTAACTCATATGACGTGCCTATAGGTGAGCATATCCTCAATATGGTAACTCATGACGTGCCTATAGGGTGATATCCTCATATGTAACTCATGACGTGCCTATAGGTGGTCATCCTCATATGGTAACTCATGACGGTGCCTATAGGGTATCACCCACATATGGTAACATCATGAACTGCAATATAGAGTGGGTCATTCCCTACATGTGGAATAAGCTCCCATAGAATGTCATTGACCCTTGAATAGTATGAGCAAGGATAATAATAAAGAAAATGAGTCCAATCATAAATGGAGTACACCAATACAGGAGCAAAATCATAGGGCAACGAGACGATAAAAAAGTAAGTGCCTAAAGTAGGAGTAGGGCTGAATCATAAGTCATAAGAAGAGTATAAAAACAGAAACCAAATATGAGAGGTAATACCAACACCAAAACTAGAACCCAACTAAAAAAAGATCACCCATAAGCATAAAATAGGTAACATTAAATTATGAACAGAAAAAAAAAGAAAGAAGGAAAGAGACACGGTGCCTATAGAGTGGTAAATAAAAGAATTCTATAGGCAACCCAAGACCCAACAGTCATACCTGGATAAGAAGAATAAACAACAGCATTTAAAATTAAAAAATACAACAAATTAATGATGCAAAGAATAAAATAACGACAAAAAAAAGAAAGAAACGAATCAGAAAAAAAAAAAAACAAAAAACAAAGCAAAGAAAGGAAAATGATACAACCCTCACATCTAAATAGGAAATGAGCTAACAGATCAATATGGAGATCTAGGATTGCCTAAATAGGGTATGAATCATGGATTACCATACTCCTGAGCAATGACTTGGTTAACACATAACTATACTGGCGGTGCCAATACTAAGATGGAATCATTACCACTCAATATGTAATCAAAACTCATAGAGACTTAGACAATGTGCTCTCCACTAACGAGGTTGTAATTACATCAAGGAAATGAACCCACAGATTTAGAAAGTTGCCACATGACGCTGGCTAGCAAGGAGAAAAACGCGCCTAAAAAAAAAGATACAGAGAGAGGTGGAGATGAGCAACGTCCTGGTACGGGCACGCCAGGACGGATGTCTCACAAGAAGAGGGAGGAAGCCAATGGGACGACTACAAAAAAACACAAAATCAAGCCAATACCTCTCGCAGCTCAGGTCTCTTACTAAGAGCGCGATATGCGGCGCAGATCGCCGAGACAAAAAAAACAACTAACCAAAACATAATTAAGAGATAAAAAAAAAAAAAAAAAAAAAAAAAACAAAACAACAAAAAAAAAAAAAAAAAACAAAAAAAAAAAAAAAAAAAAATAAAACAAAGAGAAAACTATAAAAAAAAGAAAATACTAAATAAAAATAAAAAAAAAACTAAATAATGTTTTCTTTTGATTGATTTTTTAATATTTTTATTTGTAGAGATCTATCATGAATTATAACAAAACGTGAATAGAGGAGAAGACTACCTTATCTACCGTCTAAGAAAAAGTTGTTTACTGAGAATACATTCCTTGTAGCTAATAAACTTAGTAGCAAAAGGAAATAATGAGGTAAAATGATGATCCATTTAAATTAGAGGTTGAATACAATCATCTAACATGCCAAGAAAGACTCATTTATCCAAATTAATACAACAAAATCGTATAAGGCTTTCACAAACACAAAAAAGGAAAATTTTGAAACAAATACATACCTTAAAATTAAGAGACTTTGCATGCAAATCAGCTATTCCCAAAACACTAAACCCGAGGCTATCTCATAACCAAGGAATACACCTGTCCAGTGGAAATCACTCGTATGGACAGGCCGGTGCATAATAGTGTTTTTTCCGCATAATTTACTTGATTGGTAAGGAGGCAGCTCCATTTAATTTTAACACGTGGATAGGGGACTCCTCTGACTAACTAGAAAGTGTTCATCATTCTTGTAGCTGACTTATTAGTCAAAGATATGAGGGAAAGTGTCCATTTTTTGGGTCCTGAATACCATCTTTTGCTAACATCCCATGCCAGGAGCTCATTTCAAAATTAAAAGACCAAATCGTTAAGGCCTCACAATTTTAGAATACCCATCCTTAGAAACTATACAAACATTGCCATGCAAATTTCAGCTTCCTACACTTTCTCCAAGGCCATCTAAAGGCTTTCTGGTAAGTGGAAAATCACACTATGACAGAGAGAAAGTGTAAAATGGATTGTTATATTTCCGCATAATATTTTTTATGTAAGTGGCAGCTCATGAAATTTTAACACGTGATAGATGAACTCTCTGACTCTAGAAAGTGTTCACTTCATTCTTGTAGCTACTATATTGCTAGATATGAGGGAAAATGTGTCCATTTTAGGGTCTGATACATCATTTATATGCACAATCCATGCCCAGAGCCTCATTTACAAAATTAAAGACCAAATCGTTAAGGCCTTCACAAATTTTGAAACTACCCATCATTAGACTTGCATGCAAAGTTTCAGCTTCACTACACTTTTACCTCCAGGACCATCTAACAAGGCTTCTGGTAAAGTGGAAAAATCACACATATGACCGGAAGTTAGTAAAAGATTGGTTTTTTTATCCACATAATATATTTATTGTAGTTGCAAGCTCCATGAAATTTAACACGTGATAAGAGGAACCCTTCTGTACTCTAGAAGTATGTATCAACTCATATCTTGTAGTCTTTAGAAGAAGAGACTTCAACACTTTCTGAGCAGAAGGAGCTCCTCTATCAGTGTTAAAATTTCATGGGCTCCTCTTACATATAAATTATGCGGAAAAAAAAGCAAATCATTTACACGTCGTTTTCATACGAGTGATTTTTCACTTACAGGATGCCTGTTAGATTGCCTGATGAAAGGTGTAGGAAGACTGCAAATTTTGCCATTGCAAGTCCTAATGGAGGGGTAGTTCAAGTGTGTGAAGGCTTAACGAATTGGTCTTTAATTTCTTGGAAATGAAGCTTCTGGCATGGAGTCAATGTGGATTCAGATCATAAAATGGACATCATTTCCCTCATAATCTTGACCAATATAGTAGCTACAAAATGAGTGAACACTTCTAGAGTCAGATGCAGCTCCTCTATCAGTGTTAATTTTCATGGAGAGCTGCCTCATCATTATAAGTACATTGTATGTCATATAGAATAAACAAATCATATTGTACACGCCTGTCTCACATTGAGCTGAGTTTCCACGATCAGGACACTGTTAGCCATGGCTGAGAATTGTGTTGGAAGCTGAAATTTTGCATGCAGTCCTAATGGAGGGGTGTTCAGTGTGAAGAAGGCTTAACCGATTGGTCTTATATCTTTTGTATATTTGTTATATTATTTTTATTTAATTTTGTTTTTTATTATTTTGATGAGTAATTGACTTCTGGCATGGCATGGTATGCATAATGATGGTTATATCAGTAGCCTCACTAGAAATGGACACAGGTTTTCCCTCATCCATCTTGACCAATAATAGCTAGCTTTACAAGCCAATAGTGCACACACTACTGTGAGTCAGAAGAGGTCCTCCATCCACGTGTTAAATTGATGGAGCTGTCCTCTTACATAAAAAAAATTATGCGGGAAAAACAATCATTTAAGCACGTCCTGTCTACAGTGATTTTCCCAGCTTCCAGGAGCGCTGATTAGATGGCCTGAGAAAGGTTTGCTAGGAAGCTGAATATTTGCATCGCAACGTGCCTATGGAGGGAAGTTTAAAATGTGTGAAGACCTTAACGATTCGGTCTTTTAATTTTTGAATGAGCTTCTGGTTCATGGATGCAAAAATGATGGTATGCAGATTCACCTAAATGGACAGCATATTTCCTCATATCTTTGACCAATTATCAAGTACGCTACAGAGAATCACTTAACACTTTCTAAGAGTTCAGAAGAGGTCCTCTATCACGTGTTAAAAACTTCATTGTAGCTGCCTCTTACAATAAAAAATTATGCGGAAAAAAACATCATTATACACGGCCTGTCATCGATGATTTTGCACTTACAGGAGCCTGTTAGATGGCCTGAGGAAGGGCGAAGGAAGCTGAATTTTGGATGCATAGTCCTAATGGAGGGGTAGTTCAAATGTGTGAAGGCCTTAAGATTGGTCTTTTAATTTTGAAGGAGCTCCTGCATGGATAGTGCAAAATGATGATATTCCAGACCCCTAAAATGGACACATTTTCCCCCTCATATCTTGACCAATATAGTAGCTTACAAGAATGAGTGAACACTTTCTGGAGTCAGAAGGAGGTCCCTGCATCACGTGGTTAAAATTTCATGGAGCTGCTCTTACAATAAAAAATTATGCGGAAAAAACAATCATTTTACACGGCATGTTCATACGAGTGATTTTTTCCACGTACAGGAGCCTGTTAGATTGGCCTGAGGAAAAGGTGTAGGAAGCTTGAAATTTTTTGCATGCAAAGTCCTAATGGAGGGTAGTTTTCAAAAATGTGGTGAAGGCCTTAACGATTGGCTTTTAATTTTGAAATGAGCTTCTGGCAGGTTGAAAATGTGGTATTCAGACCCCTAAAATGGACACATTTTCCCTCAAATATCTTGAACCAATATAGTAGCTTCAAGAATCAGTGTACACTTTCTGGAGTCAGAAGGAGGTCTCCAGTAACGTGTTAAAATTTGATGAGCTACCTCTTACAATAAAAATTATGCGGAAAAAACAATCATTTTACAACTGCCCTGTCAATACGAGTGATTTTTCCACTTCCAGGAAGCTGTTAGATGGCCTGAGGAAGGGTGTGGAAGCTGAAATTTTGGCCAATGCAGTCCTAAGGAGAGGAAGATTTAAAATGTGTGAAGGCCTTAACGATTGGCTTTTAATTTTGAAATGAGCTTCTGGCTATGGATGTGCAAAAATGATGGTAATTCGACCCCTTAAAATGGACATATTTTTCCTCATATCTTGACCAATTATAGTCAAGCTACAAAAAGAATGAGTGAACACTTTCTAGAACAAAGGAGATCCCCTATCACGTGTTTAAAATTTAATGAGCTGCCTCTACAATAAGAAAATTATGCGGAAAAACACTTTAATTTTACCAACGGCCTGTCAATACGAGTGATTTTTCCACTGACAGGAAGCCTGTTAGATAGCCTGAGGAAGGGTGTTGGAAAGCTGAAATTGTGCATGCAAGTCCCTATAGAGAGGTAAGTTCAAAATGTATGAAGCCTTAATGATGGTCATTTTAATTTTGAAATGAAAGCTTTCTGGCATGGATGATGGTATCCAGACCTCTAAATGGACACATTTTACCTCATATCTTGACCAATAAAGTGCTACAAGTAATGACTGAAACAACTTTCTAGGTCAGAGGTGGTCCTCTATCACGTGGTTAAATTTCATGGAGCTGCTCTACTAGAATATTATGTGGAAACAATCATTTTACATCTCTGTCCCATTGTGTGTTTTCAACTACAGGAGCCTGTTAGATGGCCTGAGGAAGGGTGGAGGAGCTGAAATTTTGCATGCAAGTCCTTATTGGAGGGGTAGTTCAAAATGTGTGAGAGCCTTAACGAATTGGTCTTTTAATTTATAAAATGAGCCTTCTGGCATGGAATGCTGTAAAAATAGAATGGTATTACAGACCCTAAAATGGATACATTTTCCCTCATATCTTGACAATATGAGAGCTAACAAAATGAGTGAACACTTTCCTAGAGTCTAGAAGGAGGTCGCGTCTGAGTCAAGTGTTAATTCATGGAGCCTTGCTCTTACAATAAAAAATCTATGCGGAAAAAACAAATCCTTTTAACACGGCCTGTCATACAGTGATTTTTTCAACTTTCAGGAACCTGTTTAGATGGCCTGAGGAAGGGTGTTGCGAAGCTGATTAATTTTGCATGCAATTCCTATGGGCGGGGTAGTTCAAAATGTGTGAAAGCCTTACGATTGGATCTTTTAATTTTGAAAATGTAAAGCTTCTGGCAGGATGTGTAAAAATGAGTGTATTTCAGACCCCTAAAATGGACCACATTTTCCCTCATATCTAGCCAATATAAGTAGCTTACAGAAATGAGTGAACACTTTCTAGAGTCCAGAAGGAGTTCCTCTATCACGTGTTAAAATTTCCATTGGAGCTGCACTTACAATAAAAATATTATGCGGAAAAAACAATCATTTTAACACTTCCGGTCAATATGTTGATTTTTCCAACTTACAGAAGCCTGTTAGATTGGCCTGAGGAAAGTGTAGGAAGCTGAAAATTTTGCATGCAATGTTCTAAATGGATGGGTAGTTCAAAAAATTTGTGAAGGCCTTAACGATTGGTCCCTTTTAATTTTGAAATGAGCTCCTGGCATGGAATGTGCAAAAATGATGGTATTCAGACCCCTAAAATGGAAACTTTTCCCTCATATCTAGCAATATATGTAGCTACAAGAATGAGTGACACTTTTCTAGAGGTCAGAAGGAGTCATCTATCACGTGTTAAATTTTCATGGAGCTGCCACTTACAATAAAAATATTAATGCGGAAAACAATCATTTTAACACTTCCTGTCATATGTGTGATTTTTTCCACTTACAGAAGCCTGTTAGATGGCCTGAGGAAGGTTGTTGAAGCTGAAAATTTTGCATGCAAGTCTAATGAGGGGAAGTTTTTAAATGTTGTGAAAGGCCTTAACGATGGTCTATAATAATTTGAAATGAGCTTCTGGCATGGAATGTGCAAAAAATGATGGTATTCAGACCCCAAATGGACCATATTTTCCCTCATATCTTGACCAATATAGTAGCTACAAGAATGCCGTGAACTTTCTGATTCAGAAGGAGGTTCCTCTATCACGTGTTAAAATTTCATGGAGCTGCCACTTACAATAATATTATGCAAAGGAAAAAAACAATCATTTACACTTCTGTCATATGTGTGATTTTTCCAACTTACAGAAGCCTTTATGGACTGAGGAAAAGTGTAGAAAGCTGAAAAATATTTTTGCATGCAAGTTCTAATGGATGGGTAAGTTCAAAAATTTGTGAAAGGCCTTAACGATTGGTCTTTAAATTTTGAAATGAGCTCCTGGCATGGATTGTGCAAAAAATGATGGTATTCAGACCCCAAAAAATGGACACATTTTCCCTCATATCTTGACTAATATAGTTAGCTTACAAAATGAGTGACACTTTATAGAGTCAGAAGGGGGTCCCCTTATCAACGTGTAAAATTTCATGGAGCTTGCCATTACAATAAAAATATTATGCGGAAAAAAACAATCATTTTACACTTCCTGTATATGTGTGATTTTACCACTTACCAGAAGCCGTTAGATGGGCCTGAGGAAAAAGTGTAGGAAGCTGAAATTTTGCAGGCAAGTTCTAATGGAGGGTAGTTCAAAAAATTTGTGAAGGCCTTAAACGATTGGTCTTAATTTTGAAAATGAGGCTCCTGGCATGGATGTGCAAAATGATGGTATTCAGACCCTAAAAAGGAATATTTTCCTCATATCTTGCCAAATATAGTACTACAAGAATGACTTGAACACTTTCTAAAGAGTCAGAAGGAGCTCCTCTATCACGTGTTAAAAATTTCATGGAGCTGCCTCTTACAATAATAAATTATGTGGAAAAAACAATCATTTTACACAGCCTGTTCACATTTGAGTGAGTTTTCCACGTACAGGAGCCTGTTAGATGGCCTGAAAAGGAAGGTTTTGGAAGCTGAAATTTTGCAATGCAAGTCCTAAATGGAGGGGACGTTTCAAAATGGTGTGAGGCCTAACGATTGGTCTTTTAATTTTGAAATGAGCTTCTGGCAATGATTGCAAAAAATAATGGTATCAGACGCCCTAAAATGGACACATTTTCCCCTCATGTCTTGACCAATATAGTAGCTACAAGAATGAGTGAACACTTTCTGGAGTCAGAAGGAGGTCCTCCATCACGTGTTAAAAATTTGATGGAGCTCCTCTTACAATAAAAAAAAATTATGGCGGAAAACAATCATTTTACACGTCCTGTCATACGAGTGATTTTTCCAACTTCAGGAGCCTGTTAGATGGCCTGAGAAAGGGTTTAGGAAGCTGAAAATTTTTGCAGGCCACGTCCTAAGGAGGGGAATTAAAAGGTGTGAAGACCTTAACGATTGGTCTTTTAATTTTGAATGAGCTTTCTGCATGGATGTGCAAAAATGATGGTATTCAGACACCTAAAATGGACACATTTCCCCTCATATTTGACCAATAAGTAGCACAAAGAATGAATGAAACACTTTCTAGAGTAAGAAGGAGGTCCTCTATCACGTGTTAAATTTCATGGAGCTGCCTCTTACAATAATATAAATTATGCCGGAAAAACAATCATTTTACAAACGGACTGTCATACGAGTGATTTTTTGCACTTACAGAGCAATGTAGATGGCCTGAGAAGGTTGTAGTAGCTGAAATTTTGCATTTGCAAGTCCTAATGGAGGGGAAGTTCAAAAGTGTGAAGGCCTTAACGATGGTGTTTTAAATTTTGAAATTGAGCTTCTGGCATGGATGTGCAAATGATGGTATTCAAGACCCCTAAAAATGACACATTTTCCCCTCATATCTTGACCAATATAGTAGCTACAAGAATGAGTGAACACTTTCTAGAGTCAGAAGGAGGTCCCTCCCATCACGTGTTAAAATTTGATGAGCTGCCTCTTACACAAAAAATTATGCGGAAAAAAAATCATATTTTTACACGTCCCCTGTCATAGGAGTGATTTTTCCACTTCCAGGAGCGTTTAGATGGCCCTGAGAAAGGTTGTAGAAGCTGAAATTTTGCATGCAAGCTCCTAATGGGGGAAGATTTTAAAATGTGTCAAAGCCTAACGATTGGTTCCTATTAATAATTTGAAATGAGCCTTCTGGCATGGATGTGCAAAAATGAATGGTAATTCAGGACCCTTAAAATGGACATATTTTCGCCTCAATATCTTGACCAAATAATAGTAGCTCAAGAATGCGTGAACACTTTTTTAGATTCAAGAAGGAGGTCCTCTATCCCGTGTTTAATTTCATGGAGCTGCCTCTTAAAATAAAAAATTATGGCGGAAAAAAACAATCATTTTACAGCGGCTGGTCATACGAGTGATTTTTCCACTTTCAGGAACCTGTTAGATGGCCTGAGGAAGGGTGTTGGAAAGCTGAAATTTTGCATGCAAATTCCTAATGGCGGGGTAAGTTCAAAATGTGTGAGCCTTAACGTTGAATCTTTTTAAATTTTGAAATGAAGCTTCTGGCATGGATGTGTAAAAAGATGGTATTCAGACCCTAAAATGGACACATATTTTCCCTCATATCTAGCAATATAGTAGCTACAAGAATGAGTGAACACTTTCTTAGAGTCAAGAAGGAGTTCCCTCTACACGTGTTAAAATTCATGGGGCTGCAACTACAAAAAAATATTATGTGGAAAAAACAATCATTTTACACTTCCGGTCATATGTGTGATTTTTCCACTTTACAGAAGCCTGTTAGATGGCGCCTGAAGGAAAAGTGTAGGAAGCTGGAAAATTTTGCATGCAAGTTCTAATGGATGGTGTTCAAATTTTGTGAAAGGCCTTAACGATTGGTCTTTTAATTTTGAAATGAGCTCCTGGCATGGATGTGCAAAAATGATGGTATTCAGACCCCAAAATGGACACATTTTCCCTCATAATCTTGACTAATATTAGTAGCTTACAAGAATGAGTGAACACTTTCTAGAGTCTCAGAAGGGAGGTCCCCCTATCACGTGTTTAAAAATTTAATGGAGCTGCCTCTTACAATAAGGAAAATTTAATGCGGAAAAAAACACTTATTTACACGGCCCTGTCATACGAGTGATTTTCCACTGAACAGGAGCCTGTTAGATAGCCTGAGGAAGGGTGTTGGGAGCTGAAAATTTTGCATGCCAAGTCTAATACGAGAGGTAGTTCAAAATGTGTGAAAGCTTAACGATTGGTCAATTTAATTTTTGAAATGGCTTCTGGCATGGATGATGGTATTCAGAACCTCTAAAATGGACATCATTTTACCTCATATCTTGACCATTTTAGTAAGCTACAAGAATGGACTCAGCACTTTCTAGAAGTCAAAGGAGGTCTCTTTCACTGTTAAAAATTTCATGGAGCTGCCTCTTACAAAAAAATTATGCGGAAAAAAAGCAATCATTTTACACGTCGTTTCATCGAGTGAATTTTCCAACTTACAGGAAGCCTGGTTTTAGATGGCTGATGAAAGTTGTAGAAAGCTGAAAATTTTGCATGCAAAGTCCTAATGGAGGGGTAGTTCAAAGTGGTGTGAAGGCCTTTAACGATTGGTCTTTTAATTTCGAAATGAGACTTCTGGCAATGGATGTGCAAAAATGATGGGTATTCAGACTCATAAAATGGACACATTTTCCCCTCATATCTGACCAATATAGTAGCTACAAGATGAGTGCCTCTGGTCCAGATGCAGCTCTCATCACGATGTTAAATTCATGGAGCTGCCTCTTACATAATAATTATGTGGAAAAACATCATTTTACACGGCCTGTCACATGAGTGAGATTTTCCGATACGGCCTGTTAGATGGCCTGGTTAGTGGAGCTGTGCATGCAAGTCCTAATGGAGGGGTAGTTCAATGTGGTGAAGGCCTTAACGATTGGATCTTTTAATTTTGAAATGAGCTTCTGGCATGGATGTGCAAAAAATGAATGGTATTCAGACCCCTAAAATGGACACATTTTCCCTCATATCTTGACCAATTTATAGTAGCTACAAGAATGAGTGAAACACTTTTCTGGAGTCAGAAAGGAGGTCCCCCATCACGTGTTAAAATTTGATGGAGCTCCTCTTACAATAAAAAAATTATGCGGGAAACAATCATTTACACGTCCTGTCATACGAGTGATTTTTACCACTTCCAGGAGGCCTGTAAGATGCCTGAGAAAGGTTGTAGGAAGCTGAAATTTTTGCAATGCACGCCTAATGGAGGGGAGTTTAAAATGTGTGAAGACCTTAACGATTGGTCTTTTAATTGAATGAGCTTCTGGCATTTGGATGTGCCAAAAATGATGGTATTAGACACCTAAAAGGACCCATTTCCCTCATAACTTGACCATATAGTAGCTACAAGAATCAATTAACACTTTCTTAGAGTCCAGAAGGTGGTCCTCTATTCACGTTGTTTAAAACTTCATGAGCGCCTCCATACAATTAAAAAATTATGCGGAAAAAAACAATCATTACACGGCCTGTCATACGAATGATTTTGCACCTTACAGAGCCTGTTAGATGGCCTGAGGAAGGGGCGAGGAAGCTGAAATTTTGATGAAGTCCTAATGGGGGGTAAAGTTCAAAAATGTGTGGAAGGCCTTAACGATTGTACTTTTAATTTTGAAAGAGCTCCTGGCATGGATGTGCAAAAATGATGATATTCAGACCCCTAAAATGGACACATTTCCCTCATATCTTTGACCAAATATAGTAGGCTAGCAAGATGAGTGAACACTTTTCTGGAGTCAGAAGGAGGTTCCTGCATCACGTGTTAAAATTCATGGAGCTGCCTCTTACCAATAAAAAAATTATGCGAAAAACAATCATTTTACACGGCCTGTCATACGAGTGATTTTTCCACGTACAGGAGCCTGTTAGATGGCGCTGAAGGAAAGGTTTAGGAAGCTGAAATTTTGCATGCAAAGTCCTATGGAGGGTAGTTCCAAATGTGTGAAGGCCTTAACGATTGGGTCTTTAATTTTGAAATGACTTCTGGCATGGATGTGCAAAAAATGATGGTTTATTCAGAACCCTAAAATGGACACATTTTCCCTCAATCTCTTGACCAAAATATAGTAGCTTCAAGAATCAGTGTACACTTTCTAGTTCCAGAAGGAAATCCCCTATCACGTGTTAAATTTAATGGAGCTGCCTCTTTAAACAATAAGAAATTATGCGGAAAACACTTATTTTTACACGGCCTTGTATACGAGTGATTTTTCCAACAGACAGGAAGCCTGTTAGATAGCCTGAGGAAGGGTGTTGAAGCTGAAATTTTGCATGCAAAGTCCTAATAGAGAGGTAAGTTCAAAAAATGTGTGAAAGCATTAAACGATTGGTCATTTAATTTGAAATGAGCTTCTGGCATGGATGATGGAATTCAGACCTCAAAAT
This sequence comes from Eptatretus atami, assembly GCA_035128595.1. Taxonomy (NCBI): domain Eukaryota; kingdom Metazoa; phylum Chordata; class Myxini; order Myxiniformes; family Myxinidae; genus Eptatretus; species Eptatretus atami. The sequence continues at coordinate 53,312,288 of CM068966.1, forward strand.
GACACATTTTAACCTCATATCTTGACCAATATAGTAGCTACAAGAATGACTGAACACTTTTCTGAGTCCAGAAGGTGTCCTCTATCTTGTTAAAATTTATGGAGCTGGCCTCTTCAATAAAAAAATATTATGTTGGAAAAAACAAAATCATTTTAACACTTCCTGTCATATGTTGTGATTTTTCCACTTACAGAGCCTGTAGATGGCCTGAGAAGGGTGGAGGAAGCTGAATTTTGCAATGCAAGTCCTAATGGAGGGGTAAGTTCCAAAATGTGTGAAAGCTTAACGATTGGGTCTTTTTAAATTTAAAAATGAAGCCTTCTGGCATGGATGTGTAAAATGATGGTATTCAGACCCTAAATTAAATACATTTCCCTCATACTTGACTAATATAGTAGCTACAAGAAATGAGTGAACACCTTTCTAGAGTCAGAAGGAGGTTTCCTCTATCACGTGTTAAAATTTCAAAATGGAGCTGCCTCTTACAATAAAAATTTAATGCCGGAAAAAAACATCATTTACACGGCCTGTCATAACGAGTGATTTTTCTCACTTTCAGGAACCTGTTTAGATGGCCTGAGGAAGGTTGTTGGAAGCTGAATTTGCATGCAATTCCTAACTGGCGGGGTAGTTCAAAATGTGTGAAAGCCTTAACGATTGATCTTTTATTTTGAAAATGAGCTTCTGGCATGGATGTGTAAAAAATGATGGTATTCAGACCCCTAAAATGGACACATTTTCCTCATATCTAGCCAATATAGTAGCTACAAGAATGGTGAACACTTTCCTAGAGTCAGAAGAGTTTCCTCTATCACGTGTAAAATTTCATGGAGCTAGCCACTTACAATAAAAATATTATGCGGAAAAACCATCCAATTTTACACTTCCGGTCAATATGTGTGATTTTTCCACTTACAGAAGCCTGTTAGATGCCTGAGGAAAAGTTGTAGGAAGCTGAAATTTTGCATGCAAGTTCTATGGATGGGTAGTTCCAAAATGTGTGAAAGGCCTTAACGATTGGGTCCCTTTTAATTTTTGAAATGAGCTCCTGGCATGGATGTGCAAATGATGGTATTCAAGAACCCTAAAATGGACACATTTTCCTCATATCTAGCCAATATAAGTAAGCTACAGAATGAGTGAAACACTTTCTAGAGTCAGAGGAGTTCATCTATCACTGTTAAAAATTTCATGAGCTGCACTTACAAATAAAAATATTATGCGGAAAAACCAATCATTTTTACACTTCCTGTTCTTATGTGTTGATTTTTTTCCACTTACAGAAAGCCTGTTCGATGCCCTGAAGGAAAGGTTGTTGGAAGCTGAAATTTTGGCATGCAAGTCCCTAGGAGGGTAGTTTCAAAAATGTGTGAAGGCCTTAACGATTGGTCTTTTTAATTTTGAAATGAGCTTCTGGCATGATGTGGCAAAAATGATGGTATTTCCAGACCCTAAAATGACAACATTTTCCCTCATATCTTGACCAATAATAGTACTACAAGAAATGAGTGAAACACTTTCTGGAGTCAGAAAGGAGGTCCTCCCATTCACGTGTTAATAATTTGATGGAGCTTGCCCTCTAACAATAAAAAAAATATGCGGGAAAAACATCATTTTAACACGTCCTGTCATACGAGTGATTTTCCCACTTCCCAGGAAGCCTGTTATGGCCTGAGAAAGGTTGTAGGAAGCTGAAATTTTGCATGCACGTCGCTAATGGAGGGGAAGTTTAAAATGTGTGAAGACCTTAACGATTGGTCTTTTTAATTTTGAAATGATTCTGGCATGGATGTGCAAAAATTGATGGTAATTTCAGACAACCTAAAAATGGACACATTTCCCCCTCATATCTTGACCAATATAGTAGCTAACAAGAATCACTTAACACTTTCTAGAGTCAGAAGGAGGTCCTCTATCACCGTGTTAAAACTCATGTAGCTGCCCCTCTTACAATAAAATTAATGCGGAAAAAACAATCATTTTTACACGGCCCTGTCATACAAATGATTTTTTCACACTTACAGGAGCCTGTTAGATGGCCTGAGGAAGGGCGAAGGAAGCTGAAATTTGCCATGCAATGTCCTATGGAGGGGTAGTTCAAAATGTGTGAAGGCCTTAACAGATTGGTCTTTTAATTTTGAAAGAGCTCTGGCATGGATGTCAAAAAATGAATGATTATTCAAGACCCTAAAATGGACAAATTTCCCTCATATTCTTGACCAATATAGTAGCTATCAGAATGAGTGAACACTTTCCTGGAGTCAGAAGAGGTCCCTGCATCACGTGGTTAAAATTTATGGAGCTGGCCTCTTACAATAAAAAATTAATGGCGGAAAAAAACAATCATTTACCACGGCCCTGTCATACGAGTGATTTTTCACGTACAGGAGCCTGTTAGATGGCTGAGGAAAGGTGTAGGAGCTGAAATTTTGCATGCAAGTCCTAATGGAGGGGTAGTTCAAAAGTGTGAAGGCCCTTAACGATTGTCTTTTAAATTTTGAAAATGAGCTTCTGGCATGGATGTCAAAATGATTGGTAATTCAGCCTAAAATGGACACATTTTCCCTCATATCTTGACCAATATAGTAGCTTAAGATCAGTGTACACTTTCTGGAGTAGAAAGGAGGTCCTCCATAACGTGGTTAAAATTTGATGGAGCTACCCTCTTCAATAAAAAAAATTATGCGAAAAAACAATCATTTTACACTGCCTGCATACGATGATTTTTCCACTTCCAAGGAGCTGTTAGATGGCTGAGGAAGGGTGTTGGAAAGCTGAAAATTTTGCATGCAAGTCCTAATGGAGGGAAGTTTTAAAATGGTGTGAAGGCCTTAAACGATTGGTTTTTAATTTTGAAATGAGCTTCTGGCATGGAATGTGCAAAAAATGATGGTATTTCAGAACCCTTAAAATGGATCATATTTTTCCTCATATCTTGAACCAATATAAGTAGCTAAGAATGAGTGAACACTTTCTAGATTCAGAAGGGAGATCCCCCTATCAACGTTGTTAAAAATTTAAATGGAGCTGCCTCTTACAATAAGAAATTAATGGCGGAAAAAACAACTTAATTTTACACGGCCTGTTTCATACGAAGTGATTTTTCCCACAGACAAGAGCCTGTTTTAGATAGCCTGAGGAAGGTGTTTGAAGCTGAACATTTTGATGCAAGTCCTAATAGAGAGGTAGTTACAAAATGTGTGAAAGCCTTAACGATTGGTCAATTTAATTTTGAAATGAGCTCTGGCATGGATGATGGTATTCA
>CM068966.1:53317505-53334441 GCA_035128595.1 Eptatretus atami
ATTATGGAATATCATTAACGTGCCTCGAGGTGGTCATTCCTCATATGGTAACTTTATTACATTACGCTGGATAATGGGTGGGTCATTCCTTAAGTGGTAACTCATTACTGAGCGAAGGGTGGAATCATTCCTCAGATGGTAATCATCTGATGGTGCCTATTAGGGTGGGTCTCCCCTCATATGGTAAGGATTATATGGCCTATGGAATGGTCATAAATCCTCATGTGGTAACTCATTAAGTACCTATAGGGTGGTCCATTCCTCATAGTGGGTAACATCACTACATGCAAATATACATGGATCCATTACTCAATATCGGTATTCATTAAATGCATAATAGGGACGCGGCTGGAGTTCCTCATAATAGGTAACTCCACTAATGATGTGTATACGGTGGTCACTCCTCATATGGATAACCATTACGTACCATAATTCGGTGCTGTTCCTCATATGGTAACTCAAGACGTGCAATATAGAAGTGGTCATTCCTCTGTGGTAGCTCATGATGTGCGATAAGTGGTAATTCCTCATATGGTACTCATGACGCTGCCTATAGGGTGATCATCCATCATATGGTAACTTATGCAGTGCCTATAGAGTGGTCATACTCATATGGTTACTATGACGTGCCTATAAGGGTAGATCATCCCCTCATATGGTAACTTAATGACGTGCCTATAGAGTGGTACATCCCTCAATGATAACTCATGAACATGCTATAGGGTTGATCATCCCTCATATGGTAACTTATGAACATGCCTATAGGGTAGATCAATACCTCATATGGTACAATCATGACGTGCCTATAAAAGGGAGATGATCATTCCTCATATGAGTAACTTATGACGTGCCTATAGAAGTGATGCATATCTCATATGGTCACTCACATGAAGTGGCCTTTAGAGTGGTCATCCTCATATGTAAACTCATGACGTGCCGATAGGGTGATCAATACCTCATATGGGTAACATCATAAGACGTGCCTATAGGGTACTCACCCTTATAAAAGTAAGTCATGAGACGTGCCTTATCGAGAGTTGAGTCATAACCCCTCATATGGGTAAAACTTATGTACGTGACCGATAGGAGTGAATCATTCCTCATATGGTAAACTCATGTCGTGCCTATAGAGGGTGGATCATCCTCATATAGTAAAATCATGGACGTGGCCTTCGAGTGATCATCCCTCAATATGGTAACTCATGACGTGCCTAATAGGAATAAGTTAATCCCACATATGTAACTCATAGACGTGCCTTTCGAGTGGTCATCCCCTCATATGGTAACACATGAACGTGCCTATAGAGTGGGTCATACAACCTCATATGGTAACTCAATGACGTGCCTATAGGGTGATTCACATTCCTCATAATGGTAACATCATATGACGTGCCTATACGGTGAGCATATCCTCAATATGGATAATTACTCATGACGTGCCTATAGGGTGATTTATTCCTACATATGTAACTCATTGACGTGCACTATAGAGTGGTCAATCCTCCATATGGCTAACTACATGACGGTGCCATATAGGGTAATGCACCCACATATGGTAAAACCATCATGAACGTGCAATATAGAGTGGGTCATTCCCTACATGTGGAATAAGCTCCCATAGAATGTCATTGACCCTTGAATAGTATGAGCAAGGATAATAATAAAGAAAATGAGTCCAATCATAAATGGAGTACACCAATACAGGAGCAAAATCATAGGGCAACGAGACGATAAAAAAGTAAGTGCCTAAAGTAGGAGTAGGGCTGAATCATAAGTCATAAGAAGAGTATAAAAACAGAAACCAAATATGAGAGGTAATACCAACACCAAAACTAGAACCCAACTAAAAAAAGATCACCCATAAGCATAAAATAGGTAACATTAAATTATGAACAGAAAAAAAAAGAAAGAAGGAAAGAGACACGGTGCCTATAGAGTGGTAAATAAAAGAATTCTATAGGCAACCCAAGACCCAACAGTCATACCTGGATAAGAAGAATAAACAACAGCATTTAAAATTAAAAAATACAACAAATTAATGATGCAAAGAATAAAATAACGACAAAAAAAAGAAAGAAACGAATCAGAAAAAAAAAAAAACAAAAAACAAAGCAAAGAAAGGAAAATGATACAACCCTCACATCTAAATAGGAAATGAGCTAACAGATCAATATGGAGATCTAGGATTGCCTAAATAGGGTATGAATCATGGATTACCATACTCCTGAGCAATGACTTGGTTAACACATAACTATACTGGCGGTGCCAATACTAAGATGGAATCATTACCACTCAATATGTAATCAAAACTCATAGAGACTTAGACAATGTGCTCTCCACTAACGAGGTTGTAATTACATCAAGGAAATGAACCCACAGATTTAGAAAGTTGCCACATGACGCTGGCTAGCAAGGAGAAAAACGCGCCTAAAAAAAAAGATACAGAGAGAGGTGGAGATGAGCAACGTCCTGGTACGGGCACGCCAGGACGGATGTCTCACAAGAAGAGGGAGGAAGCCAATGGGACGACTACAAAAAAACACAAAATCAAGCCAATACCTCTCGCAGCTCAGGTCTCTTACTAAGAGCGCGATATGCGGCGCAGATCGCCGAGACAAAAAAAACAACTAACCAAAACATAATTAAGAGATAAAAAAAAAAAAAAAAAAAAAAAAAACAAAACAACAAAAAAAAAAAAAAAAAACAAAAAAAAAAAAAAAAAAAAATAAAACAAAGAGAAAACTATAAAAAAAAGAAAATACTAAATAAAAATAAAAAAAAAACTAAATAATGTTTTCTTTTGATTGATTTTTTAATATTTTTATTTGTAGAGATCTATCATGAATTATAACAAAACGTGAATAGAGGAGAAGACTACCTTATCTACCGTCTAAGAAAAAGTTGTTTACTGAGAATACATTCCTTGTAGCTAATAAACTTAGTAGCAAAAGGAAATAATGAGGTAAAATGATGATCCATTTAAATTAGAGGTTGAATACAATCATCTAACATGCCAAGAAAGACTCATTTATCCAAATTAATACAACAAAATCGTATAAGGCTTTCACAAACACAAAAAAGGAAAATTTTGAAACAAATACATACCTTAAAATTAAGAGACTTTGCATGCAAATCAGCTATTCCCAAAACACTAAACCCGAGGCTATCTCATAACCAAGGAATACACCTGTCCAGTGGAAATCACTCGTATGGACAGGCCGGTGCATAATAGTGTTTTTTCCGCATAATTTACTTGATTGGTAAGGAGGCAGCTCCATTTAATTTTAACACGTGGATAGGGGACTCCTCTGACTAACTAGAAAGTGTTCATCATTCTTGTAGCTGACTTATTAGTCAAAGATATGAGGGAAAGTGTCCATTTTTTGGGTCCTGAATACCATCTTTTGCTAACATCCCATGCCAGGAGCTCATTTCAAAATTAAAAGACCAAATCGTTAAGGCCTCACAATTTTAGAATACCCATCCTTAGAAACTATACAAACATTGCCATGCAAATTTCAGCTTCCTACACTTTCTCCAAGGCCATCTAAAGGCTTTCTGGTAAGTGGAAAATCACACTATGACAGAGAGAAAGTGTAAAATGGATTGTTATATTTCCGCATAATATTTTTTATGTAAGTGGCAGCTCATGAAATTTTAACACGTGATAGATGAACTCTCTGACTCTAGAAAGTGTTCACTTCATTCTTGTAGCTACTATATTGCTAGATATGAGGGAAAATGTGTCCATTTTAGGGTCTGATACATCATTTATATGCACAATCCATGCCCAGAGCCTCATTTACAAAATTAAAGACCAAATCGTTAAGGCCTTCACAAATTTTGAAACTACCCATCATTAGACTTGCATGCAAAGTTTCAGCTTCACTACACTTTTACCTCCAGGACCATCTAACAAGGCTTCTGGTAAAGTGGAAAAATCACACATATGACCGGAAGTTAGTAAAAGATTGGTTTTTTTATCCACATAATATATTTATTGTAGTTGCAAGCTCCATGAAATTTAACACGTGATAAGAGGAACCCTTCTGTACTCTAGAAGTATGTATCAACTCATATCTTGTAGTCTTTAGAAGAAGAGACTTCAACACTTTCTGAGCAGAAGGAGCTCCTCTATCAGTGTTAAAATTTCATGGGCTCCTCTTACATATAAATTATGCGGAAAAAAAAGCAAATCATTTACACGTCGTTTTCATACGAGTGATTTTTCACTTACAGGATGCCTGTTAGATTGCCTGATGAAAGGTGTAGGAAGACTGCAAATTTTGCCATTGCAAGTCCTAATGGAGGGGTAGTTCAAGTGTGTGAAGGCTTAACGAATTGGTCTTTAATTTCTTGGAAATGAAGCTTCTGGCATGGAGTCAATGTGGATTCAGATCATAAAATGGACATCATTTCCCTCATAATCTTGACCAATATAGTAGCTACAAAATGAGTGAACACTTCTAGAGTCAGATGCAGCTCCTCTATCAGTGTTAATTTTCATGGAGAGCTGCCTCATCATTATAAGTACATTGTATGTCATATAGAATAAACAAATCATATTGTACACGCCTGTCTCACATTGAGCTGAGTTTCCACGATCAGGACACTGTTAGCCATGGCTGAGAATTGTGTTGGAAGCTGAAATTTTGCATGCAGTCCTAATGGAGGGGTGTTCAGTGTGAAGAAGGCTTAACCGATTGGTCTTATATCTTTTGTATATTTGTTATATTATTTTTATTTAATTTTGTTTTTTATTATTTTGATGAGTAATTGACTTCTGGCATGGCATGGTATGCATAATGATGGTTATATCAGTAGCCTCACTAGAAATGGACACAGGTTTTCCCTCATCCATCTTGACCAATAATAGCTAGCTTTACAAGCCAATAGTGCACACACTACTGTGAGTCAGAAGAGGTCCTCCATCCACGTGTTAAATTGATGGAGCTGTCCTCTTACATAAAAAAAATTATGCGGGAAAAACAATCATTTAAGCACGTCCTGTCTACAGTGATTTTCCCAGCTTCCAGGAGCGCTGATTAGATGGCCTGAGAAAGGTTTGCTAGGAAGCTGAATATTTGCATCGCAACGTGCCTATGGAGGGAAGTTTAAAATGTGTGAAGACCTTAACGATTCGGTCTTTTAATTTTTGAATGAGCTTCTGGTTCATGGATGCAAAAATGATGGTATGCAGATTCACCTAAATGGACAGCATATTTCCTCATATCTTTGACCAATTATCAAGTACGCTACAGAGAATCACTTAACACTTTCTAAGAGTTCAGAAGAGGTCCTCTATCACGTGTTAAAAACTTCATTGTAGCTGCCTCTTACAATAAAAAATTATGCGGAAAAAAACATCATTATACACGGCCTGTCATCGATGATTTTGCACTTACAGGAGCCTGTTAGATGGCCTGAGGAAGGGCGAAGGAAGCTGAATTTTGGATGCATAGTCCTAATGGAGGGGTAGTTCAAATGTGTGAAGGCCTTAAGATTGGTCTTTTAATTTTGAAGGAGCTCCTGCATGGATAGTGCAAAATGATGATATTCCAGACCCCTAAAATGGACACATTTTCCCCCTCATATCTTGACCAATATAGTAGCTTACAAGAATGAGTGAACACTTTCTGGAGTCAGAAGGAGGTCCCTGCATCACGTGGTTAAAATTTCATGGAGCTGCTCTTACAATAAAAAATTATGCGGAAAAAACAATCATTTTACACGGCATGTTCATACGAGTGATTTTTTCCACGTACAGGAGCCTGTTAGATTGGCCTGAGGAAAAGGTGTAGGAAGCTTGAAATTTTTTGCATGCAAAGTCCTAATGGAGGGTAGTTTTCAAAAATGTGGTGAAGGCCTTAACGATTGGCTTTTAATTTTGAAATGAGCTTCTGGCAGGTTGAAAATGTGGTATTCAGACCCCTAAAATGGACACATTTTCCCTCAAATATCTTGAACCAATATAGTAGCTTCAAGAATCAGTGTACACTTTCTGGAGTCAGAAGGAGGTCTCCAGTAACGTGTTAAAATTTGATGAGCTACCTCTTACAATAAAAATTATGCGGAAAAAACAATCATTTTACAACTGCCCTGTCAATACGAGTGATTTTTCCACTTCCAGGAAGCTGTTAGATGGCCTGAGGAAGGGTGTGGAAGCTGAAATTTTGGCCAATGCAGTCCTAAGGAGAGGAAGATTTAAAATGTGTGAAGGCCTTAACGATTGGCTTTTAATTTTGAAATGAGCTTCTGGCTATGGATGTGCAAAAATGATGGTAATTCGACCCCTTAAAATGGACATATTTTTCCTCATATCTTGACCAATTATAGTCAAGCTACAAAAAGAATGAGTGAACACTTTCTAGAACAAAGGAGATCCCCTATCACGTGTTTAAAATTTAATGAGCTGCCTCTACAATAAGAAAATTATGCGGAAAAACACTTTAATTTTACCAACGGCCTGTCAATACGAGTGATTTTTCCACTGACAGGAAGCCTGTTAGATAGCCTGAGGAAGGGTGTTGGAAAGCTGAAATTGTGCATGCAAGTCCCTATAGAGAGGTAAGTTCAAAATGTATGAAGCCTTAATGATGGTCATTTTAATTTTGAAATGAAAGCTTTCTGGCATGGATGATGGTATCCAGACCTCTAAATGGACACATTTTACCTCATATCTTGACCAATAAAGTGCTACAAGTAATGACTGAAACAACTTTCTAGGTCAGAGGTGGTCCTCTATCACGTGGTTAAATTTCATGGAGCTGCTCTACTAGAATATTATGTGGAAACAATCATTTTACATCTCTGTCCCATTGTGTGTTTTCAACTACAGGAGCCTGTTAGATGGCCTGAGGAAGGGTGGAGGAGCTGAAATTTTGCATGCAAGTCCTTATTGGAGGGGTAGTTCAAAATGTGTGAGAGCCTTAACGAATTGGTCTTTTAATTTATAAAATGAGCCTTCTGGCATGGAATGCTGTAAAAATAGAATGGTATTACAGACCCTAAAATGGATACATTTTCCCTCATATCTTGACAATATGAGAGCTAACAAAATGAGTGAACACTTTCCTAGAGTCTAGAAGGAGGTCGCGTCTGAGTCAAGTGTTAATTCATGGAGCCTTGCTCTTACAATAAAAAATCTATGCGGAAAAAACAAATCCTTTTAACACGGCCTGTCATACAGTGATTTTTTCAACTTTCAGGAACCTGTTTAGATGGCCTGAGGAAGGGTGTTGCGAAGCTGATTAATTTTGCATGCAATTCCTATGGGCGGGGTAGTTCAAAATGTGTGAAAGCCTTACGATTGGATCTTTTAATTTTGAAAATGTAAAGCTTCTGGCAGGATGTGTAAAAATGAGTGTATTTCAGACCCCTAAAATGGACCACATTTTCCCTCATATCTAGCCAATATAAGTAGCTTACAGAAATGAGTGAACACTTTCTAGAGTCCAGAAGGAGTTCCTCTATCACGTGTTAAAATTTCCATTGGAGCTGCACTTACAATAAAAATATTATGCGGAAAAAACAATCATTTTAACACTTCCGGTCAATATGTTGATTTTTCCAACTTACAGAAGCCTGTTAGATTGGCCTGAGGAAAGTGTAGGAAGCTGAAAATTTTGCATGCAATGTTCTAAATGGATGGGTAGTTCAAAAAATTTGTGAAGGCCTTAACGATTGGTCCCTTTTAATTTTGAAATGAGCTCCTGGCATGGAATGTGCAAAAATGATGGTATTCAGACCCCTAAAATGGAAACTTTTCCCTCATATCTAGCAATATATGTAGCTACAAGAATGAGTGACACTTTTCTAGAGGTCAGAAGGAGTCATCTATCACGTGTTAAATTTTCATGGAGCTGCCACTTACAATAAAAATATTAATGCGGAAAACAATCATTTTAACACTTCCTGTCATATGTGTGATTTTTTCCACTTACAGAAGCCTGTTAGATGGCCTGAGGAAGGTTGTTGAAGCTGAAAATTTTGCATGCAAGTCTAATGAGGGGAAGTTTTTAAATGTTGTGAAAGGCCTTAACGATGGTCTATAATAATTTGAAATGAGCTTCTGGCATGGAATGTGCAAAAAATGATGGTATTCAGACCCCAAATGGACCATATTTTCCCTCATATCTTGACCAATATAGTAGCTACAAGAATGCCGTGAACTTTCTGATTCAGAAGGAGGTTCCTCTATCACGTGTTAAAATTTCATGGAGCTGCCACTTACAATAATATTATGCAAAGGAAAAAAACAATCATTTACACTTCTGTCATATGTGTGATTTTTCCAACTTACAGAAGCCTTTATGGACTGAGGAAAAGTGTAGAAAGCTGAAAAATATTTTTGCATGCAAGTTCTAATGGATGGGTAAGTTCAAAAATTTGTGAAAGGCCTTAACGATTGGTCTTTAAATTTTGAAATGAGCTCCTGGCATGGATTGTGCAAAAAATGATGGTATTCAGACCCCAAAAAATGGACACATTTTCCCTCATATCTTGACTAATATAGTTAGCTTACAAAATGAGTGACACTTTATAGAGTCAGAAGGGGGTCCCCTTATCAACGTGTAAAATTTCATGGAGCTTGCCATTACAATAAAAATATTATGCGGAAAAAAACAATCATTTTACACTTCCTGTATATGTGTGATTTTACCACTTACCAGAAGCCGTTAGATGGGCCTGAGGAAAAAGTGTAGGAAGCTGAAATTTTGCAGGCAAGTTCTAATGGAGGGTAGTTCAAAAAATTTGTGAAGGCCTTAAACGATTGGTCTTAATTTTGAAAATGAGGCTCCTGGCATGGATGTGCAAAATGATGGTATTCAGACCCTAAAAAGGAATATTTTCCTCATATCTTGCCAAATATAGTACTACAAGAATGACTTGAACACTTTCTAAAGAGTCAGAAGGAGCTCCTCTATCACGTGTTAAAAATTTCATGGAGCTGCCTCTTACAATAATAAATTATGTGGAAAAAACAATCATTTTACACAGCCTGTTCACATTTGAGTGAGTTTTCCACGTACAGGAGCCTGTTAGATGGCCTGAAAAGGAAGGTTTTGGAAGCTGAAATTTTGCAATGCAAGTCCTAAATGGAGGGGACGTTTCAAAATGGTGTGAGGCCTAACGATTGGTCTTTTAATTTTGAAATGAGCTTCTGGCAATGATTGCAAAAAATAATGGTATCAGACGCCCTAAAATGGACACATTTTCCCCTCATGTCTTGACCAATATAGTAGCTACAAGAATGAGTGAACACTTTCTGGAGTCAGAAGGAGGTCCTCCATCACGTGTTAAAAATTTGATGGAGCTCCTCTTACAATAAAAAAAAATTATGGCGGAAAACAATCATTTTACACGTCCTGTCATACGAGTGATTTTTCCAACTTCAGGAGCCTGTTAGATGGCCTGAGAAAGGGTTTAGGAAGCTGAAAATTTTTGCAGGCCACGTCCTAAGGAGGGGAATTAAAAGGTGTGAAGACCTTAACGATTGGTCTTTTAATTTTGAATGAGCTTTCTGCATGGATGTGCAAAAATGATGGTATTCAGACACCTAAAATGGACACATTTCCCCTCATATTTGACCAATAAGTAGCACAAAGAATGAATGAAACACTTTCTAGAGTAAGAAGGAGGTCCTCTATCACGTGTTAAATTTCATGGAGCTGCCTCTTACAATAATATAAATTATGCCGGAAAAACAATCATTTTACAAACGGACTGTCATACGAGTGATTTTTTGCACTTACAGAGCAATGTAGATGGCCTGAGAAGGTTGTAGTAGCTGAAATTTTGCATTTGCAAGTCCTAATGGAGGGGAAGTTCAAAAGTGTGAAGGCCTTAACGATGGTGTTTTAAATTTTGAAATTGAGCTTCTGGCATGGATGTGCAAATGATGGTATTCAAGACCCCTAAAAATGACACATTTTCCCCTCATATCTTGACCAATATAGTAGCTACAAGAATGAGTGAACACTTTCTAGAGTCAGAAGGAGGTCCCTCCCATCACGTGTTAAAATTTGATGAGCTGCCTCTTACACAAAAAATTATGCGGAAAAAAAATCATATTTTTACACGTCCCCTGTCATAGGAGTGATTTTTCCACTTCCAGGAGCGTTTAGATGGCCCTGAGAAAGGTTGTAGAAGCTGAAATTTTGCATGCAAGCTCCTAATGGGGGAAGATTTTAAAATGTGTCAAAGCCTAACGATTGGTTCCTATTAATAATTTGAAATGAGCCTTCTGGCATGGATGTGCAAAAATGAATGGTAATTCAGGACCCTTAAAATGGACATATTTTCGCCTCAATATCTTGACCAAATAATAGTAGCTCAAGAATGCGTGAACACTTTTTTAGATTCAAGAAGGAGGTCCTCTATCCCGTGTTTAATTTCATGGAGCTGCCTCTTAAAATAAAAAATTATGGCGGAAAAAAACAATCATTTTACAGCGGCTGGTCATACGAGTGATTTTTCCACTTTCAGGAACCTGTTAGATGGCCTGAGGAAGGGTGTTGGAAAGCTGAAATTTTGCATGCAAATTCCTAATGGCGGGGTAAGTTCAAAATGTGTGAGCCTTAACGTTGAATCTTTTTAAATTTTGAAATGAAGCTTCTGGCATGGATGTGTAAAAAGATGGTATTCAGACCCTAAAATGGACACATATTTTCCCTCATATCTAGCAATATAGTAGCTACAAGAATGAGTGAACACTTTCTTAGAGTCAAGAAGGAGTTCCCTCTACACGTGTTAAAATTCATGGGGCTGCAACTACAAAAAAATATTATGTGGAAAAAACAATCATTTTACACTTCCGGTCATATGTGTGATTTTTCCACTTTACAGAAGCCTGTTAGATGGCGCCTGAAGGAAAAGTGTAGGAAGCTGGAAAATTTTGCATGCAAGTTCTAATGGATGGTGTTCAAATTTTGTGAAAGGCCTTAACGATTGGTCTTTTAATTTTGAAATGAGCTCCTGGCATGGATGTGCAAAAATGATGGTATTCAGACCCCAAAATGGACACATTTTCCCTCATAATCTTGACTAATATTAGTAGCTTACAAGAATGAGTGAACACTTTCTAGAGTCTCAGAAGGGAGGTCCCCCTATCACGTGTTTAAAAATTTAATGGAGCTGCCTCTTACAATAAGGAAAATTTAATGCGGAAAAAAACACTTATTTACACGGCCCTGTCATACGAGTGATTTTCCACTGAACAGGAGCCTGTTAGATAGCCTGAGGAAGGGTGTTGGGAGCTGAAAATTTTGCATGCCAAGTCTAATACGAGAGGTAGTTCAAAATGTGTGAAAGCTTAACGATTGGTCAATTTAATTTTTGAAATGGCTTCTGGCATGGATGATGGTATTCAGAACCTCTAAAATGGACATCATTTTACCTCATATCTTGACCATTTTAGTAAGCTACAAGAATGGACTCAGCACTTTCTAGAAGTCAAAGGAGGTCTCTTTCACTGTTAAAAATTTCATGGAGCTGCCTCTTACAAAAAAATTATGCGGAAAAAAAGCAATCATTTTACACGTCGTTTCATCGAGTGAATTTTCCAACTTACAGGAAGCCTGGTTTTAGATGGCTGATGAAAGTTGTAGAAAGCTGAAAATTTTGCATGCAAAGTCCTAATGGAGGGGTAGTTCAAAGTGGTGTGAAGGCCTTTAACGATTGGTCTTTTAATTTCGAAATGAGACTTCTGGCAATGGATGTGCAAAAATGATGGGTATTCAGACTCATAAAATGGACACATTTTCCCCTCATATCTGACCAATATAGTAGCTACAAGATGAGTGCCTCTGGTCCAGATGCAGCTCTCATCACGATGTTAAATTCATGGAGCTGCCTCTTACATAATAATTATGTGGAAAAACATCATTTTACACGGCCTGTCACATGAGTGAGATTTTCCGATACGGCCTGTTAGATGGCCTGGTTAGTGGAGCTGTGCATGCAAGTCCTAATGGAGGGGTAGTTCAATGTGGTGAAGGCCTTAACGATTGGATCTTTTAATTTTGAAATGAGCTTCTGGCATGGATGTGCAAAAAATGAATGGTATTCAGACCCCTAAAATGGACACATTTTCCCTCATATCTTGACCAATTTATAGTAGCTACAAGAATGAGTGAAACACTTTTCTGGAGTCAGAAAGGAGGTCCCCCATCACGTGTTAAAATTTGATGGAGCTCCTCTTACAATAAAAAAATTATGCGGGAAACAATCATTTACACGTCCTGTCATACGAGTGATTTTTACCACTTCCAGGAGGCCTGTAAGATGCCTGAGAAAGGTTGTAGGAAGCTGAAATTTTTGCAATGCACGCCTAATGGAGGGGAGTTTAAAATGTGTGAAGACCTTAACGATTGGTCTTTTAATTGAATGAGCTTCTGGCATTTGGATGTGCCAAAAATGATGGTATTAGACACCTAAAAGGACCCATTTCCCTCATAACTTGACCATATAGTAGCTACAAGAATCAATTAACACTTTCTTAGAGTCCAGAAGGTGGTCCTCTATTCACGTTGTTTAAAACTTCATGAGCGCCTCCATACAATTAAAAAATTATGCGGAAAAAAACAATCATTACACGGCCTGTCATACGAATGATTTTGCACCTTACAGAGCCTGTTAGATGGCCTGAGGAAGGGGCGAGGAAGCTGAAATTTTGATGAAGTCCTAATGGGGGGTAAAGTTCAAAAATGTGTGGAAGGCCTTAACGATTGTACTTTTAATTTTGAAAGAGCTCCTGGCATGGATGTGCAAAAATGATGATATTCAGACCCCTAAAATGGACACATTTCCCTCATATCTTTGACCAAATATAGTAGGCTAGCAAGATGAGTGAACACTTTTCTGGAGTCAGAAGGAGGTTCCTGCATCACGTGTTAAAATTCATGGAGCTGCCTCTTACCAATAAAAAAATTATGCGAAAAACAATCATTTTACACGGCCTGTCATACGAGTGATTTTTCCACGTACAGGAGCCTGTTAGATGGCGCTGAAGGAAAGGTTTAGGAAGCTGAAATTTTGCATGCAAAGTCCTATGGAGGGTAGTTCCAAATGTGTGAAGGCCTTAACGATTGGGTCTTTAATTTTGAAATGACTTCTGGCATGGATGTGCAAAAAATGATGGTTTATTCAGAACCCTAAAATGGACACATTTTCCCTCAATCTCTTGACCAAAATATAGTAGCTTCAAGAATCAGTGTACACTTTCTAGTTCCAGAAGGAAATCCCCTATCACGTGTTAAATTTAATGGAGCTGCCTCTTTAAACAATAAGAAATTATGCGGAAAACACTTATTTTTACACGGCCTTGTATACGAGTGATTTTTCCAACAGACAGGAAGCCTGTTAGATAGCCTGAGGAAGGGTGTTGAAGCTGAAATTTTGCATGCAAAGTCCTAATAGAGAGGTAAGTTCAAAAAATGTGTGAAAGCATTAAACGATTGGTCATTTAATTTGAAATGAGCTTCTGGCATGGATGATGGAATTCAGACCTCAAAATGACACATTTTAACCTCATATCTTGACCAATATAGTAGCTACAAGAATGACTGAACACTTTTCTGAGTCCAGAAGGTGTCCTCTATCTTGTTAAAATTTATGGAGCTGGCCTCTTCAATAAAAAAATATTATGTTGGAAAAAACAAAATCATTTTAACACTTCCTGTCATATGTTGTGATTTTTCCACTTACAGAGCCTGTAGATGGCCTGAGAAGGGTGGAGGAAGCTGAATTTTGCAATGCAAGTCCTAATGGAGGGGTAAGTTCCAAAATGTGTGAAAGCTTAACGATTGGGTCTTTTTAAATTTAAAAATGAAGCCTTCTGGCATGGATGTGTAAAATGATGGTATTCAGACCCTAAATTAAATACATTTCCCTCATACTTGACTAATATAGTAGCTACAAGAAATGAGTGAACACCTTTCTAGAGTCAGAAGGAGGTTTCCTCTATCACGTGTTAAAATTTCAAAATGGAGCTGCCTCTTACAATAAAAATTTAATGCCGGAAAAAAACATCATTTACACGGCCTGTCATAACGAGTGATTTTTCTCACTTTCAGGAACCTGTTTAGATGGCCTGAGGAAGGTTGTTGGAAGCTGAATTTGCATGCAATTCCTAACTGGCGGGGTAGTTCAAAATGTGTGAAAGCCTTAACGATTGATCTTTTATTTTGAAAATGAGCTTCTGGCATGGATGTGTAAAAAATGATGGTATTCAGACCCCTAAAATGGACACATTTTCCTCATATCTAGCCAATATAGTAGCTACAAGAATGGTGAACACTTTCCTAGAGTCAGAAGAGTTTCCTCTATCACGTGTAAAATTTCATGGAGCTAGCCACTTACAATAAAAATATTATGCGGAAAAACCATCCAATTTTACACTTCCGGTCAATATGTGTGATTTTTCCACTTACAGAAGCCTGTTAGATGCCTGAGGAAAAGTTGTAGGAAGCTGAAATTTTGCATGCAAGTTCTATGGATGGGTAGTTCCAAAATGTGTGAAAGGCCTTAACGATTGGGTCCCTTTTAATTTTTGAAATGAGCTCCTGGCATGGATGTGCAAATGATGGTATTCAAGAACCCTAAAATGGACACATTTTCCTCATATCTAGCCAATATAAGTAAGCTACAGAATGAGTGAAACACTTTCTAGAGTCAGAGGAGTTCATCTATCACTGTTAAAAATTTCATGAGCTGCACTTACAAATAAAAATATTATGCGGAAAAACCAATCATTTTTACACTTCCTGTTCTTATGTGTTGATTTTTTTCCACTTACAGAAAGCCTGTTCGATGCCCTGAAGGAAAGGTTGTTGGAAGCTGAAATTTTGGCATGCAAGTCCCTAGGAGGGTAGTTTCAAAAATGTGTGAAGGCCTTAACGATTGGTCTTTTTAATTTTGAAATGAGCTTCTGGCATGATGTGGCAAAAATGATGGTATTTCCAGACCCTAAAATGACAACATTTTCCCTCATATCTTGACCAATAATAGTACTACAAGAAATGAGTGAAACACTTTCTGGAGTCAGAAAGGAGGTCCTCCCATTCACGTGTTAATAATTTGATGGAGCTTGCCCTCTAACAATAAAAAAAATATGCGGGAAAAACATCATTTTAACACGTCCTGTCATACGAGTGATTTTCCCACTTCCCAGGAAGCCTGTTATGGCCTGAGAAAGGTTGTAGGAAGCTGAAATTTTGCATGCACGTCGCTAATGGAGGGGAAGTTTAAAATGTGTGAAGACCTTAACGATTGGTCTTTTTAATTTTGAAATGATTCTGGCATGGATGTGCAAAAATTGATGGTAATTTCAGACAACCTAAAAATGGACACATTTCCCCCTCATATCTTGACCAATATAGTAGCTAACAAGAATCACTTAACACTTTCTAGAGTCAGAAGGAGGTCCTCTATCACCGTGTTAAAACTCATGTAGCTGCCCCTCTTACAATAAAATTAATGCGGAAAAAACAATCATTTTTACACGGCCCTGTCATACAAATGATTTTTTCACACTTACAGGAGCCTGTTAGATGGCCTGAGGAAGGGCGAAGGAAGCTGAAATTTGCCATGCAATGTCCTATGGAGGGGTAGTTCAAAATGTGTGAAGGCCTTAACAGATTGGTCTTTTAATTTTGAAAGAGCTCTGGCATGGATGTCAAAAAATGAATGATTATTCAAGACCCTAAAATGGACAAATTTCCCTCATATTCTTGACCAATATAGTAGCTATCAGAATGAGTGAACACTTTCCTGGAGTCAGAAGAGGTCCCTGCATCACGTGGTTAAAATTTATGGAGCTGGCCTCTTACAATAAAAAATTAATGGCGGAAAAAAACAATCATTTACCACGGCCCTGTCATACGAGTGATTTTTCACGTACAGGAGCCTGTTAGATGGCTGAGGAAAGGTGTAGGAGCTGAAATTTTGCATGCAAGTCCTAATGGAGGGGTAGTTCAAAAGTGTGAAGGCCCTTAACGATTGTCTTTTAAATTTTGAAAATGAGCTTCTGGCATGGATGTCAAAATGATTGGTAATTCAGCCTAAAATGGACACATTTTCCCTCATATCTTGACCAATATAGTAGCTTAAGATCAGTGTACACTTTCTGGAGTAGAAAGGAGGTCCTCCATAACGTGGTTAAAATTTGATGGAGCTACCCTCTTCAATAAAAAAAATTATGCGAAAAAACAATCATTTTACACTGCCTGCATACGATGATTTTTCCACTTCCAAGGAGCTGTTAGATGGCTGAGGAAGGGTGTTGGAAAGCTGAAAATTTTGCATGCAAGTCCTAATGGAGGGAAGTTTTAAAATGGTGTGAAGGCCTTAAACGATTGGTTTTTAATTTTGAAATGAGCTTCTGGCATGGAATGTGCAAAAAATGATGGTATTTCAGAACCCTTAAAATGGATCATATTTTTCCTCATATCTTGAACCAATATAAGTAGCTAAGAATGAGTGAACACTTTCTAGATTCAGAAGGGAGATCCCCCTATCAACGTTGTTAAAAATTTAAATGGAGCTGCCTCTTACAATAAGAAATTAATGGCGGAAAAAACAACTTAATTTTACACGGCCTGTTTCATACGAAGTGATTTTTCCCACAGACAAGAGCCTGTTTTAGATAGCCTGAGGAAGGTGTTTGAAGCTGAACATTTTGATGCAAGTCCTAATAGAGAGGTAGTTACAAAATGTGTGAAAGCCTTAACGATTGGTCAATTTAATTTTGAAATGAGCTCTGGCATGGATGATGGTATTCATCCATATGAGGAACGAGCACTATAGGCATGTCATAAGTTACCATATGAGGAATGACCACCCTATAGGCACCTAATGAGTTACCATATGAGGAATGACCATCCTATAGGCACATAATGCCTTACCATATGAGGGATGACCACCCTATAGGCACATC
>CM068966.1:53383976-53396351 GCA_035128595.1 Eptatretus atami
GGCGAGCACTCTACAATATTCACACTGTCCATGAATACTACATTGATCGACTTGAACAAAGTTCAAGGGCCTTCGCATGCGTTGGCCACGTGTTGTTCTGTGGTGCAACGGGTGATGGCTGGCTCGCTAGAAAATGTGAAATTATATTTTACACCACGTCTTCCCTTTTTGTACGTTTTTCCCTTCCCTTTTTGTTCCTTCCATTATCGGAACCATCATTTCAGCACGGATAAATAAAATAAAAATTAAACGTTTCATTTTTAAAAGTTTCTTCAACCATTTGTGGAGTGCTTGGTGAAGCCACTTGGCGCATGTTCTTCAAGCTTCAATCAATGTGATACCACGGTTCATCTTAGATGTCGAAGGCAAAATAAATTATATGATCACAATGAGTATAAAATATTTTCAGTCATTATGAAGTGATGAATCCACATCATGGCAGGAAAGCCGAGAGGTACGCATTCACTCTGTATAGCCTGGGTTCGTATCCCGACCTAGCTATAAACTGTCATCCTGGTGTTTCACAGGCAGGGTGATTCATCAATGTGGTGCTCTCTCTCGGATGAATGTTAAACTGGGCGTCTCATCTGCCAGAATCCCTCTCTCCCCACTCCCTCTCTCACTCTCTGTCTTTGTCACACTCAGTTCCTCGCACCCATCCCTCTCGCAGACGCAAGTCGAGAACCCTCCCCTCATGTTTGCCCCCCCCCCTTCCGAGCTTGCATGGTGAGGCATTGCTCTCCACAACCCCCCCCCCTTTCTTAGCTCTTCCCTCTTCCGAGCTCTCCTATTTTCACCCCCTCATTTTTTCCCACCCTCCTCTCTATCCTGTTCCCCATCCTCCTCTCCTCCCTCCTCTCTCTCCCTCCATCGTCTCTCCCGCCCCATCTCCTCTGTCCTCTCCCCTCCCCTTCCCCTCTCTCTCCCTCTTCCTCTCCCCTCCCCTTCCCTCTGCTTTCCCTCTCCCCTTACTCTCCCCACACCCTTCCTCCTTTGTCCCTTCCCCTCCCTCTCCACCTCCCCCCTCCCTCTCACCTCCCCCCTCCCTCTCCACCTCCCCTTAATGTTCCCTCAGCGAAGCAATAGCTTATATTTGCTCGTGCAATATGAATACAAACTTTCACAACCAATCATCCATCCATCCACTAATCTATCTTTACCTGTGGATCCACCCACCCCCCATCAAGGCAACATCCGCCCATCCTTCCCCCATTATTTCTCCACATGGACCCAACAACAGACACAGTCACTGTCCATTCACCAACACGTCAGCACAGTGTTTTCCACGGTGTTCACGCTTCCAACCACTGAACCGAGCAATTCATTCATAATAAATTAATCCATTCATCTATCGCGGGTGTAGTGGGTGCACCTGTAATCCGGCTTCTCGGAGGCTTGGGTTGAGGGATCGCACGAGGACGGATCAGCTGCTCTACACCTCGCTATGTCGATCGGGCGTCCACACCAAGCTCGGCATCGACATGGGGAGCGGGGGTAGTCCGTGCTCTCCAGGTCTCCTAAGGAGGGATGAACCGACCCAGGCCGGTAACGGAGCAGGTCAAAGTCCCCGTGTTGATCAGTGGTGGGACAGCGCTCGTGAATAGAGGGTGTGGAGCGGCCGGTCTCAGGGCGAAACACATCCTTTTACCCCTTACCCAATAACCCGGTATCAGGCGAAACACAATCCTTTTACCCCTTACCCCAACACCCGGTCTCAGGCGAAACAATCCTTTTACCCTTACCCTAATAACCCGGTATCAGAGCGAAACGCAATCCTTTTACCCCTTACCCTAATAACCGGTATCAGAGCGAAACGCAATCCTTTTACCCCTTACCCTAATAACCCGGTCTCAGGGCGAAACACAATCCTTTTACCCCTTACCCAAAACCCGGTATCAGAGCGAAACACAATCCTTTTACCCTTACCCAAAACCCGGTATCAGGGCGAAACGCAACCTTTTACCCCTTACCCAAACCCGGTCTCAGGGCGAAACACAATCCTTTTACCCTTACCCACACCCGATATCATGGTGAAACACATCCTTTTACCCCCTTAACCAAAACCGGTCTCAGGGCGAAACGCAATCCTTTTACCCCTTACCCTATAACCGGTATCATGGCGAAACACAATCCTTTACCCCTTACCCTAATAACCGGTATCATGGCGAAACACAATCCTTTTACCCCTTACCCTAATAACCCGGATCATGGCGAAACACAATCCTTTTACCCCAACACCCGACACGATGTCGCCATTTACCACCTTCCTGAAATTCAATGAACTTGTTTCATTTAAATCTTGCTTGTGTTGGTAAAGTGTTCAAAAATAAATAAAAACTGTCTGACGTCATTTTCCCGATCATGTGGAAAAAATACTTTGTACTCATTCTTGTGCTCATTGAACGGGAGCAACAGGGTCAGAATGGGTCAGAATGGGCCCCGGGCAACACTTGGGCCCCTTTATCCGGTTTCACATGTAATATATTAGGTAAAACCTGACCATCCTGCACTTCCAAGCCCCAGCAATGATGCAACCACAGGATGCATATGAAAGGATATACATAACATATATATATATATATATATATATATTATATATATATATATATATATATATATATATATATATGTATTTTCACGAAGGAATGATCGAGAGAGATGAAATTGTTATTATTTGTTAATGTAATATTTACAGTAACTACACTAACCTCATAAATGCTAACCAAACCGTAACCCTAACCTAACCTAACCCTATCTACCCTAACCCTAACCCTCATCCTACCAAATCCTAACCCAACCTAACCCTAAGGCTCTGAAACTGAAGATATTTGTTGTAACTTTGTGACCCTGTCCATCATTCGGAAATTTCTTTGGGATGTTCCTGATGGCCTCTCACATCCTCTCACAGATTTCTACTTCTGTCTGGATTGGAATTTCACTATTTCAGATTCTTGGCCAATCTCAAAGTTTTCCACATTGGAATTTTAAACTTCTCTCAATGTTCTGTGAGAGTTCATGGTCCTGCCTGATGTCCCCTCTCCTCTCCTCTCCCTGGTCTTTGATACCATCAATAACGTCACCACTTGAGATTTCTCACAAATTGTTTCCATCACTTGTGGAATCGATGGTCCCCAGTCACTTGATAGAGAGTTACTGGCCTTAATCACACCGCATGGAACAGAGTACGAGAGCCTTTCTGTGCTTCTTTATCCCGCTGTTCCTTCTCATGTCTTTTCTGAGCACCAGACTTGCGTTGGTAAAAAGCAGACATGGCTTTACTTTCTGCAAGTTACAATAAGTACACAGACTGTCGAGTACAGTGTACAGTATGTACTGCACTGCATTTGGAATGGCAAACCAATTCCTCTGATGTCACATTATATTCTACTGTCTTTGGCTGGAACTTGGAATGCCGTCATCTGCAGATCACCAGAGATTTTGCTCTCACGGATGAAACTCTTCCACATGTAACACGGAAATACCATATCGTTTTTAGGTCAGGTCGCTGACCTAATATTGTTGTGGTGCCGGGTCTTGGTGGCGAGCACGACCGCTAGGGGGAGCAGTAGAGTCGGCTCCACCGGACACACCGGAATTTAGGTCGTGACCCTCAGATAAGTCCGAAAGGCACGGGTCCTTACAGCACAATGAATCGCCAATAATTCCCGTGTGGGATAGGGTTAATTGCCAACTTCAATATACCTAAGTACCCACGCGGCAGAGCTTACAGGGGAATTCACACCCTCGATAGGCCTCGAGCAGAACGAGCCGTTACCGTGCTCGAACCGTGTGTAACCGGAGCGGATGGTTACCGAGGCTCGTCGGTCCAAATGCACAATTACGGCAACAACGGCCTTCCTAATCCCCAATATGCACCGTGGCAAACCAATGGCAGAAATGACAAAGAACGAGCTGGTACATTCAACAAGAGGGAATTTATTAACAACATAAATCGGGGAGGGGAACAAAGAGCAGAGTTATCACGAATAAAGAAGGTATCAAATGTACAAGCAATTCCTTAAACAATTCTACTTAGAGACAGGGCCACGGACACACACACACACACACACAAATACCCAGAAAGAGATGGACCTCGAGGTCTTTATTGCCCCTTCAGCTCGAGGGAAGACGAGCTGAGGGAAGAGAACATGCTGACTACCTGGCCACATTCGCGCGGCTGGACGACCGCACCTTCCCGGAGCCCAGTCGCCAAAGAAACGGACCGGGGAGCCAAACCCAGAGGAGGCGAGACGAGATGATCTCCCGTGATGAGATGGTCGACCGCTTCTCGTAATGCGCCAGATGAGACACCTCGGATGCGCGGGATGCAGTTAGCCGCAGACCCAGACAGAAGCGCGCTCGAGCAGACGGGACGCGATTCTCAATTCTCTTTAGTCGTCCTTTTGGGCGTGCTCCGCTCCCCCGTCGCCTGCTCCATTGGGTGGACGGCGTGTCACGGCTCCGCCTTCTTGAGAAGGACGCCCCGGCTTTGGTCCGCGGTCGCCCATTGGGTGGAAAATGAGGCATACCCTTATTTGGCGCCAAGCCAGAACGAACGCTTCGTGACCATATTTGGTGTGAAATCCACACCGCTGGGATATGGAAATCCGCCCAACACATGCCCTCATGCCGCGAGCGCGCGAAGAGTGCGCGAGCAGAATGTTGTTATTGGTGTTGTCGTTGTTGGGGAAAAATTATATCTATAAAATAACTGCGCAGCGCAGGTACACTTAATCACCCATTAAACATAGGACGGGACCCTACCTAGAAACACGTACTTACCGATATAACTGATCTATAGACCTGGCTGTTGTGTGCAGTAAGTTTCCAATTCGTAACAATATAACCCACGTTCGATGTCCTCAGATCCGTCCGTCTGTCTGTCTGTCTGTCTGTCTGTCTGTCAGTCCGTCGTCCCGTCTGTCAACAATTTTTATTTTTTTTATCTCCCCCAAGACGTCTCGGCCGATTGTGTTCAACTTGACACGATGATAATACTAGATGCTCTCTATAGATCGTCTGAGCCCTTTTTCGCATTTTCGCCTCGGGGTCAAGGTTACAGGGTCATCAAGTACAAAATGACCGATTGGTCGAATGGCCTACAAGGAAGCATCGGACGGCTGTGATGTATAATGGGTTTCATAGGGATTATTGAGAAGATTTCATTCGACCAACTAGTTTCTCGTTATCTCTGTCGTCTGGTCCTGTTTATTGGCAACACGAGGTCCGCCGACTTCAACACGGCTTCGCGCGTTTATTTTAAGTTAAATTTAAATTCTGTTTTCACTTTTCACAGTCGCTAAGGTTGACTAACACTCCGGTTGCATCAAGTTTTGTGAAAATTGAATGTTTATATCCTCGGTCTGTGTGGAATGCATTGCAGCGAGGGGTAGCTTCAATCGGCTTCCATCCGTTTCCAAGCCAAACCCATTACGTTGTTTCTGTCCTCCGTGTTTGTGTGGCACGGGGTTTCCGTGCAGGGGCCATTCCGGCAAGCATGGCTTTGGCCCAGTCGGGCACGTTGTGTGATGAGTGATATTAAAGTTGATTTCAACCTCAACAAGATTGGTGTTTGGCGTGGTGCTCCGCTGGGGAATCCCGTTAACTTTGTGGCGTGGTGGCAGCGTCGGGATACGATTCCACGCACTCTTCATCCGTAGACGGCGATTGACAGAAACGTCACTGTTTACGAGAGCCATCTTTGAACCCAATGGCATCTCACAAGAGGTGAGCGGCCCAACCAGCTCGTTCTGTAGCTGCGTCATAAACATCGTCTGTGCAATGTTCCCATCACCAAAATGGCTTACACACACGTGCCCAAAGCATTGGTCACTCAGCAAGAGTGAAACGGTAAACTCATTTGAATGTTGGAGACACAATTTCTTTATATTTTAATAGCTCGATCCCAACTTTGCTCCTTTCCTCACTGAGGCATTACCTGGGATAAGAAAAGCAGAGCGTTCCTCTTCGTGGACTTTTGGATGATGGTGAGAGCGTCCCCGTTGAGCGGCGTCGCACTGCCCAACAGAAAGTCACCATACTGGAACTTATGCTGGGTCAGATTGCAAACTACGCCTGCTGTGATATCCGTAACACCATAGTCCGAAAACTCCACTTCCATCGCCAACATATGGCAGTCGATTCGAATACATTTTGGATTCCAGTCGACGGGTGCACACTTCATTGACTTTGCAAGCGGATATGCGTTGGCCATGTGTTGTTCGTGGTGCAAGTGGTGATGGCTGGCTCCTTGAAAATGTGAAATTTATTTTACACCACGTCTTCCCTTTTTGTACGATCTACCATTCATAGGAACCATCATTTCAGAACGGATAAATATAAATAAAAATGAAACGTTTCGTTTTAAAAAATATTTCTTCAACATTTTGTGAGTGCTTGGTGAAGCCACTTGGCGCACGTTTTCAAGTTTCAATAATGGTGATACCACGGTTTCGGTACTGGAGGTGGAAGGAAAAAATAAATTATATGATTAATGAAGTAAAAAATATTTCAGTCTTGAAGTGATGAATCGCCACATAACGGCAGGAAAGCCGAGAGTACGCATGCTCACTCTGTGTAGCCTGGGTTCGTTCCCGCAAAGCAATAAACTGTCATCCTGTGTTTCACAGGCAGGGTGATTCATCAATGTGCGTGCTGCTCTCGGTTGATGTTAAATTGGCGCGTCTCATCTGCTAGAATCCCTCTCTCCCCCTCCTCTCTCTCACTCCTCTGCCTCTTCACCCTATCCCATCCTTCTTTCTCCCTCTGAGCCCTACCCCCCACTCTCCCACACCCTCTCTCTCGACCCTCCCTCTCCCTCCCTCTCTCCCACTCCTCCATCTCTCTCTCCCACCACTCCCCCCTGCTCCCCCCCCCTTGTGTTGAGGGAACTGTAGCATGTAAAATCAGATAGAAGTGAACCGACCGGTATGGTTGCAGACTGCATGACGAGCATACATGCAGCAGACCTGGCAGGTAGATAGCATGGTTATTAATGCTTCTGCTCAGGTCTCTAAAGTTATCCACGTGTGTGTGTGTGTGTGTGTGTGTGTGTGTGTGTGTGTGTGGTGTGTGTGCATGGTATTCGTTACTTCATATGCGGTTTCAAGAAGTGTAACGGAGTCCTCCCAGGAGTCGAAGTATCCACCTCCATTCGTGAGGGCAGCCACGAATCAGTGACCAATGTGTGAAGTTTGTTCTCAATTTTTGTTCCGAGGGCTATTTGAGGATCGTCACTGAGCCCGGACAGTTTCCAACTGTAGTATGTTGTGTAAATTTCAGGGATGTTTTGAAGATCTCTGTGGGGTTCTTCTTCATCATTCCAATGGCTTCAATGATCACCGGTGAACTTTCGGATTGCTTCAACTTGTAGGTCTTTTCACTTCATTTTGAGACTTGGTATTGATCATTTCTTGATTCTGTGTGTTTCGGCAAAATTGCTGGATACTGACACCTTAATTTAGTGTGTGTGTGTGTTGTGTGTGTGTGTGTGTGTGTGTGTGTGTGTGTGTGTGTGTGGTGTGTGTGTGTGTGTGTGTGTGCGTGTGTGTGTGCATTCAGTCATTAAGCATAACATGTCATTAAAAATCTGGATGTTTTGCCAGCAAGCATTGTTGTGGTATTTGTGATAAGCGTTAGTAAATGCCGATAAATTAATGATTAAATTGACCGTTGCATGTTATAAATTTGTGTTGCATGAATCGGTGAATTGTAAACTGTGTGATGCAATGAGCTATATTACTGTGGATGGCAGTATTGTACTGTAAACTACTGCTGAGGTTCGTAAAGATGCGAGAACATTCTCAGATGAAACTTCCAGTATGGATGAGAAATCGCATTTCTGGAAGGCAGGGATCATTCTGTGTTACTATATAAACCTCGAGAGGAAGTGTGTTGAGACGGCGACATGTGATAAGACGTGTGTTTCGATCGTCTCCATCTCAATTTAACTGATTGAATGAGGTGTTAATGTCCAGATGGTTATGCGTGAAGCCGATTATAATCAGGTTAATTACAACTCATTTATTGGGTGGTCGTTAGACTACCGTTATACTCAGGTTTTCCGTCTGTCTGTATGTCTGTCTGTCTGTTTGTATGTAATGGACAGCTCTGGAGGCCAGAGGAGTCACCAATTTTGATGAAACTTGACTGGTAAGGTTCATACCAGGATCTAGTTTTATGCTTTTGACGCTTGCACGTGCACTGGACGCACACATTGCCTAGCAACGGGACTTTGAATTTTTTGAAAAAATCGGAAAATAGTTTTTTTTTCGAAAATAAAAAATCGGCTTCCGCGCTTTCATGCGCACTATAAATCAACCTCTTGGTCAACATTTCAGCCCGATCCGTCAAAAAACTGTATGACTAGTATGCAATTATATGCGACAACCCATGTCGCCTACCGCTTGTTGTGTATCGGGAAGGAATTCCTTTGAGTTCTTTCAATCATCCTGAACGGGCCGAACGTACGAGAGGGAGAAGAGAGAGAGAGAGAGAGAGAGAGAGAGAGAGAGAGAGAGAGAGAGAGAGAGAGAGAGAGAGAGCAACGCGACAGGCCGCAATCGTTCGACACCCCGGAGGACGAGATGAACACGCGTTTGTTTGGCCGGAAAGACAGAGACACTGAGCGGAAACAATTCAATTGCGGAAATCATAGTTGGGCTTGTATGTAATGGTGACTTCCCTCATTTGATTTTCTATCTGTTTATTGAATATAAGTTTCAAACGTTATGCTGTTGATGTGGTAACTACAATGTCATCAGAGTCAGAAAAACGACAAAGATCATTTGATTGGGAGCCGACCCATAATGATCGGTCATGCTCGTGAAGTGCAAACCTTGGATGCAGTCATTGGAAACGAGCTGGGTTTAGCACATACGTATAAACAACATACACTAAAGGGAAGGAAAGCCTGAGGTGTATACCCGACAATCTCATTCCTTTTGCTAACTCCACCTCCTCCCCTCACCTTTCTCCTCACCACCCTCTCTCTGTCCCTCATTGCTCTCCCGAAATAATATGCAGCCCTCTCCAACCACAACTCTGTCTCTGTCTGTCTCTCTCACACACCGTTCCCTGCACCCATCGCTCGCAGACGCAAGTCGAGAACTCTCCCTCATGTTTGCCTCCTCCCAAACCCCCCTCCCCCACTTACCCCCACTCCTCTCTCCCCATCCTCCTCGCCTCCCTTCCGAGCTCCATGGTGAGGAATGCATCACAACCCCCCTCCCCCCTTTCTTAGCTCTTCCTCCCTTCCGAGCTTCCTCATTTTCACCCCTCATTGCTCCCCACCCCTCCTCTCCTGTCTGTTCCTCCATAACTCTTCCTCCCTCCTGTCTCTTCCCGTCTCTCGATGTCCCCTCCCCCTTCCCTCTCCTTCATCTCCCCTTCCTCTCCCGTCCCTTCCTCTCTGTCCCTCCCTTCCCTCTCCCTCCCATCTCCCCTTCCTCTCCCGTCCCTTCCCCTCTGTCCCTCCCTCTCCCCCCCCTCCTCTCCACCCCCCCATTTTCCCCTCCCTTTAACTGTTCCGTCAGCGAAGCAATAGCTTTTATTTGCTCGTGCATATATAAAAAAACTCACACCAAGTCATCCATCCACGCATCCATCCATCACTAATCTGTCTTTACCTGTGGATCACCCACCCCCCATCCTTCACCCATTATTTCTTCACATCCACCCAACACGCAGCTCCGTCCATTCATCAACCCGTGACGCTTCCAAACCATGAACCGAGCAATTCATTCAATAAATAAATTAACCATTCTCTATCGCCGGGTGTAGTGGCGTGCACCTGTAATCCGGCTTCTCGGAGGCTTGGGTTGAGGGTCGCTCGAGGACGGATCAGCTGCTCCACACCTCGCTATGTCGATCGGGCGTCACACCAAGCTCGGCATCGACATGGGAGCCGGGGTAGTCCTGTTGCTCTCCAGGTCTCTAAGGAGGGATGAACACCCAGGCCGGTAACGGAGCAGGTCAAAGTCCGTGTTGATCAGTGGGTGGACAGCGCTCGTGAATAGAGGGTGTGGAGCGCCCTGGTCTCAGGGCGGAAACACGATCCTTTTACCCCTTACCCCAACAACCCGGTCTCAGGGCGAAACACAATCCTTTTACCTCCTTACCCTAATAACCGGGTATCATGGCGAAACACAATCTTTTACCCCCTACCCTAATACCGGTCTCAGGCGAACACAATCCTTTTACCCATTACCCTAAATAACCCCGGTATCATGGCGGAACAAATCTTTTACCCCTTACCCATATAACAACGGCTATCAGGGCGAAACACAATCCTTAACCCACTTACCTAATAACCCGGTCTCAGGGCGAACACACAATCCTTTTTACCCCTTACCTAATACCCGGTATATGGCGAACACAATGCCTTTACCCTACTTACGAGGGAGAAACACAATCCTTTACCCCCTTTCCTAATAACCCGGTCTCCAAAACACTCCTTTACACTTACCTAAAACGGTTATCATGGCGAACACAATCCTTACCCCTTACCCAAATAACCGGATCATTGGCGAACACATATCCTTTTACCCTTACCCAACAAGGATCATGGGCGAAACACAATCTTTTACCCTTACCAATAACCCGTATCATGGCGAAACCAATCCCTTTTACCTTCCTCATAACCCGGTATATGGCGAAACCATCCTTTTTCCCCTTACCCTAATAACCGGTATCAAGCGAACCAATCCTTTTAACCCCTTACCCTAACAACCCGGTATCATGCGAACACAATCCTACCCAACACCCGAACATGTCGCCATTTACCAACTTTCCTGAAATTCAATGAACTTGTTTTCATTTAAATCTTGCTTGTGTTGGTAAGGCGCAAGATGTAAATAAAAATGTCTGACGTCATTTGTACGATCATGTGGATACAAATACTTTTTGGATTCAATATCCTGTGAGTCATTGAACGGGAGCAAACAGGTCAAATGGGTCAAATGGGTCAGAAGGCAGAATGGGCCAGAATGGGCCCGGGGCAACCTGGGCCCCCTTTACCGGTTCACATGTAATATATTAATGTAAAACTGACCATCCTGCACTTCCAAACCCAGCAATGATGCAACCCAGATGATTTGAAAGGATATAATATATATATTTATAGAAATGCCATAAGTATATATAATATAATACATACATATCATAAATAACCTGTACTGAATATATATATATATATATAAATTATTAATATACTAATATTATTACGCGAAGGATGTCGAGTTCGTTTTAACCCCTCAGATGGGAGTTCTCGTTTTCACGCCTGTCTGTTTGTATTGTTGTTTGTGTGAACAGTATTACCGGAAAACTCCTGGGACGGATTTCACGAAACTTGTGGGGGGATTAGGTATGAGTCGCAACGGATCATGCATTCAGATTTTGGACTTGGTCAAAGTCCAATATGGCCGCTATGGCGGCCATTTTGAAAAATATTTAATTTTTTGTTTTTGCATTTCTACATGTTTAAGTGATTTCAACCAAAAAAATAATTTGTTAGAGAAAAAAAACAAAATTTGAACTTTTTTCAAAAAATTTCGATTTTTATTTGAAGATTGAATTTTTTTTTTTTTGCATTTCTACATGGTTTTAAGTGGATTTTCAACCCCCCACCCCAAAAAAATTGTTTAGAGAAAAAAAACCAAATTTTGCAAATTTTTTTTCAAAAAATTTTCGATTTTATATTTTTGGCATTTCTACATGCAACGTCGATCTAGTTTGTTTATTCAATCGTGGTTCAGTCGAGTACTGATCGTTTTACGCCAATGAACTAGGATATCAGGTTCAACTTAAGTGACAGAGATTGGCGGCGGGAGGCCTCTCACAGATTTCTACTTCTGTCTGGATTGGAATTTCACTATTTCAGATTCTTGGCCAATCTCAAAGTTTTCACATTGGAATTTTAAACTTCTCTCAATGTTCTGTGAGAGTTCATGGTCCTGTGCTGATGTCCCTCTCCCTCTCCCTCTCCCTGGTCTTGATACCCATCATAACGTCACCACCTTGAGATTTCTCACAAATTGTTTCCCATCATATGTGGAATAGATGTCTTCCAGTCACTTGATAGAGAGGCTACTCGGCCTTAATCAACCGACATGGAAGCAAAGTACGAGAGCTTTTCTGTTGTCTTCTTTATCCGCTGTTCTTCTCATGTCTTTTTCTGAGCACGAGACCTTGTGTTGGTAAAGCAGAAAATGGCCTTTACTTTTCTGCAAGTTACAATAAGTATACAGACTGTAGAGTACAGTGTACAGTATGTACTGCACTGCATTTAGACTGGCAAACCAATTCCTCTGATGTCACATTATATTCCACTGTCATTGGCTGGAACTTGGAAGTGCCGTCATCTGCAGATCACCAGAG
>CM068966.1:53412646-53425868 GCA_035128595.1 Eptatretus atami
ACCTAGCTATAAACTGTCATCCTGGTGTTTCACAGGCAGGGTGATTAATCAATGTGCGTGCTGTCTCTTGGATGGATGTTAAATTTGGCGTCTCATCTGCCAGAATCCCTCTCTCCCCTCTCCCTCTCTCACTCATCTGCCTCTCTCACCCCTATTCCATCCTTCTTTCTCCCTCCTAACCCTACCCCCCTCTCTCTCTCTCTTGAACCTCCCTGCTCTCCATTCCCTCTCTCTCACTCCTCCATCTCTCTCTCTCCCACACACTCCCCTCCCTCTGCTCCCCCTCCCCTTTGTTGAGGAGACTGTAGCATGTATGAATCAGATAAGAAGTTACCGACCGGATGGGTGCAAACTGCATGTACGAGCATGCACGCAGGCAGACCTTGGCCAGGTAGATAGCGTGGGCATTAAATGCTTCTGCCCCAGGTCTCTAAGTTTATCCACGTGTGTGTGTGTGTTGTGTGTGTGTGTTGTGTTGTGTGTGTGTGTGTGTGGTTATTCGTTATCTTCACATGCGGGTTTCAGAAGGTGTAACGGAGTCCTCCCAGGAGTCGAAGTATCCACCTCCATTTCGGTGAGGCAGCCACGAATCATGGACCAATGTGTGAAGTTTTGTCTCAAATTTTGTTCTGAGGGCTATTTTGAGGATCGTCATTGAGGCCCGGACAGCTTCCAACTGTAGTTTGTTTGTAGTAATATTTCCAGGGATGTTTTTTAAGATCTCTGTGAGGTTCTTCTTCATATTCCAATGGTTTCAATGTCACTGGTAACTTCGGATCGCTTCAACTTCCAGGGTCTTTCACTTCATTTTTGAGACCTTGGTATTTGATCATTTTCTTTATTTCTGTGTTGTTTAGGCCGAAATTGCTGGATACTGACACCTTATTAGTGTGTGCGTGCGTGTGTGTGTGTGTGTGTGTGTGTGTGTGTGTGGTGTGTGTGTGTGTGTGTGTGTATTCAGTCATTAAGCATAACATCTCTGTCAGTTAAAATCTGGATGTTTTGGCCAGCAAGCATTGGTTGTGGTTTTGTGGATAAGCATTAGTAAATGCCGATAAATTAATGATTAAAATTGACTGTTGCTAGTTATAAATTTGTTGTTGCATGAATCGGTGAATGTAACTGTTTGATGCAATGAGCTAATTTTGACTGTGGATGGCAGTATTGTACTGTAAACTACTTGGTGAGGTTTGTAAAGATCGGAAACATTCTCAGATGAAACTTCCAGTATTGAGGAGAATCGCTTTTCTGGACGACGGGGTCATTCGTGTTACTATATAACCCT
Organism: Eptatretus atami; assembly: GCA_035128595.1. NCBI lineage: Eukaryota > Metazoa > Chordata > Myxini > Myxiniformes > Myxinidae > Eptatretus > Eptatretus atami. The sequence continues at coordinate 53,413,932 of CM068966.1, forward strand.
CGAGAGGGAAGTTTTGAGACAGGCGACATGTGATAAGACGTGTGTTTCGATCGTCTCCATTCTCAATTTAACTGATTGAATGAGGTGTTAATGTCCAGATTGGTTAACGCGTGGAGCCGATTATATCAGGTGATGACAAACTCATTTAGTTTGTGTATCGGGAAGGATTCCTTTGAGTTCTTCAATCATCCTGAACGAGCCAACGTACGGAGAGAGCAAGCAACGCGACAGCCGCAATCGTTCGACAGCCCGGAGGACGAGGTGAACACGCGTTTGTTTAGCCGGCTAGACAGAGACACTGAGCGGAAACAATTCAATGCGGAAATCATAGTTGGGCATTGTATGTAATGGTGAACTTCCTCATTTGATTTTCTATCTGTTTATTTGAATACAAGTTTCAAAACTTATGCTGTTGATGTGGTAACTACAACGTCACTCAGAAGTCGAACCCAACTGACAAAGATCCATTTGATTGGGAGCCGACCAGTATGATCGGTCATGCTCGTGAAGTGCAAACCTTGGATTGCAGTCATTGAACGAGCTGGGTTTAGACTACGAAAACAAACATACACTAAACGGAAGGAACCTGAGGTGTATACCCCGACAATCTCATCCCTTTTGCTAACCCCACCTCCTCCCCTCATTTCTCTCCCCCCACTCCTCTCTCTCTCTCTCTCTCTCTCTCTCTCTCCTCTCTCCTCTCCTCTCTCTCTCTCTGTATCCCTCATTGCTCCTCCCGCCAAATAAAATGCAGCCCACTCCGACCACCCCTGTATCTCTGTCTGTCTCTCTCACACTCCTTCCTCGCACCCATCCCTCTCGCCAGTGTGGAGTAACGTTTGGTGAGGTGTCGCTCTCCCCACCTTCCTCTTCCTCGCTCTTCCCCTCTTCCTCCCCCCCCCCTTTCCTCACACTCTCCCCTCAATCGTTTTCCTTCTCCTTCTCCTCTCTCTTGCTTATGCATGGCCACATCTTTTAAAAAACTCGGGGTACAAATACAACTTTATGTGGCCGCGGCCTCACGCGGGGGGGGGGGGGGGGTGCGTAATTCTCTATGTAGATGTTTACCTTGTAGATAAACATCCCTTTTTTTATTACGATATCCCTATTTACCTGGGCAATGCTGAGGTTAAAACCCTCGTTTGCGCTGGGAAATTTGTCCTCCTTCTCTCTTTCCCCTCCCTCCTCCTCCAACGGAGGGGCCAGTTCAAGCCTGTCATCGTGTGTGAGACATTTCTAGTGGGAAGGGACATCCGAATGAACGGAGGACAGACAACAAGGGGTTGTGGGGCGGGATGAGGACGGAGGGACGCTGGAGGTGAAGGGTGAAAGCACTCTCTACACAGGTAAATTTGGCAAACAGGACGACTATTGGTTCATCAGCGAAGCGACGGATAAGCTCTGCTAGTTAAGTTGGTTCACGAGTCAGTAAGTGACCACTATATTCGTTATGGGTGTGTCTGTCTGTCTGTCTTTCTGTCCCGAGCATAGCTCCGTGGTTTTGATTCGATCCTGATACAATTTTGGTGGAGGTTATATCATATCGAGTTGTGTTTTCCTGAGAATGCGTGGTGCGCCCATATGGGCGGAGCCACACCCAAAAACATGGTTTTTAGGGGGTAGCCGGTTTCAAGTTACATCTTCTCCGAGGGGGTTTGTCGAATCTGGCAGGGTTTCGGTATTTGGTTAGCCCAATGACACCTGCAACCCACGGAGCTCGATTTTTCATTTTCGTCCCAAGGTCAGGTCACAAGGTCACGAACTCAGAAAATGTCAAAAAAATCAATAATTAGCATCGAGCTCCTCGGCTTTTCAACTGTTTCGAATGAAAGTTGGTATGCAAGTAATGCTCTTCGAGTACGACAACTTTCATCATTACGTTTTTCCCATTCCCGCCAGTTTGCCCGTGGCGTCCCCCTGAAGGTCAAAAATATTAAAAGGCGAACCGTGTACATTGCTCGTGAACCATCGCCGTCTCCAGACTTGTATATTTATAAACTTATCGTCTGCGAATACGGTATCTGGACATCGCCCTACTGTACACAGCCATCATGTACAGAACATTTATTATCTTTCTTTCCCTCTTCCTCGTACTCTGTAGCGCTACTAATACATAATATGCTGTATGCTATCTTAAGGTTTTAAATTTTACTGACTCCTTTTTCACCTCAAAACCTTGTCTCCGGGACACTCTTTTGGGCGGTGTAATAGCAGAAGTGCACTGTGTTGAATAGTTTTTTTTCCCCTCCCATTTTGGGCAGTAGTACCTCGTGGTTTCTTGATATGGAACTATCGTGTCATTAAATGGTGAATACGTGCCGGTGTTTTGAGGTATATATGGTTTTTATATACGTGAACGAATCACCTCAGCGAAGGGCTCATCGTGACGCGTATGGCTTCGTGGATCGCCGCGCACGCTTCTCGGTGAGGGCTTCTTCCCGTCCAACGCCGCGTGCAGGGTTCGCCCTGGGTCGAAGCATACATACACGATCGTCACATCATCAAACCATCTCGCCCGTCGAGAAGAAACTCCACCCTTAATTTTTTTGTTGTTTACTTTTTTATTTTTTTTTCTGGCACATTGTTGATATCGATCGACATACGTTATTTAACCTTGGGGGGGGGGGGATCGTCGATTGTGTCGTGTCAAGATGATAAATTTTGCTTCACGTTAATGTTTGTAAAAACACTCAAATGAGCTAAGATCCTCGTCTCCTTAATGATGACGTCATAAAACGAATATGACGTCATTGTGATGTATCAGGTTTGCGATAATTATCTGTGATAATGCCCGGCTTATTCCCACAAACAAAATTCAAACAACTTGCCTAGTTTCGGAGATAATGGTATCGGCGATTTCCATTAGCGGCGATATTATGACGTCAACTTGTTTTCTAGGAAGAATTTCCAAAATCGGAGATGGTTTGCCTGCACGTGGCTTTCTGCATATACATAGCAAGTTTCACAAAGATCCGATGAAAACTCTGGGTTGTGAAACAAAAAATGTCAAAAAATAGGAATGACGTCATAAAAATTGATATGACGTCATAGTGATGTATCATATGTGCGTAATTCATCCTCTGCTAATGCCCTGTTCGTTCCCACAAACAGAATTCAAAAAGCTTGCCGAGTTTCGGAGAAAATTTTTAGGCGATTTCCATTAGCGGAGATATTTTGACGTCATAACTTTTTCTAGGAGGAATTTTCTAAATCGGAGATGGTTACTGTCTGCGCAGGGTATTTTACATATATATGCCAAGTTTCAGGAAGTTTCGATGAAAACTGTCGGCTGTGAAACAAAAAAGTCACACAGAAACAACAACGTGAGTAAGACTTCGAGATCCTCCACGAGATCTAAAAAACCGAGGCAATAAAATCTACAAAGGCATGAAGTGTTTTATGCAAGGTCGAGGCTCGTGGAAGAGCGAGGAGATTGAGTGCTAAACGATGACTGACATCAGAGATTGCAGACGGACTCGAGCAAGGGAATGAAGGAACGGGGGTAAAGGAGGTGAGGAAACAATGTCATGTGTAAGTAAGAGGGTTAGATTATGGAGGGTTAATGGGGGTAGAAGAACATCACAGGCAAGGATGAGTGATGATAAGAGATGGTGGTGAACACCTGTCTCGAGGCATGGCAGGAAGAGTGATATCGAGGAAATAACCTGAGGAATACAGTTCCACAAACGGTAGAAAGAGGAACAGGATGTTGCATTGTGGGGCATGTCACCTTTCGGACACAAGACCGGATGAGACCTTCATACCACGGCAGCGATCCGGTTTTGTGGCTCGGTGTTGGTGGTGGCTTTTATTTTATTTTATTTTATCCAGAGTCGAATTCGTGGAAGAGCAATAACACTGAACGGATCAAGTCTCGATGGGATAAAAGGAACAGTAGAGAGGGAAACACCGACAGCGGGGTTGAACGACAAAAACGGAGGGAAACTTGGACATACAGTTGGTGTGAGGTGTGAGGGGGATGCACGGTGTGGACAAGGTGGATACAGGAATTGTATTGCATACCTGGTAGTTCGTTTGCGGGTTCAAGTTTGCATTGTTGTGTTGCAGGCGATGGAGTCTGCTGTTACACCAGGGTTACTGCACCTCTGCAGGTACTGCAAAGCCGTGGCCATTTTTGGGGATTGGGATCCCTGCTTTGAAGCAGACCACTTCCTGCCTGATTGAATGTCATGACATATACGTCAGTCAATAACCCCATGTTGTGCGAAGATGTTTCATGGTAGGAAACGAGACGTCAGGACTTTTTGATGTCTGTATGGTGCAGGTGTACGCATAGAGAAGCTGGGGTTGCAAACCGAGGAGAGATCGCATCAGGGTGATGCGAACGGCAAAGCGAATGGGTTCGCTCGGTCGGTCTACAGCGATGCAGATGCTTCATCAATGCACGTTTCCATGGAATGCTTCACCTTCGGCATATTACTGTGTGGGTGATCAGGATGGCTTGCTGAGCCAGACATTTAAGGGGTCTTGCCTAACGTATATCCCAGGACCTTGTTGATGATGTATCCTTAGGATGGGACAAATGTAAGGCTATTGTTTCACAATAGAACAATTGGATTGTTTCGTGTACTCTTAACTCGACTTTTCCTGCATGTATCACAGGCTGACGAGGCCTACAGGATTGGACCAGCTCCTGCACAGCAGAGCTACCTTGACATGCAAAGCATCCTGGGAGTGGCTACTCGTTCAGGAGCCCAGGTGTGAGAAACCTACCGGTTCAAATGCATCCACATCGTCTGTCACAGAATTGATGGAGACAGAGACAGAGAAAGAAAAAAAAAGAGCGAAAGCCAATGAAACAAACCATTTTTATATTCAAAGAATGGCCACATTCTGGTCTATTGTCAAAAGGAATTCAATTACCAATTATTGTTGGAGTTATTTTCACCCATTTATACTGATATTCGGAATTCCAACGCAAAGCTTGCGAAAGCTGTTTGTCGAGTCATTTGGTACAGCAATATAATTATTTTATTAAAATTCAAACTACAGTTGTTTTGGCGGTGTAATAGAACCCACTGGTAGTGAATAAACTTAACATTTTGTATTCTTTAATCGACATATTAAACAGAAACAATTTTTTATTCCTCCTGAATGATGATCATTTTTTCGTAATAAAATAACAAGATTTAAATTTATTCCCACAAGATTGATGGTCGTGGACAGAGAGATGTAAGGAGGTAAGGGCTAAGATTGGGCCTGAGTGGAACAAAACAAGCAAGGGAATGAATGAACAGGAAAAGAGAAAGAGAGAGAGAGAGGAGTGGACGAACATCTACTACTACGCATGCCCAGTGAAGCGGCGTGTAGCTCCCCCTTACGGAATTGACATTTTGCACTTCGTTACCGTGGGACATGGGGAATGTGAGCTTAGGGCATGAATTTGGAATTTCTTTTGGCCATGGTGCCGGTGATAGCTCGCCGACTCTTCGTGAAGGACACTGTGGGATCTTTAACATCCACCAACTAATGCTGGCAGACAGGACACCCAGTTTACCATCCATCTGACGGACGGCACATACAATGATATATCGCCCTGCTTGCAAAACACCAGGATGACCGTTTATAGCTGGGTCAGGATTGAAACCAGGCTAGACAGCTCACAGGCTAGTGTGTGTACCTCTAATCTCTCCTGCCACCCTGGAGGAAACGTAATAACCAGCAAAAAGAGGGTTGGGTTGTGACTGGTTCACTGGGGTAGAAGATGGATGAGATGCACTGGTGCATCACCTGCTTTGAAGCACAGGAGGGAAGAGTGGGATTAAATTCCAGAAATTGTTCCACAATTGAGACAAGAAGGAGCAATGGATTGGGTCTGTGATGACATCAAATTTTTGGAGTTTAAGCAGAATGGAGTTGCTGGAAGAACCTGTGCTTCCTGGAGGAGCTGAGGAGGGTCTGAGGCTGAAACACCAGAGGGAGATATACAGGAGGAAAGGTGGAAAACCAGGCCACCTACCCCATGCCTTGTGAGGTCAACAGACTTAGTGGTTCAGACTCATCATGAGAGATCCCATTATTATTGATAGCTTTAGTTCTACATGATCCAGTGGAGATGCATGAGATACTAAATTGCCATTGAGTTACGGACAAAGGCCTCAATTCCAAACTTCTGAATCTGAGGTTCTTGTGGAATGGTAAAATTGCCAATTGTATTCAATGCTGCTTGGAAACTAATCTTTGCTATCTAATGGCTGACCGAAGATGCATTCCTCACTGATGCACTTTGTTTATCGAATTGTAATTTTATCTCACTGTAAGTGAGATATGAGTTGGAGTTTCACTGGACAATGATGAGAGAATGTGTTGAAGTTGGGCATTACTGGCTGGTAACCTCAAATGCAAAGAAAACTAAATTGTTGTCCATGTCTTGCTCTAGAACAGGTCTTTCCCTTCTGTACACATGGGGTCTTCAACCTTAACAGAATCATCTGAGCTTTGGCTTCTTGGTCTGGACATCTCCTCTAACCTCCATTGGGATAAGTATGTTTTCTGGTATTGCTGAGAGTGCTTCCAAGCAAGTTGGTTGTCTTTATCTAGAGCAGAGGTATTTATTTCCTGATGCTGTTTGTACCTTATAAGACACATATACATCCCCTCATGGTATATCTTGCTACATTTTGGCTGGAGCACCAGCCTGCCACTTATCTTTACTTGATAGGCTCCAGAAACGCATAGTTAACCTGATGGTGTGGAGATGGGTTCAACTCTTCAACCGCTCTCTCACCGTAGGTCAGTTGCCACTCTTAGTTGTTCTACAGATATTTTCATGGCAATGTTCTGCTCGACCTTCTAACTTGGTTCCTCCTGTTTGAGTTTTTGGAAGCAGGACTTGGGGTGCCATCTCTGCACACCCATGCACGAAAGGTGATCCAAAGTGCAGACACGAAAGCCGATGCAGATAATTTATCCCTCGTGCTGTCTTGCTTTGGAATTCACACCTGTAACGTGCTTCCCATTATCCTCCGATCTACCCAGCTTTAAGAGGATTGTCAATTCCTATTTCTTACATCTTTGAGTTACATCGCATTTCACCTGACTTCTGCAACTTCCTTTGTCTTGGATTTTTTTTTCTTTCTTTCATTTTGTTTTGCTTTATCCTTATCTTTATCTAACATTCCCTTACCGAGAGTGGCGTTATACCTTGTTTGGGGTGATTTCCATAAAAAAAAATAAAAGGTTTGCCTGAAAATAATTTCTCTCTTCTGGTCGTCTTCCTGATCGTGGGCCCGTATAAATCACCAGCAGTGAATCTGGCCTTCTTTTACACTTCAAGCTCTTCCTCATTTGATAATCAGTTGCACCCTTCGCTTTTCAGTAATTTTATCAATGAGTAAAATCCACGAGTTTGGCATTACTTATCACAGCACTTTAGGAGGACACAATGTCTTGTGTGCATTTCTCACTCAAGGGGGCGTTTTCAAAAGAACAAGAACCATGAAGATGTTGTGATGCAGAAACGAGACGTGAATCAAGGTTAAAAATCTTGGGTTTGTTTCTTCTACGATGTAAAACGCCATCGTTTTTATGTATGGTGTCATACAATGTAGTCCTTCAGGTCTTTTTCTTTTGTTTGAACTTTTTGCTTTTTTTTTCTGTTCTTCAAATTGTACTTTATGCTTCATTTTTGTAATTTATTTGTTATTTTGTGACTTGATTTTGTGCATTTGTTCAGCTGCAGAGATGGCACTGAGTTAGCATTGTTACTGTTGAGCTGTCTTGGCTGGGTTTGATTCCCGTGTCGACCACACAAACTGTTTAATTGGTGCTTCCAGGCTGGCCATTGTATCGCAAAGCGTCCCGTCCCTCGGATTGACTTTAAGCTGGGTTCCCATCTGCTAGCATTAGCCGAGTGACATTGAAGATCCCACGTTTTCACTAAAATTAGAATTCCTGCCCAAATCACCTCAAGTCAAACGTCAGACTGTTCGTGAACAACTTGGAACATCTGTCCAACCACACCGGATGGTTGGACTAATTGGGGTCCCTAAAGAAGGAGTCTTTTCTTCATTTGCTTATCATAACCATTGCTTTTCTGCTTTTCCTTTTGATGAGGTTACAGGCTGTTCATCCTGGCTATGGCTTCCTGTCTGAATAGCCGAGTTTGCTGAACTATGCCAACGCAAAGGTGTAGTCTTTGTCGGCCGCCAGCCTCCGCTATCCAGAATATGGGCGTTAAGAGGTATGTTGGCACATTTCTGCACTGTGTGAAAACATACCTCGTATCTCTGTATTATTTGCTGATAATGTGGAATGCTTTGTTGTTTTTTTTCTCCCAGCACTTCAAAAGTGATTATGGCTGCGGCAGGTGTGCCTGTGATTGGCGGTTCCACGGCGATGACCAATCGGATGAGCGGTTACGAGCTAGGCCGCTCAGATTGGCTACCCTGTCATGATAAAGCTGTTCGTGGAGTGGTGGTAAAGTATGTGGTGTGCTCATAAACGTTTTGTAAATATTGTGGATAGAAAAAGGGAAACTATTAAATGGAGGAATTTACTGTGATTACAATGACAGGATGGCCTAGAGCCCTAGACCAAGAAGTACGCACACTCGCCTCCAAGCCGTCTAGCATGGGTTTGAATCTCGGCCAGCTCTTGCAGGGTGACTCATCAATGTGTGTGCCATCCCTCGGATGGATGTTGAACTAGGCATCCTATCTGCCGACATTAGTTGTGGACATTGAAGATCAATGTGTATTTTGCCAAGAGTGGCGAGCAATTGCCTGACCATTGACAGAATTTGAAATTCTCACCTTAACTTTAGTCAAACGTCAGGCTTGGCCAGCCTGTTTGTCCATACTTGGGTCAAAACTTCCCCCGGCCAAACCCACAAGAAAGTGAGAATAATTATGGTAGTTAAAAGAATAACTAGAACGGCATTCGGCAGTGTGTACCTCCACCAGGCTGATCAGTTTACCTTTGTAGGCCACTGAAAGGCCTGATCTGCATCCGGACCTTAACCAAAATGTAATGGGCTTTCTCTTGTCATCTACCCAACTTATCCACCAAGTTTTGTCATAAACCGTCCAAAACGTTTTGAGATATCATGCTTTATACAGTATATATCGTTTTTGGCCCCATCTCTCTATTATGGTGAAGAATCAATCGCGTATAATTCTAGTTTCCAAATTTTGATTTTCACCAAAATCTAATCAATTCATCCTTGTCACACACTCAACCTCTCCACCAAGTTTCATCCCAATCCGTCCATAACTTTTTGAGATATCCTGCTCACTGACAGACAGACAGACAAACACACAAACAGGGGTGAAAACATAACCTCTGTCCATCTTTGGTGGCAACTGCAATTGAGCAAAGTTCATACGACAGTATTTAAATGTTTTTAGTGAAAGTTACAATTTCTCTCACATTGTTATCCCATCCTACAATCTTTATTTTTCGATTTTCTTTAAATCAAAGTATGAACCACAATGTTTGTACTGACATTATTCCGGGAGTTCTTCGTTGTTATGATGTTGAGGGTTCAGATGCATGTGCTTATACGGGTACCACCATGCACAGGGAATGCGGATTGCTGAGTCTGAGGACATTTGCGGCAGTTGGCATCGGCGAGCGGGAGGCACAGAAATCCTTCAATGACGACGTTGTTTTGCTGGAGAAGTTTGTCACGGACCCAGGTCTGCTTCGACGATCCACAATATAAACCAATTGGTGACCACACGTGTGTAATAAATAGTATTTTAAAATGATCCTTTCTGTATTAATTATCTTTTTAATATCCATATTGTCCTTCAATATGCTTGAATTCCTGCCCTTTAGAAACGAAAATGCTTCATGATGATCTGGAGCAATCGTCTTTGTAACACTGCAAATCATCACAGTGGATGTGTGTTTGGTGAGCTTTCTGAGCATGTGAACATCATGTTTATCACCAGGCACGTCGAAGTGCAGGTGTTTGCTGATATACATGGGAATACCGTCTACCTGTTTGAGCGGGACTGCAGCGTGCAGCGCCGCCACCAGAAGATCATCGAGGAAGCACCTGCAGTGAGCGATTAACATTCCAAGTCGACTTTGCACCAGATAGACCCTTCCAGCAGCGGGCAGCCATTGTAGACCTTCACTCGCTGCCGCGTTTCAAGCATTACCCTCAGAAAAAATGGCTTCCTGCTGAAACTTTGCCTCAGGCAGCTCCCTTTACTTTCACTGAACTCTACTCTTGCACCCTCTCTGTGTTTCTTCTTCACAAACTCCCAGTACAACTCGTACTTGAGCTTGTGTGCCATCGGCCTTCCATGTTGCTGAAAGTTTCAGGCCAAGACCCTTGAGACTCCCTCTACGCTGTGCCGTATTTTCTTACCTGAATGCTTTACGATATCGGATGCTGTCAATACAGAATAAGATTTTGCTCAAAGTTTGCAATGAACCATTTCATTGTTAATATTTTGGCTTTACCACGACATGGATGGCAAATGTTCCATGCTTTCTCATCTAAAAATATTGCAAAAATACGCATTCTGACAACAACCCAAAGCCTTTAAACTGCTTAACGAAGCATCCCTTTCCCACCCGGTAAGTACAAAAACCCTGTTTGTCCCTCTTTTTCTCCTTGTCATACCTCCTCCAGCCTGCATCACACCTGATGTGCGTAGGCGCTTGGGCGAGCAGCGGTGAAGGCAGCCAAGGCTGTGGGCTACGTGGTGCTGGTCAGTTTGGGTCTTGGAAAGATGTGTTGGTTCTTTTCGTGTTGTGTGGATTTTCCCGAGAAAATGGAATTGATGATCGAAGCATTTTTATGATTGTCTTGTCCTCTTTGGGTTATTTTAATTATTTATACACTATAATGAAATTTGCCTTTAATAGTATCGACATTGTTAATTTTTACGATAAATTTAGGGGATGATCACCTTTGAGTTGTCCAGTCTTGGTTCGTCCTCGACCAAAGTAACCTTTAAGATTGGTACATGGCAGGCATGGCATTGAAACCATTTATTTACACATCACAATATGCCGTCCATCAGATGGAACGTTGATATGAGTGTCCCATTTGTCTGCATTGATTGCTGATGGATGGTAAAGAAACTTTATTTTGACAGAGTCTACTGTCCACTGAGTTATCGCTGGTACCATCCAAAATAATTCCTTCCCTAACCTACAGGGGCACTGCATCAGCAGCACAACTTCACCCCCCCCAGCAATTATGCAACCGACACACTCAGAAGAATCCCTATTATGATGTGCCATCACTTTAAGATGTGATGCAATATCTTGTTCATTTTGCGTATTGTATAATGATGAGGTCGAATTTGTTTTTATTGAGGTACAATTTTTCAAATTGATAACTATATGTTTTCATGATGAATTGCAATATCAATATGATGGTTTTCAGAATTTCATCAGTAGTTCAGGTGAGAGTGGTATATTCACACAATCTCTGATTATGTAAGAACAATAACAGTGTTGATGATGATGCCTGTGTACATCTAGCCGAAGTAGGAAATGACGTGTGTGGACCATCGTGGTTTTATTCCCATGATGACGACATTAATATCGGTGACGTTATGATGTGCCGGTGAAAGGTACAGTGAATTCATCATGGATTCAAAGCAGAACTTTTATTTCATGGAGATGAACACGCGTCTCCAGGTCGAGCATCCAGTCTACTGAGATGATTACGGCACAAGATTTGTGGAGTGGCATGCGCGGGTGAGTGACCCTTCCTGCGACATTTACTTGCGGCACAAACCGGTGATGTTGTGACTTTAGTTCTCTAATATCTACACAGCTATGAAGTAGTTTTTCATTTCCCACGTTCCGATTCGCCATCGCGTTTGCGTCGTCAGGTGCTGCTGGTGAGCCTCTCTACTAGCCCAGGAAGACATTACTTTGAAAGGTCACGCCTTTGAAGCGAGGATATACGCAGAAGAATCACAAAACGACATTATCGCTCGCGCA
>CM068966.1:53425893-53445311 GCA_035128595.1 Eptatretus atami
CAAAATGCAGCCCACTCCGACCACACCTGTATCTCTGTCTGTCTCTCTCACACTCCGTTCCTCGCACCCATCCCTCTCGCAGTGTGGAGTAACGTTGGTGAGGTGTCGCTCTCCCCACCTTCCCTCCTTCCTCGCTCTTCCCCTCTTCCTACCCCCCCCCCTTTCCTCACACTCTCCCCTCAATCGTTTCTCCTTCTCCTTCTCCTCTCTCTTGCTTATGCATGGCCACATCTTTTAAAAAACTCGGGGTACAAATACAACTTTATGTGGCCGCGGCCTCACGCGGGGGGGGGGGGGGGGGGGGTGCGTAAATTCTCTATGTAGATGTTTACCTTGTAGATAAACATCCCTTTTTTATTACGATATCCCTATTTACCTGGGCAATGCTGAGGTTAAAACCCTCTGTTTGCGCTGGGAAATTTGTCCTCCTTCTCTTCTCCCCCTCCCTCCTCCTCCAACGGAGGGGCCAGTTCAAGCCTGTCATCGTGTGTGAGACATTTCTAGTGGGAAGGGACATCCGAATGAACGGAGGGACAGACAACAAGGGGTTGGTGGGGCGGGATGTGAGGACGGGAGGGACGCTGGAGGTGAAGGGTGAAAGCACTCTCTACACAGGTAAATTTGGCAAACAGGACGACTAATTGGTCCATCAGCGAAGCGACGGATAGGCTCTGCTAGTTAAGTTGGTTCACGAGTCAGTAAGTGACCACTATATTCGTTATGTGTGTCTGTCTGTCTATCTGTCTGTCTGTCCCGAGCATAGCTCCATGGGTTTTGATCCGATCCTGATACAATTTTGGTGGGAGGTTTATATCATGATCTAGTTGTGTTTTCCTGAGAATGGGCGTGCTGCGTCTATTATGGGCGGAGCCACGCCCCAAAAAACATGTGTTTTTAGGGGGTAGCCGGTTTCAAGTTACATCTTCTCCGAGGGGGTTTGTCGAATCTGGCAGAGGTTTCGGTATTTGGTTAGCCCAATGACACCTGCATAGCCCCACGGAGCTCGATTTTTCATTTTCGTCCCAAGGTCAAGGTCACAAGGTCACGAACTTAGAAAATGTCAAAATAATCAATAAATTGGGCATCGAGCTCCTAGGGTTTTCAACTGTTTCGAATGAAAGTTGGTATGCAAGTAGTGCTCTTCGAGTACGACAACTTTCATCATTTACGTTTTTCCCGATTCCCGCCAGTTTGCCCGTGGCGTCCCCTCGAAGGTCAAAAAAATATAAAAGGCGAACCGTGTACATTGCTCGTGAACCATCGCCGTCTCCAGACTTGTTATATTATAAAACTTATCGTCTGCGAATACGGTATCTGGACATCGCCATACTGTACACAGCATCATTGTACAGAACATTTATTTATCTTTCTTTCCCTCTTCCTCGTACTCTGTAGCCGCTACTAATACATAATATGCTGTATGCTATCTTAAGGTTTTAAATATTTTACTGACTCCTTTTTCACCTCAAAACCTTGTCTCCGGGACACTCTTTTGGGCGGTGTAATAGCAGAAGTGCACTGGTGTTGAATAAGTTTTTTTCCCCCCTCCCATTTTGGGCAGTAGTACCTCGTGGTTTCTTTGATATTGGAACTATCGTGTCATTAAATGGTGAATACGTGCCGGTGTTTTGAGGTATATATGGTTTTTTAATACGTGAACGAATCACCTCAGCGAAGGGCTCATCGTGACGCGGTATGGCTTCGTGGATCGCCGCGCACGCTTCTCGGTGAGGGCTTCTTCCCGTCCAACGCCGCGGTCAGGGTTCCGCCTGGGTCGAAGCATACATACATCGATCGTCACATCATCAAACCATCTCGCCCGTCGAGAAGAAACTCCACCCTTAATTTTTTTTGTTGTTTACTTTTTTATTTTTTTTTCTGGCACATTGTTGATATCGATCGACATACGTTATTTAACCTTGGGGGGAATCGTCGATTGTGTCGTGTCAAGATGATAAATTTTGCTTCACGTTAATGTTTGTAAAAACAAGCTCAAATGAGCTAAGATCCTCGTCCTCTTAATGATGACGTCATAAAAACGAATATGACGTCATTGTGATGTATCAGGTTTGCGATAAATTATCTGTGATAATGCCCGGCTTGATTCCCACAAACAAAATTCAAACAGCTTGCCTAGTTTCGGAGATAATGGTATCGGCGATTTCCATTAGCGGCGATATTATGACGTCAACTTGTTTTTCTAGGAAGAATTTCCAAAATCGGAGATGGTTACTGCCTGCACGTGGGCTTTCTGCATATACATAGCAAGTTCACAAAGATCCGATGAAAACTCTGGGTTGTGAAACAAAAAATGTCAAAAAATAGGAATGACGTCATAAAAATTGATATGACGTCATAGTGATGTATCATATGTGCGGTAATTCATCTCTGCTAATGCCCTGTTCGATTCCCACAAACAGAATTCAAAAAGCTTGCCGAGTTTCGGAGAAAATTTTAGGCGATTTCCATTAGCGGAGATATTTTGACGTCATAACTTTTTTTCTAGGAGGAATTTTCTAAATCGGAGATGTACTGTCTGCGCAGGGTATTTTTACATATATATGCCAAGTTTCAGGAAGTTTCGATGAAAACTGTCGGCTGTGAAACAAAAAAGTCCACAAGAACAACAACGTGAGTAAGACTTCGAGATCCTCCACGAGGATCTAAAAAACCGAGGCATATAAATCTACAAAGGCATGAAGTGTTTCTATGCAAGGTCGAGGCTCGTGGAAGAGCGAGGAGATTGAGTGCTAAACGATGACTGACATCAGAGATTGCAGACGGACTCGAGCAAGGGAATGAAGGAACGGGGGTAAGAGGAGGTGAGGAAACATTGTCATGTGTAAGTAAGAGGGTTAGATTATGGAGGGTTAATGGGGGTAGAAGAACATCACAGGCAAGGATGAGTGATGATAAGAGATGGTGGTGAACACCTGTCTCGAAGGCATGGCAGGAAGAGTGATATCGAGGAAATAACCTGAGGAATACAGTTCCACAAACGGTAGAAAAGAGGAACAGGATGTTGCATTGTGGGGCATGTCACCTTTCGGACACAAGACCGGGATGAGACCTTCATACCACGGCAGCGATCCGGTTTTGTGGCTCGTGGTTGGTGGTGGCTTTTTATTTTATTTTATTTTATCCAGAGTCGAGATTCGTGGAAGAGCAATAACACTGAACGGATCAAGTCTCGATGGGATAAAAGGAACAGTAGAGAGGGAAACACCGACAGCGGGGTTGAACGACAAAAACGGAGGGAAACTTGGACATACAGTTGGGTGTGAGGTGGTGAGGGGGGATGCACGGTGTGGACAAGGTGGATACAGGAATTGTATTGCATACCTGGTAGTTCGTTTGCGGGTTCAAGTTTGCATTGTTGTGTTGCAGGCGATGGAGTCTGCTGTTACACCAGGGTTACTGCACCTCTGCAGGTACTGCAAAGCCGTGGCCATTTTTGGGGATTGGGATCCCTGCTTTGAAGCAGACCACTTCCTGCCTGATTGGAATGTCATGACATATACGTCAGTCAATAACCCCATGTTGTGCGAAGATGTTTCATGGTAGGAAACGAGACGTCAGGATAACTTTTTGATGGCTCTGTATGGTGCAGGTGTACGCATAGAGAAGCTGGTGGTTGCAAACCGAGGAGAGATCGCATGCAGGGTGATGCGAACGGCAAAGCGAATGGGGATTCGCTCGGTGGCGGTCTACAGCGATGCAGATGCTTCATCAATGCACGTTTCCATGGTAATGCTTCACCTTGCGCATATTACTGTGTGGGTGATCAGGATGGCTTGCTGAGCCAGACATTTAAGGGGTCTTGCCTAACCGTATGATCCCAGAGACCTTGTTGATTGATGTATCCTTAGGATGGGACAAATGTACGGCTATTGTTTCACAATAGAACAATTGGATTGTTTCGTGGTACTCTTAACTCGACTTTTCCTGCATGTATCACAGGCTGACGAGGCCTACAGGATTGGACCAGCTCCTGCACAGCAGAGCTACCTTGACATGCAAAGCATCCTGGGAGTGGCTACTCGTTCAGGAGCCCAGGTGTGAGGAAACCTACCGGTTCAAATGCATCCACATCGCTCTGTCACAGAATTGATGGAGACAGAGACAGAGAAAGAAAAAAAGAGCGAAAAGCCAATGAAACAAACCATTTTTATATTTCAAAGAATGGCCACATTCTGGTCTATTGTCAAAAGGAATTCAATTACCAATTATTGTTGGAGTTATTTTCACCCATTTATACTGATATTCGGAATTCCAACGCAAAGCTTGCGAAAGCTGTTTGTCGAGTCATTTGGTACAGCAATATAATTATTTTATTAAAATTCAAACTACAGTTGTTTTGGCGGTGTAATAGAAGCCCACTGGTAGTGAATAAACTTAATTCATTTTGTATTCTTTAATCGACATATTAAACAGAAAATCAATTTTTTATTTCCTCCTGAATGGATGATCATTTTTTCGGTAATAAAATAACAAGATTTAAATTTATTCCCACAAGATTGATGGTCGTGGACAGAGAGATGTAAGGAGGTAACGGGCTAAGATTGGGGCCTGAGTGGAACAAAACAAGCAAGGGAATGAATGAACAGGAAAAGAGAAGAGAGAGAGAGAGAGGAGTGGACGAAACACTACTACTACTACGCATGCCCAGTGAAGCGGCGTAGTGAGCTCCCCCTTACGGAATTGACATTTTGCACTTCGTTACCGTGGGACATGGGGAATGTGAGCTTAGGGCATGAATTTGGAATTTCTTTTGGCCATGGTGCCGGTGATAGCTCGCCGACTCTTCGTGAAGGACACTGTGGGATCTTTAACATCCACCAACTAATGCTGGCAGACAGGACACCCAGTTTACCATCCATCTGACGGACGGCACATACAATGATATATCGCCCTGCTTGCAAAACACCAGGATGACCGTTTATAGCTGGGTCAGGATTGAAACCCAGGCTAGACAGCTCACAGGCTAGTGTGTGTACCTCTAATCTCTCCTGCCACCCTGGAGGAAACGTAATAACCAGCAAAAAGAGGGTTGGGTTGTGACTGGTTCACTGGGGTAGAAGATGGATGAGATGCACTGGTGCATCACCTGCTTTGAAGCACAGGAGGGAAGAGTGGGATTAAAATCTCCAGAAGATTGTTCCACAATTGAGACAAAGAAGGAGCAATGGAATTGGGTCTGTGATGACATCAAATTTTTGGAGTTTAAGCAGAATGGAGTTGCTGGAAGAACCTGTGCTTCCTGGAGGAGCTGAGGAGGGTCTGAGGGCTGAAACACCAGAGGGAGATATACAGGAGGAAAGGTGGAAAACCAGGCCACCTACCTCCATGCCTTGTGAGGTCAACAGACTTAGTGGTTCAGACTCATCATGAGAGATCCCATTATTATTGATAGCTTTAGGTTCTACATGATCCAGTGGAGATGCATGAGATACTAAATTGCCATTGAGTTACGGACAAAGGCCTCAATTCCAAACTTCTGAATCTGAGGTTCTTGTGGAATGGTAAAAATTGCCAATTGTATTCAATGCTGCTTGGAAATAACATCTTTGCTATCTAATGGCTGACCGAAGATGCATTCCTCACTGATGCACTTTGTTTATCGAATTGTAATTTTATCTCACTGTAAGGTGAGATATGAGGTTGGAGTTTCACTGGACAATGATTGAGAGAATGTGTTGAAGTTTGGGCATTACTGGCTGGTAACCTCAAATGCAAAGAAAACTAAATTGTTGTCCATGTCTTGCTCTAGAAACAGGTCTTTCCCTTCTGTACACATGGGGTCTTCAACCTTAACAGAATCATCTGAGCTTTGGCTTCTTGGTCTGGACATCTCCTCTAAGCTCCATTGGGATAAGTATGTTTCTGGTATTGCTGAGAGTGCTTCCAAGCAAGTTGGTTGTCTTTATCTAGAGCAGAGGTATTTATTTCCTGATGCTGTTTTGTACCTGTATAAGACAACTATACATCCCCTCATGGAGTACTCTTGCTACATTTTGGCTGGAGCACCAGCCTGCCACTTATCTTTACTTGATAGGCTCCAGAAACGCATAGTTAACCTGATCGGTGTGGAGATGGGTTCAACTCTTCAACCGCTCTCTCACCGTAGGTCAGTTGCCACTCTTAGTTTGTTCTACAGATATTTTCATGGCAAATGTTCTGCTCGACCTTCTAACTTGGTTCCTCCTGTTTGAGTTTTTGGAAGCAGGACTTGGGGTGCCATCTCTGCACACCCATGCACGAAAGGTGATCCAAAGTGCAGAACGAAAGCCGATGCAGATAATTTTATCCCTCGTGCTGTCTTGCTTTGGAATTCACACCTGTAACGTGCTTCCCATTATCCTCCGATCTACCCAGCTTTAAGAGGATTGTCAATTCCTATTTCTTACATCTTTGAGGTTACATCGCATTTCACCTGACTTCTGCAACTTCCTGTGTCTTGGATGTTTTTTTTTCTTTCTTTCATTTTGTTTTGCTTTATCCTTATCTTTATCTAACATTCCCTTACCGAGAGTGGCGTTATACCTTGTTTGGGGTGATTTCCATAAAAAAAATAATAAAGGTTTGCCTGAAAATAATTTCTCTCTTCTGGTCGGTCTTCCTGATCGTGGGCCCGTATAAATCACCAGCAGTGAATCTGGCCTTCTTTTACACTTCAAGCTCTTCCTCATTTGAATAATCAGTTGCACCCTTCGCTTTTCAGTAATTTTATCAATGAGTAAAAATCCACCGAGTTTGGCATTACTTATCACAGCACTTTAGGAGGACACAATGTCTTGTGTGCATTTCTCACTCAAGGGGGCGTTTTCAAAAGAACAAGAACCATGAAGATGTTGTGATGCAGAAACGAGGACGTGAATCAAGGTTAAAAATCTTGGGTTTGTTTCTTCTACGATGTAAAACGCCATCGTTTTTATGTATGGTGTCATACAATGTAGTCCTTCAGGTCTTTTTCTTTTTGTTTGAACTTTTTGCTTTTTTTTTTTCTGTTCTTCAAATTGTACTTTATGCTTCATTTTGGTAATTTATTTGCTTATTTTGTGACTTGATTTTGTGCATTTGTTCAGCTGCAGAGATGGCACTGAGTTAGCATTGTTACTGTTGAGCTGTCTTGGCTGGGTTTGATTCCCGTGTCGACCACACAAACTGTTTAATTGGTGCTTCGCAGGCTGGCCATTGTATCGCAAAGCGTCCCGTCCCTCGGATTGACTTTAAGCTGGGTGTCCCATCTGCTAGCATTAGCCGAGTGGACATTGAAGATCCCACGTTTTCACTAAAATTAGAAATTCCTGCCCAAATCACCTCAAGTCAAACGTCAGACTGTTCGTGAACAACTTGGAACATCTGTCCAACCACACCGGATGGTTGGACTAATTGGGGTCCCTAAAGAAGGAGTCATTTTCGTTCATTTGCTTATCATAACCATTGCTTTTGTGCTTTTCCTGTGGATGAGGTTACAGGCTGTTCATCCTGGCTATGGCTTCCTGTCTGAAAGTGCCGAGTTTGCTGAACTATGCCAACGCAAAGGTGTAGTCTTTGTCGGCCCGCCAGCCTCCGCTATCCGAGATATGGGCGTTAAGAGGTATGTTGGCACATTCAGTTGCACTGTGTGAAAACATACCTACTGTATCTCTGTATTATTTGCTGATAATGTGGAATTGCTTTGTTGTTTTTTTTCTCCCAGCACTTCAAAAGTGATTATGGCTGCGGCAGGTGTGCCTGTGATTGGCGGTTACCACGGCGATGACCAATCGGATGAGCGGTTACGAGCTGAGGCCGCTCAGATTGGCTACCCTGTCATGATAAAAGCTGTTCGTGGAGGTGGTGGTAAAGTATGTGGTGTGCTCATAAACGTTTGGTAAATATTGTGGAATAGAAAAAGGGAAACTATTAAATGGAGGAATTTACTGTGATTAAACAATGACAGGATGGCCTAGAGCCCTAGACCAAGAAGTACGCACACTCGCCTCCAAGCCGTCTAGCATGGGTTTGAATCTCGGCCAGCTCTAGCAGGGTGACTCATCAATGTGTGTGCCATCCCTCGGATGGATGTTGAACTAGGCATCCTATCTGCCGACATTAGTTGGTGGACATTGAAGATCACATGGTGTATTTTGCCAAGAGTGGGCGAGCAATTGCCTGCACCATTGACAGAATTTGAAATTCTCACCTTAACTTTAGTCAAACGTCAGGCTTGGCCAGCCTGTTTGTCAAATACTTGGGTCAAAACTTCCCCCGGCCAAACCCACAAGAAAGTGAGAATAATTATGGTAGTTAAAAGAATAACTAGAACGGCATTCGGCAGTGTGTACCTCCACCAGGCTGATCAGTTTACCTTTAGTAGGCCACTGAAAGGCCTGATCTGCATCCGGACCTTAACCAAAATGTAATCGGCTTTCTCTTGTCATCTACCCAACTCATCCACCAAGTTTTGTCATAACCCGTCCAAAACGTTTTGAGATATCATGCTATATATTATATCGTTTTTGGCCCCATCTCTCTATTAATGGTGAAGAATCAATCGCTGTATAAATTCTAGTTTCCAAATTTTGATTTTCACCAAAATCTAATCAATTCATCCTTGTCACACACTCAACCTCTCCACCAAGTTTCATCCCAATCCGTCCATAACTTTTTGAGATATCCTGCTCACTGACAGACAGACAGACAAACACACAAACAGGGGTGAAAACATAACCTCTGTCCATCTTTGGTGGCAACTGCAATTGAGCAAAGTTCATACGACAGTATTTAAATGTTTTTAGTGAAAGTTATAATTTCTCTCACATTGTTATCCCATCCATACAATCTTTATTTTTCTTTTTAAATCAAAGTATGAACCACAATGTTTGTACTGACATTATTCCGGGAGTTCTTCGTTGTTATGATGTTGAGGGTTCAGATGCATGTATGCTTATACGGGTACCACCATGCACAGGGAATGCGGATTGCTGAGTCTGAGGGGACATTTGCGGAGCAGTTGGCATCGGCGAGGCGGGAGGCACAGAAATCCTTCAATGACGACGTTGTTTTGCTGGAGAAGTTTGTCACGGATCCCAGGTCTGCTTCGACGATCCACAATATAAACCAATTGGTGACCACACGTGGTAGTAATAATAGTATTTTAAAATGATCCTTTCTGTATTAATTATCTTTTTAATATTCATCGTAAGATATCCATATTGTCCTTCAATATGCTTGAAATTCCTGCCCTTTAGAAACGAAAATGTTTCATGATGATCTGGAGCAATCGTTATTCTATGTAACACTGCAAATCATCACAGTGGATGTGTGTTTGGTGAGCTTTCTGAGCAATGTGAACATCATGTTTATCACCAGGCACGTCGAAGTGCAGGTGTTTGCTGATATACATGGGAATACCGTCTACCTGTTTGAGCGGGACTGCAGCGTGCAGCGGCGCCACCAGAAGATCATCGAGGAAGCACCTGCAGTGAGCGATTAACATTCCAAGTCGACTTTGCACCCAGATAGACCCTTCCAGCAGCGGGCGAGACCATTGTAGACCTTCACTCGCCTGCGTTTCAAGCATTACCCTCAGAAAAAATGGCTTCCTGCTGAAACTTTGCCTCAGGCAGCTCCCTTTACTTTCACTGACTTCTACTCTTGCACCCTCTCTGTGTTTCTTCTTCACAAACTCCCAGTACAACTCGTACTTGAGCTTGTGTGGCCATCGGCCTTCCATGTTGCTGAAAGTTTCAGGCCAAGACCCTTGAGACTCCCCTCTACGCTGTGCCGTATTTTCTTACCTGAATGCTTTACGATATCGGATGCTGTCAATACAGAATAGATTTTGCTCAAAGTTTGCAATGAACCATTTCATTGTTAATATTTTGGCTTTACCACGACATGGATGGCAAATGTTTCCATGCTTTCTCATCTAAAAATATTGCAAAAAATACGCATCTCGACAACAACCCAAAGCCTTTAAACTGCTCGAACGAAGCATCCCTTTCCCACCCGGTGAAGTACAAAAACCCTGTTTGTCCCTCTTTTTCTCCCTTGTCATACCTCCTCCAGCCTGGCATCACACCTGATGTGCGTAGGCGCTTGGGCGAGGCAGCGGTGAAGGCAGCCAAGGCTGTGGGCTACGTGGGTGCTGGTCAGTTTGGGTCTTGGAAAGATGTGTTGGTTCTTTTCGTGTTGGTGGTATTTTCCCGAGAAAATGGAATTGATGATTCGAAGCATTTTTATGATTGTCATTGTCCTCTTTGGGTTATTTTAATTATTTATCAACTATAAATGAAATTTGCCTTTAATAGTATCGACATTGTTAATTTTTACGATAAAATTTAGGGGATGTTCACCTTTGAGTTGTCCAGTCTTGGTTCGATCCTCGACCAAAGTAACCTTTAAGATTGGTACATGGCAGGCATGGCATTGAAACCATTTATTTACACATCACAATATGCCGTCCATCAGATGGAACGTTGATATGAGTGTCCCATTTGTCTGCATTGATTGCTGATGGATGGTAAAGAAACTTTATTTTGACAGAGTCTACTGTCCACTGAGTTATCGCTGGTACCATCCAAATAAATTCCTTCCCTAACCTACAGGGGGCACTGCATCAGCAGCACAACTTCACCCCCCCCCCCCAGCAATTATGCAACCGACACACTCAGATGAATCCCTATTATGATGTGCCATCACTTTAAGATGTGATGCAATATCTTGTTCATTTTGCACGTATTGTATAATGATGAGGTCGAATTTGTTTTTATTGGAGTACAATTTTTCAAATTGATAACTATATGTTTTCATGATGAATTGCAATATCAATATGATGGTTTTCAGAATTTCATCAGTAGTTCAGGTGATGAGTGGTATGATTCACACAATCTCTGATTATGTAAGAACAATAACAGTGTTGATGATGATGCCTGTGTACATCTAGCCGAAGTAGGAAATGACGTGTGTGGACAATCGTGGTTTTTATTCCCATGATGACGACATTAATATCGGTGACGTTATGATGTGCCCGTGAAAGGTACAGTGGAATTCATCATGGATTCAAAGCAGAACTTTTATTTCATGGAGATGAACACGCGTCTCCAGGTCGAGCATCCAGTCACTGAGATGATTACGGGCACAGATCTTGTGGAGTGGCAGCTGCGGGTGAGTGACTCCTTCCTGCGACATTTACTTGCGGCACAACCGGTGATGTTGGTGACTTTAGTTCTCTAATATCTACACAGCTATGAAGTAGTTTTTCATTTCCACGTTTCCGATTCGCCATCGGTTTGCGTCGTCAGGCTGCTGCTGGTGAGCCTCTGCCTATGACCCAGGAAGACATTACTTTGAAAGGTCACGCCTTTGAAGCGAGGATATACGCAGAAGATCCACAAAACGACTTCATGCCCGGCGCCGGTCCCTTGTTGCACCTGTCCACACCGCCCGTCGATTCACACGTCCGCATCGAAACCGGTGTCCGGCAAGGTATGTAACTCGGTGACGTCCTTGTAATCACTGGACAGGATGTCAGAACTCGGTGACTTGCTCACACACCCATAGAGTGACTCTTAAAATAGCCTTCATTGTTCCCTCCCAGCACCGCCATGATTAATGATTATTCACCGATCGGCACATTGCCAGGCAATGGCGCTCGTGGAATAAAAACAAGGATTGTTTGTTTGGTTCTTCAACCAAGGCTGTAGTTTTCATGGGGAATTGCACTTTTTTAATGATGGTGAAAATATGTATTCACTCTGCTATGGAATTGCAATATTAAATTTATATTTTCGTTTTATTTTGCAAAACGAAAATCCTGCACTATAAAACGTAACTTCATGGTGTTTTATCAAACTCGAAAAGGCAGATATTTAATTTTGTCATCCGTTTTGATATCCACTGCAGGGTTCTTTGTGGAATTGTACCTTGTAAGCTTGTGTTGATACACCTCAATGTGTAACCTAATGTAAATGCACCTCTTTCTTGCCTGTGAGTCATGTAATGAACGAATTTTTTTTTTTCGAGGAATGAATTAGGCCATCTTCATTATAGAAGCTAAAATGCAAAACGTTTTCACATCTGAATGTAAAGGGACCATCTATTGTATACGACAATGAGGTGGAAGTTTATCTCTTTCACATTTGCAACACAACCCTCCCACCCACCTCCAGTATATACCCCACATAAGTATCTTCCTTTCCTTCCCCTTAATCCTTCCCCTTCCATCCCTTGTATCCTTTTTCTCTTCTACTCATCTTTCCTTCTCTTGCTTTTCTCAATTTTAAATCTTTTTGGTGAAGATACAGATATTAGAATTTTTAAAGTGATTCTTCATCATTGAGTGATTGGGCCCAAAACAATATATAGCACGATATCTCAAAAAATTGTGGACAAGTTGGGTATGTGATGAGGAAGAATTTATTCGATTTTGGTGAATATACTGACGACACTGATCTGGATATGAGAATTAACAAAAAAATATATTTAAGTTGTTCTTCACCATTGAGAGATTGGGCCAAAAATTATATATAACACGATATTTCAAAAAGTTGGATGGATTATGACAAAACTTGGTGGATGAGTTGGTTAGGTGACCAGAATGAGCCGATTATATTTTGGTTAAGGTCCAGGTTCAAATCTGGCCCATCAGTGGGATACAAAACGTAAACTGTTCAGTTTGGCGGAGGTACGTGCTCCATTGAGTGCTGTTGTAGTTGTGTATGTTTAGCCTGGTATAAAGACGTTTTATTTTCCTATCATCCGAGGGTGGATATCCGTGGGGTATGGTACAAGCCAAGGTCATGTTGCGACGTATCAAGACCTGTGGGCAGTACGTTGGTGGAAAAAAAAACAAAATAATTTGTTTCAAACTTGATGGTGTGCCATCATATCCTTGTTATGAGATTTATAAACAGGAGGTTAACTTGTCAAATGGATCTTTATATCTCTCACTAGGTCACAACATATTATTTGATTTATTTTTTTCCTTTTGTCTTGCTCTTTAAACAAAATCGATCAGACAGCCTCAATTTTAAAAGGGAGATGAAGCAAGAAAACGAACAAATGACGACGAGAAGAAAATTGAGCAATATATGTTGACCATAGGTTGGCATCCACGGGAAGGAGGAAACTCCTTTGGAAATACCCGATGAGTGTTGAGAAAATTGGTGCCATTGTGGTGTCACTGGTACCCAGAGTTCCCCGGAAGTGGCGCACCCCGCCTCCCCCACCCAAGCTCAGTGGCTGTGCTTGTCCCATCTAACATTCTTGTGTGTGTGTGTGTGTGTGTGTGCGTGCGTGCGTGCGTGCGTGTAACAGCTTCATTACGAACCTTAGATCCTGTTTAAATAAAAATAAAACATCCCATAGTTGTGAAAGTAAATGGGAGATAAATTATAACAAGAAGAAAACAATAAATGTAACTGCAACAAAATGCGAATTCCGATCAGATTTTGTAACCATCTCCAATGACACTTAATGTAACATTGTGACAGTAACACAATGCATCACAAATATCGACAAAACAATATCAACAACATTACCAAAAATTGATTATTGACAAAACGAGTAAAATGGACCAAAAATGGACAACTCCAATTAAACGAATTAAAATGTACTTGGATCGTCTGGTGGAATGAAACTGGACCAAACTTTTGCTCCGATCTTCTCTTCCTCTCCTCTTCTTCTTCTTCCTTTTTTTTCTGCTTCTTCCTCCTCCTTCTCTTATTTCATCCACAGCACAAGGCTCGGGGTAGCATCATTTGTTGGTGGTTGTGCTGCTGATGCAATGCCTTCTGTCAGTTAGGGCAGAACTTGTAATTTGTTCATGGTTTCAGTGATAGCTCGCCTACTCTTCGTGAAGCACATCATGGTATCTTCAACATCTACCAACTAATGCCGACATATGAGATGCCAGTTTAATGTCCATCCAAGGATGGCACACACACATTCGTGAATCCCCTTTGCTCCGTTCATTCTTGGAAAGCAAAATGTCCATTTGATTCATGTAGATTAATTTTGATTTCATTTTTATTATTATATCTGGAGATGCAGAGTGTGGACTCGTGGAGGAGCGAACGATAAAAGGTGATGTCATCACACTAATGAAGGGGTGTGATTGAGAGCATGCACGGGTCAAATTGGAGGGAACATGCAGACATTGGCAGGTAAGAGGTATGATCAGCTGTGAAAGGTGAGGGCAAGATTACACATATCCACGGAGCAATTCCAGAGAGAATATAAACTCAAAAGAAAAATTAAAAAAAAAAGAGTGGATTTGAGTGAACAGCTGGATCCTGAAGGTGAATGATGAAGGAGTTTAACAATGACATCATGGTCATCATAGCAGAGGACCAAAAAGGAATTGGGTGCAAGAACAGATTAAAACAAGTAGAACATAAAGTGGCCACGGACCATTCGATGATAGGAAAAGGACTCACTTCATCATGTCTAGTCTTTCTGTATAATATGCCATTATTGCCGATAGCCTTGAACCTTTGCCACACCACCAGCGTTGGAATACCAAGTCCAGTGATGAGCCTGTGGGTGCTGAAACCACGAACCAGCCATCCTAAGTCCATGACTTCTTGCAAAGTGAAGGAACTTGGTGCTATTCTGGTTCACAGTTAAAGCCCTATGTGGACCAACAAATGTCTCATAACCATCCCTGTCAGTTCCAGTCAATGCATTGAAATCCCCAAGACAAGAACAATATCTCACCTGGGGCACCGACCAACCACAGACTCGAGTGTGGCATAGAATGCATCCTTCACGGTGAGATCACTCGCCTCAGTCGGAGCATACACAGAGACCATGGAAATGACACCGAAGGAGTGACGAATCCTTAGTCTCATAATACGCTCATTGACCGGTGTTACTTCAATTATCATTGGCGTCAGCTTATTGGTCACAGGTACAGCAACTCCTTGGGCATGGTAACCATCAGAACAACCCAAGCAATAGTAGATGTAAGCACCTGCCTTCGTCTCACCACTATCCGGTCTCAGAATGTCAGAGAGTACTGCAATACCGATGTTCAAACGCTTGAGCTCAGATGATAACAGAGACAGGTGATCTTCCTCTCTTGGGGATAGGACATGCCAGGCACCCACCCGAAGGGACCACCTCAGGTTAACCCAAGGAGACTGCCGTCTGGTGGATGACATTTCAGCACCACCCTGACACACACTCCCGCAATCTGACCCGGGAAAGTTACCCTGTGGTTTTCCTCCTATCATCAAAGAGTGGGAGTCTTGAAGGCTTTGCCTCAATCCCGTCATCCGGTGAGCTGCCCTGCGAAGGGCAGCTGCACTGGAGGCACCCCCACCTAGTGGGTTTTCAGAATTATTTGCGTTTTTCTTGTGTTTTGCGGAGTGAAGGGTTTTACGGTGGCCGGAGTGCAAATCCTGCCACCAACTTCCAAAAAGAAAAGTGACCCAACTGCAGGAGGACGTCTACAGACACAGTTCGGCATGACATATGGATGGCCGTTGGCTCACAAAGAGCTCTTTTGCCCTTTGTCAGGTTTTGTTTTTAATCCTGCTTGGTGTCCATATCCATACACCCTCCTCACTAGGAAACCTGGTGGGGGAGACGGTTTAGTCGCCGACAATCCGACCATGATGGCCTGATGAGATCGGAATAGATGATGGATGGCAGAGTGCAAGATTTTACTGTAAGTTACTGTTACATAGTATGCTAAACACAAGATGGAGACAGAGGGGTATCGGGATGTTGGCAGGACTTTTAGGTAGCTTGAGCATTTATTGTGTGTATGTGTTAGGAGTGCTGTTGGTGGGGGTCTCGTCAAGGGGTGTTGTGTGGTTGTTTATGTGTGTTTTTTAACCAAGCCCATGCTCACCTCCCCCGAGAAGAAAAATAAATAAATACAAAAACTTAAAATACATAAATAAATAAAAACACAAAAACACTTATAAAAAAATAAAAATACATTTAGCATTCTCTTCTTTGGATCTTGTGTTGATAAATTAGTGTAGTGTTGATGTCGTGCTGGCTGAATGGTCTCCACCTGTGTCTGACTGATTTCCTTGTTAGATTAAAAATATCACGTGTGAATGGGAATATATTTTTACGAGTTTGGGGGGTGTGCACTCGCAAGGAGTCTTCTCGGACCCACTTCCCCGTCAATGACCCTGAAGCCGACGAGCCACAGATAATTCCACGGCCCGATAGGTTGCTAAGCAACTACAGACACTATCTGAGACGCTTAATTGAGGAAAGGTCCAGCATCCAAATCCTGCTTTACCTTCCCAGCAAATTAATCACCCCCATATAAGGACTGTGCTTTCCAGTGCTCCACTATTATCAATCAGAACCGCTGAGTGATACCGTTAGTGGAACGTTGGCTATTGTCTAACCGTAACAAAATGCCGAGGCAGAACTCGCTGTCATTAATTACAGACTATTGCCTAACCAATGGAAAGAGACAATCAGGCAGTTTGGATAGTGGCTTATAAAGATTTAACAAAGGCTCTTGGAAACATGGCAAAAACAGGGACACAAAAAAGTTCTTACCCCTAAGCCAGTGGTTCCCAAACTTTTTTTGTCCACGACCCAAAATTTGAAATCACATTTTTCTCACGACCCAAATGGTACTAGTAACTACGATAAAAAAAATTGTCAGAGAAAACGCTTTTGTCGTGAAAAAAACCCCCTTCAAAAGCCGGGATTTTGAGGGTTTTGTTTTTTTTCAAGTTTGGGTCGCAACACTGGCCTTTGGGAGCCCCTGCCCCAAGCAAATAAGCCTATTTAGTCAATCAACTTATCACAATTTCTACATCATGTCTAGTTTTTCAGATGAACAGATATCCATATATATATTAACACATATACGAGGTGTGTTCAAAAAGTATCCAACCTTTGTTCATAAAAAATACATGTATCCAGATACAACAAACTTACACTAATCTCCTTCAAAATAGTCCCCTTGGGCTGCCACACACTTCTCCCAACGGTTCTGCCACTGTCGGAAGCAGCGCTGGAACGCCTATTTTGGGATGGCGCGCAGCTGGTCCGTCGCATTCCGCATGATGTCTTCTCTGGAGTGAAATCTGGTCCCTTTCAGGGGCATTTTCAGCTTGGGGAAAAAGCCAGAAGTCACACGGAGCCATGTCGGGAGAGTAGGGAGCCTGACGAAGCACAGGTGTTGTGTTTTGGCCAGGAAACTCTGTATCAAATGTGAAGAATGGCGGGTGCGTTATCGTGATGGAGCTGCCAATTGACTGCTGCCCACAGGTCCGGCCGTTTGCGTCACACAGCTCATGAAGGCGACGTAGTACCTCTTGGTAGTATCCTGCATCAGCAGGGTCCTCACTTGGTCAATGACGATCTCATTTCGGGATGTTGAGGGCTACCAGAACGTGCTTCACTTTCCACTGATGTGCGACCATCTTTGAAGCGGTTGTACCACTCTTTTATCTGTGTGGTGCCCATTGCTTCGTTCCGAAGGCCTGTTGAATCTTGCGGATTGTTCCACTTGGGAATCGCCAAGCTTTACACAAAATTTGATGCAGTAGCGTTGTTCAAGTTTTTCCGTCATCTGGTTAGACACCCGCTTCTTTGTCGCTTCTCTCGCCCTTTGCTTTTCCTCTCTGGACTTTTTCTCCTCAGACTTTTTCTCCTCAGACTTTTTCTCCTCAGAGAACGTCGCTCTTTCACTCGTTTTTATATATCTCAGAACGTCTCTCCTCCACAGAACGTCTCTCCTCCACAGAACGTCTCTCCTCCACAGAACGTCTCTTCCTCCACAGAACGTCTCTCCTCCACAGAACGTCTCTCCTCCACAGAACGCTTCTCCTCCACAGAACGTCTCCTCCACAGAACGTCTTCCTCCACAGAACGTCTCTCCTCCACAGAACGTCTCTCCTCCACAGAACGTCTCTCCTCCACAGAACGTCTCTCCTCCACAGAACGTCTCTCCTCCACAGAACGTCTCTCCTCCACAGAACGTCTCTCCTCCACAGAACGTCTCTCCTCACAGAACGTCTCTCCTCCACAGAACGTCCGTCATGCTTTCTCTCGCTCGTTTTTATATCCACGGCCGTCTCGACGGGGTGCCGTCTGCCCCAAGCTCACCCGCCCCAATGTGGCATGGTTACCATGACGATCCGTGCGCTCTCAAAAAGGCGGGCTTCAGAGCTCATGAAAGAAATGTTGCTGAGGAAAAATGAGGGCGGGCTTCAGAGCTCGTGAAAGAAATGTGTGTGAACGTGTCTGTCGGAAAAACAAAAAGCTTCCCATAAGAGAGGGGATCTATCCTTTACTCTTCTCAACTCATCCCATTGAAGATCCCATTAGACATGGGATGGGGCTAATCTGAACATGCATTTAAGGAAATAACAGTCTGAGGACCTGGATGTGTGGATGCATTCATCAGACCGGATTCTGAAATCCGTACAATATATATAATATATATATATATATATATATATATATATATTATATATATATGTACACATATATATATACACATATATATACATATATATATACATATATATACATATTGTTGCGGCGGGGGTCGGTGGAGAGAACGACCGCTAGGTGGGGGAAACTACGTCGTCTCCACCAGACTCCCCGGAATTGTAGGCCGTCGCCCCAGATAATTCCGTGAGCTGGCGGGTCGCTGAACACGTGACGCCAATATCTTCAATATGGTCTGTTTTCTTGAAACCAATTTACTAATATATTGCGATTGACTACCGGGAAACCATGCCCTCGGCACGTCTTGCTCGAACCGGGTCACTCTACGACTGCGGTAGAGTCCAACTACCGACTACCAACTCCAGTTCGGGCAGCCGAGCGGAAACTGCCAAAGCCGTGCCGGCTATGATAGACCGATTACTGGGGATGAAACCCCTTTATACTCAGACCCGGCCATGCTTACAATGTAAGAAGTGACAGAAACGGACTGGAACATTTCTAATAAATTTATTAACCGTAAAATAAAGACAAAGGCAAGACTTGGAATATCTACAAGGAAATATTTACAAAATGCAACTTACTCAGTTCCACTTAAAGACGGCCACACAGACACGCACACACACAAAAAAGAAAAGAAACCCCAGTCTTTATTTGAACTTCGCAGCCGTGAAGAGAGACAAGCTGGGGGTCAGAGTTTGGTGGGTACCGATCGTCGGAGGGAAAGCGTGCTCTGTAGTGCGGCACCTGCCAAAAGTCGTCGGTTTGGTCCCAGTCGCACGTGTGGGGCTCGTGGCAGAGCTCGCGTGGCGAATAGTCGGGGTCCACAGAATCCTCTCCCCGTAACAGCCACCGTGAAGAACGAACCAGACTGCTCACAGCCACCGTGAACAAAAACTGCCTGACCCAACCACCGTGAAAACTCCTCTCCCCCGAACTCTTCGCTGAGGACGGTGTTAGTAATTTTATGGACCTCCCTCAGCGGGGAGGGG
>CM068966.1:53445979-53462136 GCA_035128595.1 Eptatretus atami
AAGACCCCAAAAAGACTCTCCAAGACCTGAAAAAGACCACCTCTCTCAGAGAGTGCTCGGGAATTTATGGACCTCCCTCAGCGGGGAGGGGCCTTCGTGAACATATCTCGCCTCTGATTGGACAGGTCCTACGGCCCACCTTTCCGGGGGCGGGGCCTTGGCCCCTGCCGGGAAACCCCAGCCACTCCTCCACGCGGGCCCACACTTGAGATTAACAGTATCAATGTTGCACAGGCCGTCGTGCAAGAGTTATGTTTGTGGAAGGAACGTTGGTGGAAGCGGCAAGGAATCGGCTGCAAGACCCTGCCTTGGCAAGTCAGAGGCTTATAGACAGCGGGTGGTGAGTGGATCGTGATGGGGAATGGAATGGTTGTTGGTTGTTCGTTGGAGGGTTCGTTGGATGTAAAGATTTAATAACCTAACTAAAAAGAAATCACAACGCACGCCTTGATTCTCCCACTAGACAAAAGAAAGGGATCTGACTACACACATACTTAACGACATCGCTGACTTTTGGGACATCTGTATGTTGAATGCAAATGGTTTCCAGATCCGTAACAATATATATACATATAATATATATACACATTACATACATACATACAAACACTTCCTCCATTATGCAGGGTGTCCATTTTATCTGACATTTTTAAAATTTCTGTAATAAAAACAAAGGCGATCCCAGAAAACCATACATTATTAAAGTGAAGTACAAATATGGGAGTTGTGTTTTGCTCTACTCTAAATACATTATTACAGGTTTATTTCTTTAAAATTACATGTTTTTAATTGTCCATTACAATTGATACACTCCCTGCAGTGAAGCAGAACAACACTTCCATATTTAAAGTAAACTTCAACGATTTTGATTCATGTTGGCATATCCTAATGATCCATCATTCAAATCTTCAAGGGCTCACCTGTAAACGACAAAAAAATTAAGTTGGAAAAATTTATAGTTGTGCTCAGAAATATCAAATGAAAATGTGTGTTACAAATGGGACACCCTGTATATAGATTGTTGGTGAGCTATCGTCGGCACCAAGGCCAAGTTCAAAATTCCTGCCATAACCTTCGTCAAACATCAGGGTGGGTTTGCTGGTTGTGAAAGATTCGGGTCTTGGCTCATGGACTATTAGGCCAAAACTTCCCCCGGCCAACTCCACAAGAACGTGGGAATAATTATAGCCGTTGCAGAAGAAGAAGAAGAGAAGAGATTATACAACTGCACTGGTTGCAAATAACGCATTTCTCATTTTGGTTTTTGATGTTCATGACATTCATTCAAGTTTCTTATTTTCTTCCCTCCTTTGTGTACATGCAGGTGATGAGGTTTCCGTTCACTATGATCCAATGATTGCCAAGTTGGTAGTTTGGGGAGATGACCGCGAAACGGCCCTTCAGCGACTCTGTGCGACCTTGTGTGATTACAATGTATGTGGATTTGTGATTGCCTGGGAGTACACTTGTGGCAATTAATTGGATAACTGCACAGCACAGGTGGCATAATAAATCCTTACCTTGGTTATAGAGTCTCATCCATTCAAACATGTCAAGTTTGCTTCTTGATCATGGTGGAAACAGCATTGTTGTTATTACCTCCACCACTGACGGTGGATGGAGGTTATGTTTTCACCCGTCTGTCTGTCTGTGTTTGTTACTTGCAAAATTGAAGAATTTTCAAGTATATTGGTCAGTCGATTTTGTTATTCTGTCTGTCTGTCTGTTTGTCTGTCTATCACCTACAGGTCGCAATTCCAAACGGATCGTCATGAAACTTTACCAAGATGTAGAGGTAGTCTCAACTGAGAAGCCTCTTGATTTTGAGGTCAAAGGTCATTTTGAGGTCAAATTTCTATCCAATTGACTTGAAATTTGAACAAGATTTGCATATTGCATCACTGAATTGGGAAACCAACTATTTTTGAGG
This sequence comes from Eptatretus atami, assembly GCA_035128595.1. Taxonomy (NCBI): domain Eukaryota; kingdom Metazoa; phylum Chordata; class Myxini; order Myxiniformes; family Myxinidae; genus Eptatretus; species Eptatretus atami. Next base: position 53,447,910 of record CM068966.1, read on the forward strand.
TCAAAGGTCAACTCAAGGTCAAACTTCTAAAATCATCAATTTTTATCCGATTGACCTTTGCTTTGATTGGGATTGTCAATTTAATCTTAATGAAATGGACAATTTGATGTAACCATGGCAACCTTTGGAGAGGGGGGTGGATTTTGCAAGTATCGTGCTCTGCACGACATCTTTTTCTTGTTTGTTTGTTTGTTTTTTTGTGAACAAATATCTCAAAAAGCTGTGTACAGATTCAGACTAAATTTGGTGGAGAGTTTGGGTATGTGACACCACCAAAATGATTAGGTTTTGGTGAAAATCCGAATCCATGTCTGGATACGAGAATTTGTTTTTAGCGTTTTTTTCACCATTGAGAGTTAGGGCCAAAAACGGAATTTAGCAGGATATCTCAAAAAGTTGTGGACGGATTCGCACGAAACTTGGTGGGCAAGTTGGGTATGTAATGGGAAGAATTGATTCAACTTTGTTGAAGATCCAAATGTGGATCCGAAATTTTTTTGAAGTGATTCTTCACCATTGAGAGTTAGGGCCAACAACGGCATTTAGCAGGATATCTCAAAAAGTTGTGGACGGATTCGGATGAAACTTGGTGAATGAGTTGGTTAGGTGACAATAACGAGCCAATTCAATTTTAGTTCAAGTCCGAATCCAGAGTCGGCCTATCGGTGGGATACAAAATGTAAACTAATCAGCCTGGTGGAGGTATGTGCTCTACCTAGGGCTCTTCCAGTGTTTTGCTTGAGATGATTCAGGAATACAAGTGCTGATCCTGCAATGTTCCTGAAATGACATATCACGATGTGTGAAAATCAAATAAATCAATTTATTAATGGTTTTTGCAGTCGCTCTGGCTTGTATAATTAAGAGGCAATATTGTTTGACAATGTACATTTTATTTGTGGCTACTGCTTGTATTGTTAAAATATATAGTCTTCAAAGCATGGTGTTAAAATTTGTAAGGGGTCATGTGCTTGTTACCTAGAGCTACGCACACTTGCCCCTCTAAGCTGTGTTGCCTGGGCTTGAATCCCGAACCAGCTATAAACTGCCATCCCAGTATTTTGCAGGCAGGGTGATTCATCAATGTGTGCCTTCCCTCGGATGGATGTTAAACTCGTCGTCCCGTCTACCAGCATTAGTTGGTGGACATTAAAGACCCCATTGTGTCTTTCGTGTAGAGTAGGTGAGCTATCGCCGGCACCATGAACAAATCCCAAATTTCTTCTCTGAATTCTACTGGGCGAGGGATGGCAAACAACCTATATGACCCTTGCCAAGAAACAGCTTCGGCAGCACCTATGCGCTGTAAATAGAGTGTGGTACATCAGAATCACATGTGCCTGTTATTTACACATAGGTGATAAGAGGAGGAGAGTGGAAAAATTGAAAGAAGGGATAGAATAGTGAAGCTTGGGGCTTTGGGGAGAGGGCAAGGAAAGGGGAACATATATCAGGAAGTGAGGTGGGGGATGCGATTTCGATCTCGTGACACCTTTTGTGAAATGTATACAATGTTCTGTTGGTAACCCACTGTGTTCCTTCCATGGTTTTTGATTGAGAAGGCCTCTGTAAACCATTGAGCAAATTCCTTGGCCAGGACGAGACTTTTGCTGCACCTGTTTTCCCATCACATAAACAAAATGTTTGACCTGAATGAGGTGTGGAGTTTTCATGATAATTCATTTATTAATCGATGAACATACCAACCATAAACAAATTTGTAATGTGCTGTATTGTATTTACTACAACTCTCCACCTCAGAACAAAAATGCACATTAACCGGATATTGCAATTGTTTTCATTTTTCCAGGTGGTTGGCTTAAGCACAAACGTAAAGTTCCTGTTAAGCCTCGCATCTCACCCTGCATTCCGGGCCGGTCATGTACATACAAGCTTCATTCCACAGCATCACAAAGACTTGTTTTTAGCTCCATGCGATTCACCCGCCATTGCTGTGTGCCAAGCCGCACTCACCACCTTACTCAGGGAACAGCAGCACACGCGGGACCTCTCTCGACTCTCACACGGTGAGTAACTTTCAATTGCTTGCGATAAAGAGCTGCAAGGGGTGGCTATATTGCTCTGGTTTCAAATGCTCATCTGTTGATCTCCTGGAGGTCGATGCACTGTTCGATAGTTTGACCGGTTGGGTTTCTCGGCAAATCGTTGTATTCTCTATGGGTACACCTGTGGCCTGCACATGGTGCTGGTGGGACAGCTCAGAGGTTTGCACACCAGCCTTTGAGCCATCTCGTCTGGGCTCGAATCTCAACCCAGCTACAAACTTTCACCCTGGTGTTTCACATGTAAGGAAAGGCATCATTGTGTGCACCATCCATCGAAGGGACGTTAAGCCAGAGGGCCTGTCTGTCATTACTGGTTGGTGTATGTTGAATATCCCACACTATTTTTCAAAGCGTATGCGAGTTTTCCCTGGCACCTTAAACCTTTAATTAATGAAGAATTCCTGGCCAATTTGGCTCCAGTCGAGCGTTGTGCCTGACCAGCCGGTTTGTGAAAGACTTTGGCTAAGAACTTTATCCGGCTGCTCCCACAATGGAGGAGTAATTTGAGCCTTTAAAAAAAGATCTCCTGATGTCCCTGTTCCTTACTGTTGTTGTGCTTCCCTCTCGCGCCTCCTCTTGTCTCTTGCTCCCTTCGTTATATGTTCTGTCTATGAGCTCTTATATGAGCCTCAACAATGGATACAAAAAAAAACTTGAGAGAGACGTAAAGCATGCATTTCTTTGCTTCAATCGAATACACAGGGAACTAACGAGTAGCTTGTACGAGAAGGTCGTGTGTTTATTTAAAAGGTACATTCAGTCATCCGATATGGGCCCTGGGGTAGATAGACCTGCCATTCGCCCACTCCCCCTCCCCCCCCCCCAAAAAAAAAAAACACCAATCACATTGGCATTTTTGGGTTTTTTTCAATACATGTTCTAGGCTTGTGGAAGAGCTAGGACACAGAACAGACCACGACACAACATAACAAGGGAACAGCAGGAGAAAGGGAATGCTGATAGCAGGGCAGAGGGAGAAGGTAGACAGAGACAGACAAACAAGGGATGCCGGTAACAATGAGGGTTAGGGGAGAATGCAAGGGGTGGACAAGATGGATACATAAGCAAAATTTTGGCAGGGATGGGATGTTTTAACGGGTGTAAAAAAGATCGTGGCTTTGGATGGGGGATAACTTGAGATGGTGGTGAACAGCTGTCTTGAAGACTGCGAGAGAAGTATGAGAGTGAAGAGAGTGTTTAAGGTAGTTCCACAGCCAGGAAGAGAGTGGAATAAATGAGTGGAAGTGAGCAGAGGTTCTGGATTTATAGATGTCGGGCATTGCTCTCACCTATGGGCTAGCTCCATTGCTTCACATCTTGCTCAGCTGACTCCATGGAAACCAAGGCTTTCAAGATCATTGGAATCTCAATGAAGCTGAGTCTATGGGGGCCTCCTATCACTTCGCCATATGGTCTCTCTGTTTTCTTCCACTCATTTCTGGTCTTGCACCCTCTGCCCTCTTCGCGCGTATGTCCCCCACCCCCCCCCCCCCAAGTATCTACAGAACGCACGCGTTCCACTATCAACTCTACTCCTAGTGAAACTGCTAAATCCAGAACCTCTGCCTCACTTCCACTCATTTATTCCACTCTCTTCCTGGCTGTGGAACTACCTTAAACACTCTCTTCACTCTCATACTTCTCTCGCAGTCTTCAAGACAGCTGTTCACCACCATCTCAAGTTATCCCCCATCCAAAGCCACGATCTTTTTTACACTCGTTAAAACATCCATCCCTGCCAAAATTTTGCTTATGATCCATCTTGTCCACCCCTTGCATTCTCCCTAACCCTCATTGTTACCGGCATCCCTTGTTTGTCTGTCTCTGTCTACCTTCTCCTCTGCCCTGCTATCAGCGTTTCCCCTTTCTCCTGCTGTTCCCTTGTTATTTGTGTCGTGGTCTGTTCTGTGTCCTAGCTCTTCCACAAGCCTAGAACATGTATTGAAAAAAACCCAAAAATGCCAATGTGATTGGTGTTTTTTTTTTTTGGGGGGGGGGGAGGGAGTGGGCGAATGGCAGGTCTATCTACCCCAGGGCCCATATCGATGACTGAATGTACCTTTTAAATAAACACACGACCTTCTCGTACAAGCTACTCGTTAGTTCCCTGTGTATTCTGATTGAAGCAAAGGCAAATGCATGCTTTACGTCTCTCTCAAGTTTTTTTTTGTATCCATTGTTGAGGCTCATATAAGAGCTCATAGACAGAACATATAACGAAGGGAGCAAGAGACAAGAGGAGGCGCGAGAGGGAAGCACAACAACAGTAAGGAACAGGGACATCAGGAGATCTTCTTTTAAAGGCTCCAATTACTCCTCCATTGTGGGAGCAGCCGGATAAAGTTCTTAGCCAAAGTCTTTCACAAACCGGCTGGTCAGGCACAACGCTCGACTGGAGCCAAATTGGCCAGGAATTCTTCATTAATTAAAGGTTTAAGGTGCCAGGGAAAACTCGCATACGCTTTTGAAAAATAGTGTGGGATATTCAACATACACCAACCAGTAATGACAGACAGGCCCTCTGGCTTAACGTCCCTTCGATGGATGGTGCACACAATGATGCCTTTCCTTACATGTGAAACACCAGGGTGAAAGTTTGTAGCTGGGTTGAGATTCGAGCCCAGACGAGATGCTCAAAGGCTGGTGTGCAAACCTCTGAGCTGTCCCACCAGCACCATGTGCAGGCCACAGGTGTACCCATAGAGAATACAACGATTTTGCCGAGAAACCCAACCGGTCAAACTATCGAACAGTGCATCGACCTCCAGGAGATCAACAGATGAGCATTTGAAACCAGAGCATATAGCCACCCCTTGCAGCTCTTTATCGCAAGCAATTGAAGTTACTCACCGTGTGAGAGTCGAGAGAGGTCCCGCGTGTGCTGCTGTTCCCTGAGTAAGGTGGTGAGTGCGGCTTGGCACACAGCAATGGCGGGTGAATCGCATGGAGCTAAAAACAAGTCTTTGTGATGCTGTGGAATGAAGCTTGTATGTACATGACCGGCCCGGAATGCAGGTGAGATGCGAGGCTTAACAGGAACTTTACGTTTGTGCTTAACCAACCACCTGAAAAATGAAAACAATTGCAATATCCGGTTAATGTGCATTTTTGTTCTGAGGTGGAGAGTTGTAGTAAATACAATACAGCACATTACAAATTTGTTTATGGTTGGTATGTTCATCGATTAATAAATGAATTATCATGAAAATTATTGATCATAACATCAACTCCACACCTCATTCAGGGTCTACATGTTTATGTGATGGGAAAACAGGTGCAGCAAAAGCCTCGTCCTGGCCAAGGAATTTGCTCAATGGTTTACAGAGGCCTTCTCAATCAAAAACCATGGAAGGAACACAGTGGGTTACCAACAGAACATTGTATACATTTCACAAAAGGTGTCACGAGATCGAAATCGCATCCCCCACCTCACTTCCTGATATATGTTCCCCTTTCCTTGCCCTCTCCCCAAAGCCCCAAGCTTCACTATTCTATCCCTTCTTTCAATTTTTCCACTCTCCTCCTCTTATCACCTATGTGTAAATAACAGGCACATGTGATTCTGATGTACCACACTCTATTTACAGCGTATAGGTGCTGCCGAAGCTGTTTCTTGGCAAGGTCATATAGGTTGTTTGCCATCCCTCGCCCAGTAGAATTCAGAGAAGAAATTTGGGATTTGTTCATGGTGCCGGCGATAGCTCACCTACTCTACACGAAAGACACATGGGGTCTTTAATGTCCACCAACTAATGCTGGTAGACGGGACGCAGTTTAACATCCATCCGAGGGAAGGCACACACTTGATGAATCACCTGCCTGCAAAATACTGGGATGGCAGTTTATAGCTGTTCGGATTCAAGCCCAGGCAACACAGCTTAGAGGGCAAGTGTGCGTAGCTCTAGGTAACAAGCACATGACCCCTTACAAATTTTAACACCATGCTTTGAGACTATATATTTTAACAATACAAGCAGTAGCCAGCAAATAAAATGTACATTGTCAAACAATATTGCCTCTTAATTATACAAGCCAGAGCGACTGCAAAACCATTAATAAAGTTGATTTATTTGATTTTCACACATCGTGATATGTCATTTCAGGAACATTGCAGGATCAGCACTTGTATTCCTGAATCATCTCAAGCAAAACACTGGAAGAGCCTAGGTAGAGCACATACCTCCACCAGGCTGATTAGTTTACATTTTGTATCCCACCGATAGGCCGCTCTGGATTCGGACTTGAACTAAAATTGAGATTGGCTCGTTATTGTCACCTAACCAACTCATTCACCAAGTTTCATCCGAATCCGTCCACAACTTTTTGAGATATCCTGCTAAATGCCGTTGTTGGCCCTAACTCTCAATGGTGAAGAATCACTTCAAAAAAATTTCGGATCCACATTTGGATCTTCAACAAAGTTGAATCAATTCTTCCATTACAATCCAACCTGCCCACCAAGTTTCGCTGCGAATCCGTCCACAACTTTTTGAATATTCCTGCTAAATTCCGTTTTTGGCCCTAACTCTCAATGTGTGAAAAAAACGCTAAAAACAAATTCTCGTATCCAGACATGGATTCGGATTTTCACCAAAACCTAATCATTTTGGTGGTGTCACATACCCAAACTCTCACCAAATTTAGTCTGAATCTGTACACAGCTTTTTGAGATATTTGTTCACAAAAAAACAAACAAACAAAACAAGAAAAAGATGTCGTGCAGAGCACGATACTTGCAAAATCCACCCCCCTCTCCAAAGGTTGCCATGGTTACATCAAATTGTCCATTTCATTAAGATTATAAATGACAATCCCAATCAAGCAAAGGTCAATCGCGATAAAAATTGATGATTTTAGAAGTTTGACCTTGAGTTGACCTTTGACCTCAAAAATAGTTGGTTTCACAATTCAGTGATGCAATATGCAAATCTTGTTCAAATTTCAAGTCAATTGGATAGAAATTTGACCTCAAAATGACCTTTGACCTCAAAATCAAGAGGCTTCTCAGTGAGACTACCTCTACATCTTGGTAAAGTTTCATGACGATCCGTTTGGAATTGTGACCTGTAGGTGATAGACAGACAAACAGACAGACAGACAGAATAACAAAATCGACTGACCAATATACTTGAAAATTTCTTCAATTTTGCAAGAAACAAACAGACAGACAGACAGACAGACGGGTGAAAACTATAACCTCCATCCACCGTCAGTGGTGGAGGTAATAACAACAATGCTGTTTCCACCTTGATCAAGAAGCAAACTTGACATGTTTGAATGGATGAGACTCTATAACCAAGGTAAGGATTTATTATGCCACCTGTGCTGTTGCAGTTATTCAATTAATTGCCACAAGTGTACTCCCAGGCAATCACAAATCCACATACATTGTAATCACACAAAGGTCGCACAGAGTCGCTGAAGGGCCGTTTCGCGGTCATCTCCCCAAACTACCAGCTTGGCAATCATTGGATCATAGTGAACGGAAACCTCATCACCTGCATGTACACAAAGGAGGGAAGAAAATAAGAAACTTGAATGAATGTCATGAACATCAAAAACCAAATGAGAAATGCGTTATTTGCAACCAGTGCAGTTGTATAATCTCTTCTCTTCTTCTTCTGCAACGGCTATAATTATTCCCACGTTCTTGTGGAGTTGGCCGGGGAAGTTTTTGCCAAGTCTTTCACAACCAGCAAACCCACCCTGATGTTTGACGAAGGTTATGGCAGGAATTTTGAATTGGCCTTGGTGCCGACGATAGCCACCAACAATCTATATACAGGGTGTCCCATTTGTAACACACATTTTCATTTGATATTTCTGAGCACAACTATAAATTTTCCAACTTAATTTTTTTGTCGTTTACAGGTGAGCCCTTGAAGATTTGAATGATGGATCATTAGGATATACCAACATGAATCAAAATCGTTGAAGTTACTTTAAATATGGAAGTGTTGTTCTGCTTCACTGCAGGGAGTGTATCAATTGTAATGGACAATTAAAAACATGTAATTTTAAAGAAATAAACCTGTAATAATGTATTTAGAGTAGAGCAAAACACAACTCCCATATATTGTACTTCACTTTAATAATGTATGGTTTTCTGGGATCGCTTTGTTTTATTACAGAAATTTTAAAAAGTGTCAGATAAAATGGGACACCCTGCATAATGGAGAAGTGTTGTATGTATGTATGTATGTGTATATATAATATATATGTATATATATTGTTACGGATCTGGAAACCATTTGCATTCAACATACAGAATGTCCCAAAGTCAGCGATGTCGTTAAGTATGTGTGTAGTCAGATCCTTTCCTTTTTCTAGTGGGAGAACAAGGCGTGCGTTGTGATTTCTTTTTAGTTAGGTGTATTAAATCTTTTACATCCAACGAACCCTCCAACGAACAACCAACACCATTCATTCCACCATCTACGATCCACTACCCACCCGCTGTCTATAAGCACTCTGACTTGCCAAGGCAGGGTCTTGCAGCCGATTCCTTGCCGCTTCCACCAACGTTCCTTCCACAAACATAACTCTTGCACGACGGCCTGTGCCAACATTTGATACTGTTAATCATCAAGTGTGGGCCCGCGTGGGAGGAGTGGCTGGGGTTTCCGGCAGGGGCCAAGGCCCGCCCCGGAAGGTGGGCCGTAGACCTGTCCAATCAGAGCGAGATATGTTCACGAAGGCCCCTCCCCGCTGAGGGAGGTCCATAAATTCCCGGAGCACTCTCTGAGAGAGGTGGTCTTTTTCAGGTCTTGGAGATTTTTTGGGTCTTGAGAGTTTTTAAAAGTTTCTTTTGAAGAGTTTTTGGTGGGCGCGAGGCAGCGAACGTGTTTCTGCTGGCCCTCCACAAGGAGGGAAGAGCGACCCCGACCCCCCTCCATGGACCCCAGCCATTCACAGCCGAGCTCCGCCACGGACCTCGGAGCCCACACGTGCGCTGGGGACCAAACCAGCACCCATTGTCAGGTGCACATCGTGGAGCATGCCCTTCCTCCGACGGTCAGGTGCACACCGAACTCTGGCCCCGGCTTGTCTCTCTCCTACGGCTGCGAGGGTCCAATAAAGACTCTGGGTTTCTTTTCATTTGTGTGTTGTGTGTGGTGTCTGCGTGTGGGCCCGTCTTTTAAGTAGAACTGAATAATGTTTTAGGATCATTGTAAATACTTCTTGCATATTCGCATTAAGTCTTGCTATGTGTCTCCATTTACTGCAAATAAAACTTGTTGAAATGTTCCAGTTCGTTTCTAGTCCCTTCTCTGGATTGCGCTCCACGCATGGTTCGGATTTGAGTTTAAGCGGGGTTTTATCCCGATAATCCGTTCATTCCAGCCGGCACGGCTTTGGCAGTTTCGCTCGGCTGCACCCGAACGGAGTTGGTAGTCATAGATGGAACTCTACCGCAGTCGTAGACATGACCCGCGGTATCGAGCAGACGTGCTGAGGGCGTGGTTTCCCCGGTAGTCAACAAATCGCGTAGTTAATTACGTTAAATTGTGTTGAGAGCACAAATAGACCGTACGGCTACGGCTGGTAGATATTGGCGGCCACGGTCGATTAAACAGCACGCGCGCTCGCGAGTTATCCGAGGCGACGGCCTACAATTGCCGGGAGTTTGGGGGGATGGAGATGACAAGCAAAAGCTTTCCCCACCTAGTGGTCGTCTCACCACCGCCCCTGCCGCCCAACAATATATATATATATATAACACATATGTATATATAACACATGTGTATATATATATACACGTATGTTATTACACCATATTGTATATTGTCTAAGTATATACATATGTATAGTGTATATATTATATATATATATATATATAAATATATATGTATGTATGTAAATATATATGTCTTATGTATAATGTATATATGTAATATTATGTATATATTTATATATGTATACAATGTATATATTGGCTGTAGTTGTCTCGAACCTGCATGCATACAACAGATAGGTGTCCAAGACAGTTATTACATTATTTACACTGAAGATAGTTCCCTTTCCTTTTGTTTAGGCGGGACAACAAGGAGTGCGTTGCCATTGATCTAATAGCTAGGTCTGGCTAATATCAATTTTTTTTCTTCTTCATTTCATCCACTCTTCTTTTCGTCTGTATTCCTGAGGTAAAAGAGCCACCGCGCCTTCGCTGTGAGGTGGCCTCATGGAGACTCAGCGCAGTGCGCCGCCGCTGTGAGGGAACTGCCTGCACAGAAGATCCTCGTTCCCGGGCGAGCCCTGGGCCGGCGTGTGCGGCGAAGTCATCGGCAGTGCAGCTTGGCAGTGCGGGATTATGCCGACTCGGGCTTCTGATGGTCTGGGAGATTGCCGTTGCATTGAAAAGGCGTGCGAATGGGTTACTCTTGGAGGGGCTGCAGCTGGTGTTTTTCAACGGCACGGAGACACGGCAAGCGTGACGCCACCTGCATGAAACAGCGTACGGCAGTGCCAATAAGAGAACTTCCACGCCAATGTTTGGCGTGATACAGTGTGAGGAGTAGAAGCGGCTTTCCTTTTCACCTCATACTGTCCGACCATATATTGGTGTTGCCTCACCACAGCGCTAGTGGAGTCGTGCGAACGCGAGCACTGGCGCCACGTGCGTATGGCCGACACCGGCGAGCGCTGTTATGGAATGTGCTCGAAGGCAGACACGTACCGCGCAGCTCCGCGCGAAAGCGTCATGGATTTATACCGATCAAATGATTACTTCGGCCGCTCGCTGGCAGCAGCGGATTCTCCACGGATGGTGAACGCGTCTTCTCGTCTTTAACGGCCAGCGAAGCTGCGATCGAGCCGAGGAATGTACAGTGGGGCCAACGTTGGCGCGCAGCAGAGGATCGCTGTTGATCGACGCTGGTCGAACGCAAGCAGGCATGCGGACCTCGACCGGTCGCCCGGAACGGCCCGGGTTTTATAGGACGATTTGCGTGCCAATTTCGAGGTGTGGGATGATTCGTTTCAGTCGTGGGGTCGGACGCGAATATGTCACTCTCTGGAAGATGGCCTTCCGGAAACGAAGTGAGGCGCGTTTCCGCCCAAGTTGGCGGAGCCATGTGAGATTCGGGCTAATACGAGCCCCGATTTCAGTGATGACGTTTCGATTGGCATCGGCCCCTTCTCCAGAGCTCCAGTGCTCATGAAGGTCGGAGCAGTTCCCTCCAACCTCTCTCTTGCTCTTTCTCCGCCTCCCTCCCGCTCTCGCCTGCCCGTCGACAACCGCCACGACGCGCCTCCTGGCTGCTGACTCCCGCCTCCTCATCTCCGCCCACAACGACGTCGACCCCACCCACCTACTTCTGGTCCCGCCTACCCACTCCGCCCCTTCTCGACTAAAGCCCTCCTCCTATTCCGAACACAGTCTCCAACACGTGCGCAGAAGCCAGAGAAATGCCGCCCACTGTCGGTACCGCACCACAGAGGCGCTCGTTGTTATCCCCACCCCCCCCCCCCCCGAACCGGTATTGGCGGGGGGGGGGGGGGGATGGGCGTCGTGTTATAAGTAGAAAAGGTACAGAAATCGAGTGGCCTCAAACTCCCTTCCCTTCTTTGTTGCCAATACTCCCTCTTCATCGCGCGGTGGTGTGTTGTTGTGTGTTTGTGTGTGTGTGTGTTGTGTATGTGTGTGTTGTGTGTGTTGTGGTGTTGTGTATGCTGCGCGCTCTGTTTCTGCTTAAGTAAGACTGCAGAAAATCGCTATTTGTATTATTATTATTATTCGCGTTAAGTCTGCTCTGTGTCCCCCTTATTGTAAGTGACTGTATAAATTAATCATTAGGAATGCTTCCCTGCTCGTTTTTTGTCTTTTCATTTTCCATTGAGCCAGCATGGTCGAATTCCTACTTTAGCCGGACTTTATTCCCAACGATCCGTTCCTTTTAGCAGGTACGTCCTTGCAGTGTCGCCTCAGCGCATCCAATCCGGAAAAGTGATCCGATCCAGTAGAGTGATCCGCTTATCGGACAAGGCGTACCGATGGCGTTTCCCCGTAATTCAAATCACATGATTAATTAGGTAACCCGATTAACAAAGACGGGAGGACCCCTAGTCACGCAGATTGAGATTATTGGCATCACGTCGGTAAGCGACCTTCGCGGCGATCACAGAATTATCCGTGTCGCGACGGCCTTACAATTCCGGGGGTCTGGTTAGGGAACCGAGATAGCTTCCCCAAACCCATTAGTGGTCTTCTCACCTTGACCCCAGCCCGCATCAATCATATGTATGTCATATGTATATATGTATATATTGTTACGATCTAGAAACCATTTGCATTTTCAACATACAGGTTCCCAAAAGCAGTTATCCTGTTAAGTACATGTGTAGGGACAAGTCCCTTCCTCTGTGTCTAGTGGGAGAATCAAAGGTGTGCGTTGCGATGTCCTTTTAGGTAAGGTATTAAATCTTTACATACCAACAAACCATCTAAGACCATCTAACGACCCTCCACGAACATCCAACAACTATCCCATCCCCCTCATGATCCCACTGTCCACTGTGTCTCTGGAGGCCTGTGTTCGAGGCAAAATCTTTGTGAAGTACCTTTTTGGGCGTGGTCCGCATGGTGAGTGGCCAGGCTCTCCCGGTATGGACGAAGCCCCGCCCAAAGGCGGCGGACCATGGAGGCCCCGTCCAATCGGGGCGAACAGTGGACGTCAGTTTTCACCAAGCCCCTCCCGCTGAGCGGAGGGTCCATAAAATTACACACCGTCCTCAGCGAAAGAGTTCGGCGGGAGAGAGTTTCACGGATGGTTGGGTCAGGCAGTTTTTGTTCACGGTGGCTGTGCAGCAGTCTGTTCGTTCTTCACGGTGCATCGTTACGGGGAGAGGAATTCTGTGACCCCGACTATTCGCCACGCGAGCTCTGCACGAGCCCCACACGTGCGACTGACCAAACGACGACCTTTGGCAGGTGCCGCATACGAGCACGCTTTCCTCCGACGACTCGTACCCACCAAACTCTGACCCCAGCTTGTCTCTCTTCACGGCTGCGAAGTTCAAATAAAGAACTGGGTTTTTTTCTTTTTGTGTGTGTGCGTGTCTGGGTGTGGGCCCGTCTTTAAAGTGGAACGAGTAAGTGCATTTGCTTTTGTAAATATTTCCCTGCTTGCATATTTGCGCCAAGTCTTGCCTTTGTCTTTATTTTACGGTTAATAAAATTTATTAAAATGTTCCCAGTCCGTTCTGTCACTTCTTACATTGCTCTTAGCATGGCCCGGGTCTGAGTATAAGCGGGTCATCCCCAGTAATCGGTTCTGATCATAGCCGGACGGCTTTGGCAGTTTCCGCTCGGCGCAACCCGAACTGGAGTTGGTAGTCGGTAGTTGAACTCTACCGCAGTCGTAGAGTGACCCGGTTCGGAGCAAGACGTGCGAGGGACATGGTTTCCCAGGTAGTCGAAATCGCTAGTTAATTAGCGAAAATTGCGTTTCAGGACAAACAGACCCTACGCTACAGCGGGTTAGTGAGATATGGCGTCCACGGTCGGCTTCAGCGACCCGCCAGCATCACGGAATTATCTGGGCGACGGACCTACAATTCCGGGGAGGTTGGTGGAACGACGTAGTTTCCCCCACCTACGGTCGTTCTCTCCACCGACCCCCGGCCCGCAACACAATATGTATATATATTATATATAATGTATATATGTGTATAATATATATTGTGACTATATATAATATATTATATATATATATATAAATATATATATATATATATATATATATTGTTTACGGATTTCAGAATCCGGTCTGATGAAGCATCCACACATCCAGGTCCTCAGACTGTTATTTCCTTAGATGCATGTTCAGATTAGCCCCATCCCCATGTCTAATCGGGAATCTTCAACTGCGGATGAAGTTGAGAAGAGTAAAGGATAGATCCCCTCTCTTATGGAGCTTTTTGTTTTTCGACAGGACAACGTTCACACACATTCTTTCACGAGCTCTGAAGCCCGCCCTCATTTTTCCTCAGCAACATTTCTTTCATGAGCTCTGAGCCCCCTTTTTGAGACGCTACGGATCGTCATGGTAAACCATGCCACATGTGGGGCGTGGTGAGCTTGAGGCAACGGCACCCGTCGGCGGCCTGCATATAAAACGAGCGAGAGAAAGCATACGACGTTGGTGGAGATCTCTCTCGTG
>CM068966.1:53474876-53487482 GCA_035128595.1 Eptatretus atami
AATGTTATATTTATGACGTTCTCAATGCCGATGTGAAGCTCTGTACGTGGGCCGCACAACACTAAGATTGGCTGATCGGTATCAAAACAACACGTCCCCTTGGCGATTCAAGAAAGATTGTGAGGGTTAGAACACAAACCAGTGTGAGCATGTAGAAATATCCAGCAACCACCGGCCATGTATCTGCTTCATCTACCATTGCACAGCACCTTGGTTACCAACCCGTATCTTGCAGACCAGTACAATGCAGATATGTCAGGATATTGAAGCGAGGTCGGAGCTTCGTTTCATTTTATGTATGTTGGAAGCAACCTTCATCCTTACCAACCGATCCAATACTATGTCGTCAAAAGGAATTGTACGATCTCTGTGTCTCTTTCAGCATGTAAAGATCAAGGGAAGTACGGTAAAAATGGTGAATGGACCGTAGGGAAACCCATCCCCCTCTCTCCAGGATGCTGTTGCAAAGGTCAATCATCGACGAACTCAGCTCCAGCCAAGGGGAGCTCGAGTGGAAGATGATGAGCCGACCAATCGGTGTTCGGATAACGTGACGTCATTACGGTTGAACCAATCAGTGTCTACCTTATTGAGACTTGCGTATAAAGCACGCACCTTCACTTCCTCCTTCACTTGCCTGTGATTTTTACCCTGAAGAGTGCAGCAACGAAAAGCTTCGGTCACTATTATGTCGTGTTTGTTTGTATGCGTATCTGTGCCTGTTTGTGGTGAGGATGTTGAGGTCGTGGAGAGATTCACTTACCTTGGAGGGATATTCATGTCTCTGCTGGCTGTGAGTCAGAGGTCAATAGACATCTGTGTCGGGCCTGGGGAGTCATGGATATAATATAATAGCATATAATATAATAGGCATTAAGATAATAGCATATAATATAATGGCATCACTGATAATGGGGTGTGAAGCTTGCCGGTACTTGTGCGGGAGGACGAAAGTCGAGTCTTCAGGTCCTTGGTGCTTCCAGTCTTGCTCTATGGATGTGAGACTTGGACTCTGACCAAGGATCTGAGATGGAGACTTTAATTCCTTTTGTACCAGGTCTCTTCGGAGAATCCTTGACTATTGCTGGTCGGACTTTGTGTCCAACGAGCGGTTGCTGAGAGAGACTCAAATGAGATTTGTTACCTGCATAGTCCGTGAGTGTCAGCTGCGGCTGTATGGACATGTGGCTCGTTTTCCTGACACTGATCCTGCTCACCAGATTTCTTCCGCGAGGGAGTCTCGTGAGGGGAGGAGGCCAATGGGCCGACCACGTGCCTCGTGGTTTGCAGCAGGTTGATCGGCATCTCAAGGAGATGGGATGGGCCAGGCATCTGCTGGGGGATGGCCAGACGGAGGCCCCTGTAGTACCGGCGGAAAAATGGATGCAGCGACTCGCTGCTCTGGGCATGCTGCCATACCTGACCTGACCTGACCTTTGTTTTGTATCCATATTTTCATATTTTGCACATTTTTTCTTTCAGGAACTATCCAAGTCTTGTAGCTGTAGAATTTACCTATCAAGTAGCAATTGACTTACGCTTCCTGGTTGTAGTTTCTATTATAGTGGTGGTTGAACAGTATAAGTACATGATCTGAATAACAATGACCAAAAATACACAGGTGGTGGACCCTCGACAATCTGGAACATCAAGCACATAATTTCATCACAGATTGGAACAAATGTGTTCTGCATCAGATAGAACAGAGGTTCTTTGCTGTCCAGGTAAATCAAGACGTGATTACTGGCGGAGCAGGTTATGTAGACCATCGCTAACAACCTTGTGGGTTTCAACTAGATTGGATGCTTGCCGAGAACAATAAAGCTGTCACAAACTAGATGAAGGTAAGGGCATTGAGGCAACTTCCGGCATCACAAAGCAAAATGTCATGACTCGTACAAGTGCCGATATAAAGTCTACACCCCCTTAAATTTTCACCTTTTGTTTGCCTTATAGCCTGGAATTAAATTCATTAATTAGACTTTTCCCACTTTATTTCCACATCGTAACCCACAACTTCCAAGTGAAAAACAAAATTCTACAAATTTTCAGAAAAATTAATTAAAATACAAAACTAAAATATTCTTGTTGATAAGTGTCCACTCCCTTATAATAGCAATTGTAAATTTGCTGCGGTGTAATGAATCATCTTCAAATCACCACCAAGTTAATTGGCCTCCACCTGTGTTAAATTGTATGATTATGATTATTTCAAGATAAAATCAGCTGTTCCTGTCATGCATTTCACAGCAAAGACTCAATCATGAGAACCAAGGAGCTATCAAAAAGACCAATGGGAATAAAATTGTGGAAAGGTACAAAACAGGGGATGGGTGGAAAAATATTTCACAGGTCTTGAAAATCCCTTGGAATACAGTCAAGCCAATCATTAAGAAGTGGAAGGCATGTGATACACCACGAGCTTGACTAGATCAGGCGTCTCTCTAAACTGGTGACCAAGCAGGAGGAGACTGATCAGAGAGGCCACCAAGAGGCCAATGGCAACTTTGAAAGAGCTACAGGCCTTTTGGCAAAGACTGGTTCACTGTGTGCATGTGATAACAATATCCTAAGCACTCCACACAGTTTGGCTTGTACGGTAGGGGGAGGGGGGCAAGAAGGAAGCCATTACTTAAAAAAGCCTACCTTGAGTCCCGTTGAAGGTGTGCAAAAAACCACTCAGGAGATTCGAAAGCTGTGTAGCAAAACATTTTGTGGGTTGACAAAACCAAGAGGAATTTTGGGCTAAATGCAAAACATTATGTTTGGCACAAACCAACCATCCATTCTGTGAAGCATGGTGTGGCAGCATCATGATATGGGATGTTTTCTCATCAGCAGCGACTGGGGCACTTGTCAGAATAGAAGGGAAAATGGATGAAGCAAAATACAGAAAAATCCAAGAGGAAAACCTGCTGCCCTCTGCAAGAAAGCTGAAATTGGGATGGAAGTTCACCTTTCAGCATGACAATGACTCGAAGCACACAGCCAAAGCTACCATGGAGTGGTTAAGGAACAAGATAGATGTCCTTGAGTGCCAGTCAGAAACCTGATCAAAATCCAATCAAAAATTTTGTGCATGACTTGAAGATTGCTGTCCGTCAACACTCCCCACACAACTTGACTGAACTTGAACAGTTTGTCCAGAAGAATTGGAAAATTTTGCCCAATCAAGGAATGCAAAGTTGGTGGGAGACCTACCAACAGACTCAATCAAGACACTAAAGGAAGATTCCAACACAGTAGGAGGCAATGAGACCCAATCATGCCTGGCAGGAAACCAACCAACATTTCCAGATCTCAAGAGTCAAGCAACGCAAAAAAACATGTTAGAAAAAATATAAAATTTTAATGTATTAAGAAAAAAAAATTGTGATTTTTTTTTTTTGTTGTGAAAAAATATTCCCTTCTTTGCTCATTGCTTAATTGCTGTCAAAGGTGCTTCCACCAAGTATTATAACTATCATATACAGAGATGGCACTTATACCAAAAAATATATTCTCGTTTTGTATTTAATAATAAACTTCAATGAAATTGTTAGAATTTGTTTTTCACTTGAAAGTTGTGGGTTATGATGTTCAAATAAAGTAGAAAAAGTCTGTTTAATGCAATTTCATTCCAGCGCATAAATGAAGGTAAGGGCATTGAGGCAACATTCCGGCATCACAAAACAAAAGGTCAAAATTTTGAATGGGGTGCAACTTATTTCGCACTGTAGACTGAATTTCAACATAGCAAAACCTCAGGCAGTGAAGCACCAAAAGCACCTGTTGAAGATGATGCTGATAGTCCTTAAAAGTTCATCCATAAGAGCATGCAACAGGTACCTCCTTCCAGTCAAAACGTGTCTCTGTGATAAATCTTGATCTGGAGAATCCTTGCACGAGTGTCAACTTTTTAGCTCGATACCCTTGTCAGCCAGTGTGTCCTCAAATTGCAAGACAAACCCCCTGCTAACCAAACTGAGTGCCGGAGACCCAAGTGCACAATAGGCCTAAGTATTACATCCAGTGCCTGGTCTTTGCGACAACAAAAGCATGAGACACGGAAACATCGAAAAAATCCCCTTGTAGACACTGTTAACTGTGCAATGCATTTGCTGAAGTTGTGTCCTATATTGAGAAGCCCACAGGGACATTTCTGTTGCACCAGTTTTCAAACTGAGACCTTGTACATCTGTACTGCACCAGACCAGAACAACTGGAACTACAGTGATGGGGCATGTCCACTCCACCAAACTGAAAGAATAGAATAACCGGCATACTTTCCAGACATGGAAGCTCCACAGCAAGGCCATGAAGTGTCCTCATTTGCAATGAAGATGTTGACTGCACCAAGAAAACTCATGTGAGCATGATCTGATAATGATCCCATCATTCATCTTGCCAAGGTAGCTACCATAGTTAGGAAATGCATGTTCAAAATGAAAAAGGGATTCATATGGTTCATTTGACTCCCAATGCCAGGAGTCGTTCTTTGTCACTTTCACTCTTGGCACTGGTTTCTATGGTGCTGTTACGGCCAAACGTCAAAGAACAGTTCAAGGTCCTCGGCAGTGCCTCAACCATCTGGTGTTGCAAAGAAGCAGGGTTACAGAGGACAGTGCAAATGCTTGAATGCAGCGTCTCAGTGCACGCTTTTTGCAAGGGCAGTGAACTACACACCGACAACTAAAATACATCAGGTAATGCAGCAATATTGAATGGATATAAATGACACAAAATGCTTCGGTGAAGTTGTCCAATGCCTATAATTTGAAAATAATATTTACTCCTGATATTGTTTGCTGAAACCTTTTATGGTCAAAACCACAAATTCTAGTATCCTCTTTGGCAAGTTAAAAACAGATGTAACATGACCACATGTCACTGATGAATAAATGAACACGGACCAGCTGTTTAGTCTTTCACGCGACACTGAGTAGGTCTTTGTAGGAATGGTTGATCATATCCTACCACTGCTTACCAAAGCTCCGAACTTGTCCCAAGTTGAGCACATTATGGTATGTCACCAAACCAGGAATGTGATAGTGACAGTGCAAGATGATTACCTCCACACAGAAGTGACTGAGGTTATGTTTTACCCATGTTTGTCTGTCTGTCTGTTGTGAGCACGATTTATCAAAAGGTTATGGAAGGATTCGGATGAAACTTGTGGACGCGGTTGGCTTGATTCGATATTTTTTTAGTGAAGATACTGATCCAGATACGAAGAATTTTCTAAATTTCCTTTAGTGATCTTCATCATTGAGAAATTGGCCAAAACGATATGTGGTATATATTTCAAAAAATTATGGTTGGGTATGACAAAAACTTGATGGATGAGTTGGTAGGTGGCAAGAACAAGCCGATTTGAATTTTGGTCAAGGTCTAGATGCAGATCTGGCCTATCAGTGGGATACAAAACGTAAACTGTTCAGCGTGCAGAGGTATGCTGAGTGCCGTTCTCGTGCCCATTGCTTATCGAGGGTTGCTTTCGAACTTGTTGGTCAGTTACTTCACAGCATTTTTAGAACTACACCTTTTCTGCCATTAGAGAACTTGATGAAGTTTTGTTAAATAAATTCAGAAATCGAAGTTATAAAAAGTTGTAATTGGTGTTTTGTAACAAAATTATCAGTGTTGTAGCTTCAACGACCTTTTGCAGGCAAATATAAACCTCAAAACCTGAATGAATAAGGTTTGCTATCCAATAATGGATTAATCCTCCCACATTCTGATGGTGGCCATTTTTTTTAAAGCCGCCATTGTTGTCAGGGGACCAATCTGCAATGTCCCACAGCTTAAAATCCTTTGTAGACATGCCCTAACTGGTGCCAAAGTTCATGCTTTTATAATCAAAGGCACAATCCATACACGTATCTGCTGAGAACTATTGTGCAGTTTCCATGAGTCTTCAAGTTGCATTACCTGACACAAACTTGCACAGCATCAACTTTGTCTTACCCGGGGTTTCAGTTATGTGAAGACCGGAGATTCTGTGCAGCTGGTGACCCTCTGATGGTCATGATCGCCATGAAAATGGAGGTGAGGGTTAAGTGACACCTCATAATAACTTTCAAAGAACTCGTTCCATACTTTGTAGGGTAGACATATGCATACCAGGCAGGTGAGCAATGTTTTGTTAAACTTTCTGGTTGAGTTCTAAAAACAAATTTTCATTCAGTCATTGCCCAATTCCTTTCCACACTTTTTAAGCACCCACACAAGCTTGATGTTGCAGTTACCTCTGGGGTTTCTCCAACCACATTATGTGCTGTATTTTTATTTATAACAGAAATGTAACATTTTCATCAGAAAACGGATTTGCTGTTTGAAATCAAAAAATAGTGACACAGGCCTAGAAAATAAAAAGGACATTATGGATATCTTCTTCTGGTTTTGCTTGGCAGGACCATTCCTTCATGGACTATCAGGAGGGAAGACTTTGACACCTCACTCCACCCACCCACCCCCCCCCCCCCCTTTCTGATATCCTCCCCACCCACAGCACACGATACCGATGCAGAAAGCTGGCATTGTGAGAAGTTTTGTACGCGCAAGCTCCCCAGTCCGAACGGCCACGCCACACTTTTACTGTTTGAAGAAAAATACCCATTGATGTAATCTCATGTTCGATGATGCTGAGAGTTTCAAAACAATTACCAAAACAACAGCTCAACATTCACACAACCAGATACACGGGCTCGTGATTCTTTACGTTTTATTAAACCTTCTCAGAAGTTTTTGTTTTCCAAGCCACTAGTTTTGGTACAACACCCAAACACTTTGGATACCATTAAAGAGTGACTGCACACTGCATTTTATGATGTGTTTGTGTGTTACACTGGTTGTAGCCACTATGAAGTCATATGCTACGAGATTGTATCGAGTTTATATTTCTTCAAGATAAATAAAATTGCACTAAAGTGATGTCCTTTCCTCTTGATTCTCTCCAATGTCAATGCAGCTATCGGGGCGCTGCTTCTTGTAATTCAAGTGATTGGAAGTATGGACAAGCTCATATCCCTTGAGGACAATGTCGCTCCATAGTCGTTGGGTTATAATCATTCATTGTCTATTGACCACCTGCAAATGTGTGCTGGAAATACAAAAGAGAGCAGGCCTGTCTGATACGATTCAAACGACACTAGCCTGTGTCGTTTGAACTTCCATTTCCAAAACTGTGCACATGCTATTGGTGATACAGCTTTAAGATGTGGCAACAGAATAGGTGTAGGTTGTGATTGTTTTATAGGGTTATTTCAAACCCTTTCTTTAAACCCCCCTCTTTTTCACCTGTGGGTCCGGAACTATTAATATCCTTTTTGTGGAGCTCTTCTCAACAGTCTCCACTGCCCACCGCCACAATAAAACTTCTGACTAACCTTTTGGGTTGATTTATTATGTATGAATGAGGTGGGAGAGTGCAAGACGTGTGTTCGGTTGATGCATATTATGTGTTTGCAGCAGTGGGTGAAGGGTGAGGGAGGCTATTTTCTGCTGTTTTGCATGCTTTAATAAATCGATGGCCCCTTTAATTAAACACAGTTACCATGAAACCAGAAAACGATATTTCATGTATTTTTTCTTTCCCGAAATACTTGTGCAAGAGAAATACTATGAAGGTTTTTGAATAGCAGATAACTTAGGCCTTGGACTGCTGAGTGAATAGATGGATTGGATTGAAAGGAGCCAAACTTGTCATTTCAGTTTAATCCTGTGTTTTCTTCAGCAAGGAATTGTTATTCCTTGACAGCCCACAGGACAGAGGGCATCATTGTGTTTTTGCGATTCTGGTCCTGATGCGTCTGCATCCAGTATCGGTTTGTTGTACCAGATAAGCTTGTTGAACCACTTTAGGGATTCCAACCAAAGACTTGCACAACAGTTATGGACTGTAATACATTAGATGAGACTGTTCAATTTCGGTCAAAAATCAAAAGCCTGTGTCATTGTGCCCTTTAATTGCAAATCTGTTATTGTGAGTCCACTGTATACCGACTGAAGGGTGTCCAACTAGAGTTGCCAGAAGTATGGAGCAGTGCCATTGGGTTAAGTTATTCCAATTTGGGTTCAACAAGGTCAAAGTCATGTGCCCATGGAAAATCATAACTCGAGTTGGAAGCATCTTATGTTTTCTCTATCCTTCTCTCACTCTCAGCTCACACACATTGGGACCTTGAATTGAGATCAAATTGAACAGTGGGTTTCACATCTAAATGGACAGAGGCAATATCCGAATCAATGCATCATGTCGAATTCCATTTTCCTATTTTTAAGTTTGAGAATTGAGATTGAAAAGTGTATCTTTGATCCAGTAAGAATTTACAAAGATCATTGATGCAAATTCGAAGTGATAACTATTTTATTTTGATGAAATTCTATATATACTCGGTATGCAAATCATTAGACACCTGCTCTTTTCATGAAATAGACTTGATCAGGTGAAGCCCTATGATCCCTTATTCCCGACAGGGAGGTTAAGAAGGACTTTTTAAAGCCTTGAGCCGATTGAGACATGGACTTGTCATGTGTTCCATTCAAGAGGGGAAATGGGCAAGACAAACCTGTAAGTGCCTTGAACGGGGTATGGTAGTAGGTGCAGGCGCACCGGATTGAGTGTCAGAATACAATGCTGCTGGTTTTTCACGCTCAAACAGTTTCCCATTCGTATTCAGAATGGTCCACCCACCAAAGAACATCCACCAACGGCAGGCCAGTGGTCAGAAATGGCTCTATTGATGAAAGAGGCCGAAAAGAGGTTGAACACCAATTTGTGCAGAGCAAACGAGGGCTAGTTAGTCAACTGACAGGTCCAGTACAACATTGGGTAAGGACCCATAAAAAAATGCAACAACTCAATGTCCTTTTACACGAATGGGATTATGGCAGTCACCGACGAGACACATTGAATCCACTTCCTTCAGCAAAAAACAAGAACCTCCAGTTGCAGTGGGCTAAGAAAGAAAAACACTGGTCACTGGCAGGATTGGAAAGATAATTGTCTGGTCTGATGGAATCCTGGTTCCTTACTGTTTCAAACACGGATATGGGAGACTAGGGTGTGGAAGAAAACCGACATGAGTACATGCATCCCATTCATCTGTGTGTCACATTTTGCAGCCGTGCTGGTCGTGTTGTGAGGTGTGGGTGATTGTAATTTCATGCGCACACAATGGCCCTTGATTAAAAGTGGAAGCAACGTTTGAATGCCAACAGGATATCTGAACATCATTGCCAGTCAGTGCACTCCCTTCAGGCAAGCTGTTGTATCCATCTGTGAATGGATTTCTTAGCAGGATAATACCCCATGCCACAAGGCTGGATTGTCCTAGCGATGGTTTGCCAAATGAACATGACAGTGAAATTCAGCTTGTCTGCAGTGACCTGCCCATTCCAGATTCTCGAATCGAGATTGAGCATCTGTGGATAGAGATTGGAACGAGCTATTCAGTAAGGTAGGAGATTCAAGACTACCAAACAACAA
The DNA here is from genome assembly GCA_035128595.1 of Eptatretus atami. Taxonomy (NCBI): domain Eukaryota; kingdom Metazoa; phylum Chordata; class Myxini; order Myxiniformes; family Myxinidae; genus Eptatretus; species Eptatretus atami. The sequence goes on from CM068966.1 coordinate 53,484,346, forward strand.
GAGTACAACTGTATGAAGCATTGGAGACAACAGTTGGCCAAACACCCTATGTGAACGCTTTAGACCCTGTTGAGTCCGTTGCCAACAACATTGAGGCTTTCTGAGAGGCAACAATGGGGGCAACCTCAGAATTAGGAAAGTGTTCTACTGTTTGTGTCACCAAGTGTATACTCGTTGGAACAATATTCCGTGTGCATTCATTTATCCAATTTCACTGATGTGAAATTACACAAACGTTAACCGTTTTGAAGTTGTGGTGTGACGGATCCATCAACCTGCAGTGTGGGAGACATGAAGACGGAGAACTTTGCAATACACGGTACTGTAGAATAACCTGTCACATTTCCATTAATGACCTCCGGGTTCGGGTTCTTGTGAGTGTGTGGTTGATTCCTCCCTGTACCATTCATTGCTTCCACGCCCAGAGATGACAATATGCACAACACATGCTGTCAGCATGTACTTTTTCTATATGGTGCACAGAAACTTTTTTCTGTTAGTATATTATGCGTATGCATGGGATGAAGTTGATTGGATACATCCATTTACAAAACACTTTTTTTTTGATGTTCCAATTTCAAACCTTTATTTCATGAACAGTTGAATGGTGAACGATTGTTCATTACTACTGCCACCAAAGGTGGACATAGGTTATATTTTCACCCCTGTCTGTCCGTGTAGATCTGTGAGCAGATATCTCAAAAGATTATGGTAGTCCCGAATTCACGACAAAACTTGGTGGAACTTACCGGTGTGATGTGCAACAAGAAAGATATCGAGTCAGATTTTGAGTAAGTCTGATCCGGATCCAAGAATTCTTTGAGTGATTCTTTCACTATTGGGTGATGGGGCTTAAAAACGATAGAAACACGATAATGATTTCAAAGAATTATGGAACTGATTATGAGGAAATCTGGTGGACAGGTTGGGTGTTATGACACAAATATAGATTCATTTCGGCGGAAATTCACCGATCCGATAATTTCATTTTTTTTGAAAGCGATTCTTTCCACATGTAGAGAATCGCGGCCAAAATAAATATATATCATTGATATCTGCAAAAACGTTTGGAATGAGTTGATAGATGACAAGAACAAGTGGATTTGACTGTGGTTCAAGTCGAATCCGATACGGCCAAATCAGTGGAAAACGAAACATAAAACTTTCAGCTTGAATGAGGTATTACGCTCACCGAGTGCCATTCTAGTATCCATATGTCGTCCCACGTTTATAGTCTTACCAGTTGTAATAAAGGGAAATCATGGTGCATGGTACACACTGATTAAGACACACTGTAAGTCTCTCCATGAACGGTTCAGTATATTAGAATTGCTGTTGTAATGAAAGGAAGGTGGGTGTCTAGTTTAAAACAAATTGAATAATCCTTGCAGTTTGGGTGATTGCATCTGTTTTGATCCATGGATACGTTATTTGTAATGTTAATTTGAGGGTCCATTCTCTCTACCACGCTCCTTGCATTACATTCATGACAAGTTAGTGAGAACAATCATTGATGGGTGTGAGCTGATGTGCAGGGATTTGTAAATTTCGTTTCAGGACTACTGCAATAGCCTCAGCCACTCTTCACAAAGGGATCTTATTAGTCCACAATGATGTGTTGCTGCCAGACAGAGTCTCAGCTGTGACGAACGCCGTCGCGCCTGCCTTTGAAGCACCAGAGGCTGCAGTATAACTGTGTTCGGATTTTGAAATCCAGGCTAGACAGCCCAGAGGGTGTACATACTTCTTGCCCAGGCATCGATCACCCTCTTCATTATTTAAGCCTCTTAACAAACCCCATCCATGCATATAATCTTCTGCTGATATTTCGTCTTTCTTTGGCTCGGCCTGTTCAAGAACAGAGAGTATAGCGATACCCCCGGCGTGAAAAGTTAATTTTAAGCGCACAGTTTAATATCCTTTCTAATGTTTTATCTACCACACTATTATTACTGATGTACAATATACAAATACATAATATTGCTTCTATCTAATATTTGGGGATTTTAAGCCTCTTCAATTTTGCCAAAATGCTTTATAAAAAAATATATTTAGATAGGTCTTTTAAAAAACAGGTAAATATAAACAGGTGGCGATTGGGTGGCTTTGAACACCAACTCTGTTATTATTGTATTTCAAAAATGAAAATTATCTAATGTAATGAATACTTATGTGTTTGTATATATAAAATCATTATAGTATTAATGTTCAATTATATTATATATATATGATATAATATATATATATATACATCAAAAAAAATATATACTATATATAATTACACCTCCCACACTTCCTCCAGCCAAAGAAAGCTGCCATAAAGCAACCAAGAAGCTTACCCAGGCAAGCTTTGCTGTACACAAAACTTCACCAGATCCTCCACAGCTATTAAAGAGTTCACACCATCATACACACAAAATCCACAATGCTACACACCCCGTTAGCTGCGGACCGGTTCATCGCTTATTTGACAAATCTTCAGTGACAGCGCAGACAGCAATGATAACAGAGGCTCCCAAAGACTTGGGAACTTCACTAACAATATGATGCTCAGCAAAGCGCTTACCTTGTGTCAGCTCTCTTGGGTTGCTGCAGCTCTTTGGCATGAAGAGTTAGTGTATATCTATAAAAATCTACCACCTGAGTTGAGGTGAGAGCTGATGCTATCCGTCCTTCACAGCAATGATAGACTGTGGGGTGGCTTATATTACATATATGTTTTATGTAGCATATTTGTTGTGGCGTTACGGGTACGAGGACAACGCCAACAGGCAGTTTGCGGCCGTCTCTTACGAAACACCCGCGAATTAAAAGGTCTCACCCAAATCCGGATACACATGCCACTTAATAACCTTCTCTTCAAATACTATGTCGTCAAAAGGAATTTGTACGATCTCTGTGTCTCTTTCAGCATGTAAAGATCAAGGGAAGTACGGTAAAAATGGTGAATGGACCGTAGGGGAAACCCATCCCCCCTCTCTCCAGGATGCTGTTGCAAAGGTCAATCATCGACGAACTCAGCTCCAGCCAAGGGGAGCTCGAGGTGAAGATGATGAGCCGACCAATCGGTGTTCGGATTAACCGTGACGTCATTACGGTTGAACCAATCAGTGTCTACCTTATTGAGACTTGCGTAT
>CM068966.1:53491699-53504813 GCA_035128595.1 Eptatretus atami
GCTAGTATCCTCTTTGGCAAGTTAAAAACAGTGTAACATGACCACATGTCACTGATGAATAAATGAACACGGGACAGCTGTTTAGTCTTTCACGACACTGAGTAGGTCTTTGTAGGAATGGTTGATCATATCCTACCACTGCTTACCAAAGCTCCGACTTGTCCCAAGTTTAGCACATTATGGTATGTCACCAAACCATGGAATGTGATAGTGACAGTGCAAGATGATTACCTCCACCACAGAAGGTGGACTGAGGTTATGTTTTTACCCATGTTTGTCTGTCTGTCTGTCTGTGAGCACGATTTATCAAAAGGTTATGGAAGGATTCGGATGAAACTTGGTGGACGGGTTGGCTTGATTCGATATTTTTTAGTGAAGATACTGATCCAGATACGAGAATTTTCTAAATTTCCTTAGTGATTCTTCATCATTGAGAAATTGGGCCAAAACGATATGTGGTATGATATTTCAAAAAATTATGGTTGGGGTATGACAAAAACTTGATGGATGAGTTGGTTAGGTGGCAAGAACAAGCCGATTTGATTTTGGTCAAGGTCTAGATGCAGATCTGGCCTATCAGTGGGATACAAAACGTAAACTGTTCAGCGTGGCAGAGGTATGCTGAGTGCCGTTCTCGTTGCCCATTGCTTTATCGAGGGTTGCTTTCGAACTTGTGGTCAGTTACTTCACAGCATTTTTAGAACTACACCTTTTCTGCCATTAGAGAACTTGATGAAGTTTTTGTTAAATAAATCAGAAATCGAAGTATAAAAAGATGTAATTGGTGTTTTGTAACAAAATTATCAGTGTTGTTAGCTTCAACGACCTTTTGCAGGCAATATATAAACCTCAATAACCTGAATGAATAAGGTTTGCTATCCAATAATGGATTTAATCCTCCCACATTCTGATGGTGGCCATTTTTTTAAATGGCCGCCATTGTTGTCAGGGGACCAATCTGCAATGGTCCCACAGCTTACAAATCCTTTGTAGAACATGCCCTAACTGTGTGCCAAAGTTCATGCTTTTATAATCAAAGGCACAATCCATACACGTATCTGCTGAACTATTGTGCAGTTTCCATGAGTCTTCAAGTTGCATTTACCTGACACAAACTTGGCACCAGCATCAACTTTGTCTTTACCCGGGGTTTCAGGTGTATGTGAAGACCGGAGATTCTGTGCAGGCTGGTGACCCTCTGATGGTCATGATCGCCATGAAAATGGAGGTGAGGGTTAAGTGACACCTCATAATAACTTTCAAAGAACTCGTTCCATACTTTGTAGGGTAGACATATGCATACCAGGCAGGTGAGCAATGTTTTGTTAAACTTCCTGGTTGAAGTTCTAAAACAAAACTTTTCATTCAGTCATTGCCAATTCCTTTCCACAACTTTTTAAGCACCACACAAGCTTGATGTTGCAGTTATCCCTCTGGGGGTTTCTCCAACCACATTATGTGCTGTATTTTTATTTATAACAGAAATGTAACATTTCATCAGAAAACTGATTTGCTGTTTGAAATCAAAAATAGTGACACAGGCCTAGAAATAAAAAGGACATTATGGATATCTCTTCTGAGTTTTGCTTGGGCAGGACCATTCCTTCATGACTTATAGGGAGGGGGAAGACTTTTTGACACCTCCACTCCACCACCCACCCCCCCCCCCATTTCTGATATCTTCCCCACCCACAGCACACGATCCGTGCAGGAAAAGCTGGCATTGTGAAGAAGCTTTTGTACGCCGAAGGTTCCAGGTCCAACGCCACGCCACACTTGTACTGTTTGAAGAAGAATACCCATGATGGTAATCTCATGTTGATGTGCTGAGTTCTCAAACAATTACAAACAAACAGCTCAACATCTCACACACCAGTACACCGGCTCGTGATTCTTTACGATTTTATAAACCTCTCAGAAGTTTTTGTTTCCAAGCCACTAGTTTTGGTACAACCCAAACACTTTTGGATACCATTAAGGGTGACTGCACACTGCATTGTAATGATGTGTTTGTGTGTTACACGGTGTACCACTATGAAGTCATCATGCTACGAGATTGTATCGAGTTATAATTTCTTCAAGATAAATAAAATTGCACTAAAGATGTCCTTTTCCTCTTGATTCTCTCCATATGTCAATGCAGCATGGGGCCTGCTCTGGTAATTCAAGTGATTGGAAGATGGACAACTTATCCCTTTTGAGGCCATGGTTCCATAGGCGTTGGGGTTATAATCATTCATTGTTATTGAACTCAGGTGTGCTGGAAATACAAAAAGAGCAGAGCCTGTCTGAACATTCAAACTGACACTACCTGTTCGTTTGAACTTTCATTTCCAAACCTGTGCACATGCTATGTGTACACTTTAAGATGGGCAACAGGATATGAGGTGTAGTGTTGTGATGTTTTATAGGGGTTATTTCAAACCCTTTCTTTAACCCCCCTCTTTTTCACCTGTGGGTCGAACTTATTAATTCCTTTTTGTGGAGCTCTTCTCAACAGTCCACTGCCCACCGCCACAATAAAACTTCTGACTAACCTTTTGGGTTGATTTATTATGTATGAATGGAAGGTGGGAGAGTGCAAAGCGTGGTTCGGGTTGATGCATATATGGTGTTTGCACAGTGGGGAAGGGGGAGGGGGAAGGCTATTTTCTGCTGTATTTGCATGTTTAATAAATCGATGGCCCCTTTATTAAACACATGTACCATGAAACCAGAAAACGATATTTTCATGTATTTTTCTTCCCGAAATACTTGTGCCAAGAGAAATACTATGAAGGTTTTTGAATAGCAGATAACTAGGCCTTGGACTGTTGAGTGAATAGATGGATTGGATTGAAGGAGCCAAACTTGTCATTTCAGTTTTTAATCCTGTGTTTTCTTCAGAAGGAATTTGTTTTTATTCCTTGACAGCCAAAGGACAGAGGGCATTGTGTTTTTGCATTGTCTGTCCTTGCATGCGTCTGTCCAGTATCGGTTTGTTGTTACCAGGATAAGCTGTGAACCACTTTAGGGATTCCAACCAAACTTGGCACAAGTATGGACTGTAATACATTGATGAACTGATTCAATTTTGGGTTCAAAAGATCAAAGCTCTGTGGTCATGTGCCCTTTAATTGCAAATCTGTTATTGTGATCACTTGTGAACCACTGAAGGGATTCCAACTAGAGTTGCCAGAAGTATGGACTGCAGTGCATTGGTTAAGTTATTCAATTTTGGGTTCAACAGGTCAAAGGTCATGTGCCCATGGAAAATCATAACTCGAGTTGGAAGCATCTTATGTTTTCTCTATCCTTCTCTCACTCTCACTCTCACACACATGTGACCTTGAATTGAGATCAAATGTAACATTGGGTTCACATCTAAAATGGACAGAGGCATATCCATCAATGCATTCATGTCGAATTCCATTTTCTATTTTAGTTTGAGATTGGAGTTGAAAAGTGTATTCTTTGATCCAGTTAAGAATTTACAAAGATCATGATTGCAAATTCGAAGTGATAACTATTTTATTTGTGAATTCTATATATACTCGGTATGCAAAACATTAGGAACACCTGCTCTTTTCATGAAATAGACTGATCAGGTGAAAGCTATGATCCCTTATTCCCGACAGGAGGAGGTTAAAGAAGGACTTTTTAAGCCTTGAGGCGATTGAGACATGGATTGTGCATGTGTGCCATTCAGAGGGTGAATGGGCAAGACAAAACCTGTAAGTGCCTTTGAACGGGGTATGGTAGTAGGTGCCAGGCGCACCGGATTGAGTGTGTCAAGAACTACAATGCTGCTGGGTTTTTCACGCTCAACAGTTTCCCATGTGTATCAAGAATGGTCCACCACCCAAAGAACATCCAGCCAACGGCAGGCCAGTGGTCAGAAATGGCTCATTGATGAAAGAGGCCAAAGGAGGTTGACACCAATTGTGCAGAGCAACAGACGGGCTAGTTAGTCAACTGACAGTCCAGTACAACATTGGTGTTGAAAGACCCATAAAAATGCACAACTCATCGTACCTTGACACGAATGGGGTATGGCAGTCACCGACGTTACACATTTCCACTTCCTTCAGCAAAAAACAAGAACCTGCAGTTGCAGTGGGCTAAGGAAAGAAAACACTGGTCACTGGAGGATTGGAAAATAATTGTCTGGTCTGATGAATCCTGGTTCCTGCTGTTTCACACTGATGGGAGGACTAGGGTGTGGAGAAAACCACATGAGTACATGCATCCATCATGCTGTGTGTCAACATTGCAGGCCGGTGCTGGTGGTGTGATGGTGTGGGGTGTGTTTTCATGGCACACAATGGGCCCCTTGATAAAAGTGGAGCAACGTTTGAATGCCACAGGATATCTGAACATCATTGCCAGTCAGGTGCATCCCTTCATGGCAGCTGTGTATCCATCTGTGAATGGATTTCTTCAGCAGGATAATACCCCATGCCACAAGGCTGGGATTGTCCAGGAATGGTTGCATGAACATGACAGTGAATTCAGCTTTCTGCAGTGACCTGCCCATTCACCAGATCTCAATCGAATTGAGCATCTGTGGGATGAGATGGAACGAGCTATTCAGAGTAGAGATCCACTACCAGACAACAAGATACAACTGTAGGAAGCATTGGAGACAACATTGGCCAACATCCCTGTGGAACGCTTTAGACACCTTGTTGAGTCCGTGCCCCAACAAATTGAGGCTGTTCTGAGGGCAAAATGGGGTGCAACTCAATATTAGGAAAGTGTTCCTAATGTTTTGTGCACCAAGTGTATACTCGTGGAAAATAGTTCCTGTGCATCATTTATCAATTTCACTGATGTGAAATTACAAACGTTAACCTGTTGAAGTGTGGTGTGACGTCCATCAACCTGCAGGAATGGGAGGACATGAAGACGGAGAACTTCATCACGGTACTGAATACCTGTCAAATTTCCATTAATGACCTCCGGTTGGGTTCTGTGATGTGTGGTGATTCCTCCCTGTACCATCATGCTTCCAGCGCCAAATGACGAATATTGCACAACACATGTGTCAGCATGTACTTTTTTTTATGGTGCACAGGAACTTTTTTCTGTTAGTATATTATGCCGTATGATTGGGATGAAGTTGATTGGATCTCCATTTACAAAACACTTTTTTTTGAGGTTCCAGATTTCAAACCTTTTATTCATTGAACAGTTGAATGTGAACGATTGTTCATTACTACTGCCACCAAAGGTGGACATAGGTTATATTTTCACCCCTGTCTGTCCGTTTGTTTGTCTGTGAGCAGGATATCTCAAAAAGTTATGGAGTGATTCAGACAAAACTTGGTGGACAGGTTGGATGTGCAACAAGAAAGAATCGAGTCGATTTTGGTGAAGATCTGGATCCGGATCCAAGAATTTTTGAGTGATTCTTCACTATTGGGTGATGGGGCTAAAAACGATAGAAACACGATAATGTATTTCAAAAAGTTATGGACTGATTATGAGGAAACTTGGTGGACAGGTTGGGTGTATGACGACAAATTGATTCGATTTCGGGGAAGATTCCGATCCGATAATTTCTTTTTTTTGAAGCGATTCTTCACCATTGAGAAATCGGGCCAAAAGTAATATATATCATGATATCTCAAAACGTTGTGGATGAGTTGATTAGATGACAAGAACAAGTGGATTTGACTGTGGTTCAGGTCCGAATCCAGATACGGCCCATCAGTGGAAACGAAACATAAACTGTTCAGCCTGATAGAGGTATACGCTCCACCGAGTGCCATTCTAGTTTCCATATGTCGTCCCACGTTTAGCTGTACAGTTGTAATAAAGGGAAAATGTGCATGGACACACTGAATTAGACACACTGAAGTCTCCTCCATGAACGGTTCATTATTAAATTTGGTGTAATGAAAGGAAGGTGGGTGTCTAAGTTTAAAACAAATTGAATAAGTCCTTGCAGGTTTGGGTGTTGATCTGTTTTGATCCATGGATACGTATTTGTAATGTTAATTTGAGGTCCATTCTCTCTACCACGCTCCTTGATACATCATGACAAGTTGTGAGAACCAATCATTGATGGGGTGTGACTGATGTGCAGGGATTTGTAATTCGTTCAGGATACTGGCAATAGCTCAGCCACTCTTCACAAAGGGATCTTATAGTCCACCAATGATTGTTGCTGCCAGACAGGTCATCCAGCGTGACAACGCCTCGCCCTGCCTGTGAAGCACCAGGCTGGCAGTTTATAACTGGGTTCGGATTTGAATCCAGGCTAGACAGCCCAGAGGGGTGTACATACTTCTTGGGCCCAGGCTATCCGATCACCCTCTTATTATTAAAGCCTCTTAACAAACCCCATCCATGCATATAATCTTCTGCTTTTGGATATTTTCTTCCTTTTTGGCTCGCCTGTTCGAAGAACAGAGAGCTATAGCGATACCCCCGGCGTGAAAATGTTAAAGTTTTTGGTGCAAGTTATTTCCTTTCTAATGTTTTTATCTACCACACTATTTTTTTACTGATTACAATATACAAATACATAATATTGCTTTAAAATTATTTGGATCAGCCTTCACTGCAATGCTTTATAAAAAAATTATTAGACTAGTCTTTTAAAAAACGATAAATGTATAAACAGGTGAGCATTGGGTGGCTTTGACACCAACTCTGGTTATTATTGTTTCAAAAAATGAAATTATCTTATATTTATTTTTGTTTGTTGATGTATTAATATGTATGGTATATATACGATATAAACATATATATATATATATATATATATAAACACATACAAAAAAAATATATATATATATAATTGACACCTCCCACACTCCTCCAGCCAAAGAAGCTGCATAAAGCAACCCAAGAAGGCATACCCAAGGCAAGTGCTTTGCTGTATCATCAAACCCTTCCGAGAGTTCCTCCACAGCTATAAAGATGTTCACACATCATACACACATGAGAATCCCAATGCTACACACCCCGTTAGCTGCCGGACCGGTTTCATCGCTTATTGACAAATCTTCAGTGACAGCGCAGACAGCAATGCATAACAGAGGCTCCCAAGCAACTTTGGGAGACTCACAAGCAAAGTTTGATGCAGCAAAGCGCTTACCTTGTGTCAGCCTTCTTGGGTTGCTTGCAGCTTCTTTGGCTGGAAGAGTTTTGGAGGTGTTAATTATTTATATAATCCTAGCCACCTGAGTTGAGGTGAGAGCTGATTGGCTATTCCGTCCATTCACAGATGATAGATGTGGGTGGGTCTTTATTACATATATTTTTGTATGTATGTCATATTGTTGTGGGCCGGGTTCGGTAGCGAGGACGAACGCCAGACAGAGCAGTTGGGCCGTCTCCTACCGAACACCCGGAATTAAAAGGTCGTCACCCGGATAACTCCGGAGTCGACGAGCCACTTAAAGGACCGTGATCGCCAATTCTCTGACTGCATGGGGTAGGGTCAATAGCCAAATTTCAATATACCTAAGTACCCATGTCGTCAAATTTCCGGGGAAATCACACCCTCGGCCGACTCTGTCCCAACAGAGTCGCAGGTACCGACTCGGATCCGGTGTAACCGAGCGGAGTTACCAGAGCCGCGCCGGTCCCAATGACAACTTGCGGCACCAACGGCCTTACTATTTCTCAAGCCCGAACCATGCTAGGCCAATGAAAGAAAACACGGACGACGAACTGGAAATATCTCATAATTTATTTACAAAAAATAAAAGACAAGAGAAGCAAGAATTAAAGCGAATATATAAGCAAGGAATATTCACAATGATGCAAATAAAAACACTTAATTCCTACTTAAAAGACGGACCCAACACACTCAGATGCACACACAAAAGAAAAGAAATCAGGATTTTATTGTTCCCCTCGCAGCCGTGAGGAGAGACGAGCTGGAGGTCAGAGTAAAAGAGTACCTGCCGTCGCAGGAAAGCGTGCTCGGAAATGCGGCACCTGGTGGCTAATGGTCGTTGGGGCACGGTCTGGGAGCTTGTGCCAGGCTCGTTGTTCGGGATGGAACCCGCGTAGCGAATCGTGGGGGCACTCGAACTGCGATCCGTTCCCGTGCCAACAAAACCGCCTTCTCCGTGCAGCCACCGACGAGCGCAAAACAACAACCACGGCTCCTTTCGTCCACTCCACTCCTGTCCACAGAACTCTTGTCCACCAAACTCTTCACGCCAATGCCAACGACACTGACAATGACACACGACCTTCCGTCCACACCACTCCCGTTTTTCCACCACTATTTTGGCACTGCTCGGGGGCTATCTCTCCTCCCCACACGGGGCGGGGCCTTGGCGAGAATAATCTCGCTGTCCGTCCCTCATTGGCCTACGGCCGCACCCTTCCGAGGCGGAGCCGTGGCCCCTGCTCGGTCGTCCCAAATATTCCTCGTGGCCTCGCTCGCGCAGAGAGTAACAGGATCTGCCCTGAGAAAATCGTCGTACCAGAGGAGTTCATCTGTGGGGATGGAGCATGATGGGCTGGTTGGGTCATGCAGATGGGATGGTAGATATATGGGATGTAGATGGCTGATGTAATAATCTAACTAAAGACGTCACAACGCACGTTTTCGAGTCTCCCACGAGACAAAAAGGAAAGGGACCTATCTCACACGTACTTACCGGCATAACTAACTTTGGGACCTGAATGTTAAGTGCGCATGGTTTCCAGATTCGTAACAATATATTGTTGCGGTTCTGGGAACCGCATCTCTCCAAAGCAATAGCAACCATCATACAGCGGTCCTTGGACAGTTAGTCCATTAATGTACGTTCAGATAGTACCTTTCTTCTTGTCTAATGGGACAACAGTGCGTTGTGTAAATCTCATAGTTAGGTCTGATTAAATCTCTGCACTCATTCCTATTCTTTTTTCTACTCTTCTACTCTTATTCCTGAGGTAAATCCCAGCCACGTGCACTCTTCGCTGTGAGATGGGTCCTCAGCGAAGGCCAAGCAGGCATTACGCCGGACACCCCTCTGAATCACAGCCTACGAAATGCACGTGCAGCGGTAATTTCCACCCACTGGACAGAAAGCGCACCCAACACGATGCCCACGCTGCACGAACACGTACCGAGGAGATGGAAGAAACGGCACCCTAAATGCTGGCAACTTTCAAAGCGCACGTGGCCGCGCCCTTTCCAACCCATTTCCAAATCCCCATCTAATAATTATATCTATCTCCTTCCAATCCGAATCCCCATTTAATACTTGTGTCGATCCTCTCTTCCAATCTTTTCCCTGAATTCATGACACGGATCAGTGCGGCGGACCCGCTTGCTTGCCACGTGCTTAATGGCGGACCCGCATGCACTGTATGGGGCATGCTCGATGGCAGGCGGACCCGCGCGCTGACCACGTGTACAATGGCGGAGTCGCGCGCAGCCCGTGATAATTCGTCATAGTGCAGAATGGGGCACGAATAACCCACATCTTTGGTCGGGTCTGCGCATGGGGTTACAATAACATCTTACCGTCGGTCTTCGCTCATCACGATAGCCACAAATGTCTCCCGCGGACAGCAGACATCCACCCGCACCTCCGCCTCGATGCAGCTGCTACCAGGCAGAGGCATGCTGTGCGGCCAGATCGCTTGGGCCGCGTGGCGCACCACGGAGCAGGCACATTGGCCAGCGCCAACCGCAGGTCGCTGGGGCACGGCACGGGATTTGGTGCAAGGCGATTCATGTCACGGTGCTTGGAGCGAGACGATTCCGCAGCTTCGAACCATCTGTCCGGAAGTGAAGTGGAGCCGCTTCCGGTCATGGCGGCCGGCCCGTGTGCTGGCCGGGGACCAACCAGAGCGCCCGATTTGGGTGACGACATCGCTTCGGGTCGTCTCCCCCGCCTCGTACCACCGGATCTATAAAAGGATGGGTGGTGAGGGAGGAGTCGTCGTCGTTCCTGAGTTGTTCCGGTCTTCATTCCTGTCGGCTCGTTCTGTCTGGCTTGGGATCGACAACCAACCCATTCGCATGCTGACTCCGCATTCTACACCACCTCATCGTCTCTCTCCACTCATTGGCTTCTGGCTCCACCCGTGTCCCTCCCTTCATGCCCAACGTTCACGTCTCATTCTCTAGACCGACGCTAGCTGCACGAGTGCCACGAAGCAAGAGACGAAGTGCCAGCTGTCAGGGCGGTATCGCCCAGCAGAGCAACCCCCCCCCCCCAAAAAAATAAATGTATTGGTGGCGCGATCGGGCAATCGTGCATTGTGCAAGGTATTGAGAAACCGTTAGCCTCATCACCTTCCTTTTTCTCTTCATCGACTCCTCTTCATCGGGTTTTGTGTGTGTCCTGGCGCCTGTCCTCGTTTAAGTTGAGTGTACAAGAATTATATCGGGATAACTGCTCTGTGTCTGCTTTTGTAAGTTGCTTGTATATTTCCGCACCTTTCACTTTTCTTGCTATCCCTGCTCCAGCCAACAATAAACAACATTCACTGTGCCACATATCTTTCCTTGCCTGCCTGTTAATAAATCCCTTTGTAGAAATGTTCCTAGCTCGTTCTTGTCTTTTCTGTCATTGATCCAGCATGGTCCGTATCTTAACTCAGCCGGGACTTTATTCCCAATGATCCATTCCTTTTAGCCGGTACGTCCTTGGCAGTGTCGCTTGGCTGCATCTGATCCGGTAATGTGATCCAGTTCGGACAAGGCGTACCGAGGACGTGTCCCCCGGTAATTAGATCACGTGGTTATTTTTAGGTACGATCAACTAGATAGAGGACCCCAAGTCCACGTGGTTGGGTTATTGGCATTCACTGTCAGTTAGCGACCCACCACGTCATGGAATTATCCGTGTGTGATGGCCTGTAATTCCGGGGAGTCTGGTGGATCCCGAGATAACTTCCCCCACCCCCCCCCCCCGTGGTCTTCTCACCCCCGACCCCCGGCCCGCAACAATATATATGCATATATATATATATACAGTATATGTATATATATAGTTGTGGAGGTGCTTGGGTTCGAATCCCGCTCCTGTCAGCAGTTGGATGGGAGCTGGGGTTCGAATCCCACTACCTAAATTCGTGGAAGCCAGGCGGTTAACGCCGACTAACCTCCCGGGACGGTCGAGCGGTCCTTATTCTTCGGAGGCGGACACGCTCATTGACATGGATTTCAGCGCACGCTCGAAGGGAATGGTGGATGTCAACGCCGCTGTATGGGGGAAGATGATAGAGCCCAGTGAGGGCAGTAGCGGACTTAGTTGGAGTACTCGGAATGGAACGGAAGGACAGCACGAGGGGGTTTGTTCCACGAATCCCACTACAAATACACAAAATGCAGTTTCTTTAGAAGGAAATACATTTAATGAAACGAATGTTTAAAAGGATGATAATGTAACAAATTTAAAAAATAATTCCTACGATCGAAGCCTCGCACACACAAACACAAAGGGTGACAAATGAAAATAAAACCCCCTTTTCTTAAATATACTAGTACTCAGCCTGGCCAAGGACTGGCCCTCGTCAATCTGGTGTTGGGGAGCTTCGTCCGGCACACGAACTTGCAAGTAAAATGGCGCCATCTCTTGTCGAGCCTGGGAGGAAGGCGCCTCCTCCATCCCCATGCACACGCAGGCAGAATCGCGCTTCCCGTTGAGTAGCTTTCCAAACTCGACATGCGCAAATCTGGCTTCCAGCTGAGAACACTTCTCCCTCATATGGAAACGCCACTTTCTTTCTACCACTGCTTCTGGGACATTCACTGCCAACCATCGGAGCAGCGACAGCCTGTCCACAAGAGGGTCTTCCCCCCGTGTGGGAACAAATCCAAGTCCGTTATTATTACACTGCAAGGAGCGGAGTAATACAATTGGCAGTGTGTGTCCCGGAATTCGCAGTCATCTCTGATGGTTGTCAGTGTCCCAGAAGCAGTGGTGGAAATCGAGTGGCGTTTCTATATGTGGAGGAATTGCATATTTAGTGGTGGCAGAGTATTGGTATTGTTCACCAGAGGATCTGGGTTTGATTCCTAATCTGTGTGCACTATATAATACAGTATATCTGTAATATATAATATGTATATGTATTATATGTATATATAGTGTTATGGCTGTGGAATTCGCAGACCACCATAAAGGACCTTAGATCAGTTATGACGATAAGTATATGTGTAGTTAGATTTCCCCACCGTTGTTTAGAGGGAATTTCCGTGTTCACAGGGTGCGATCCTTTGAGTTAGCCTTTTTCTTTCTTCTATCATTATTTTGGACCAATCATCCCCCAACAACCAAATCGCCACCACCACAACGTTCCCAACAACTACAACTCAACCACCACCACCTTCGCCTCTTTACCTCCACAACTCCACCCCGCAACATCGCTTCACCGCCATTCTCAAACGACCCGCCAGCAACCAAATCGCCACCACCAACACCCTTCCCAACCCACACAGCAAACTCCCACACCTTCGCCTTTCTACCGAACGTCGTGCCATGGGTTGTGAATGGGTTCCTTTCCCTCGAAAAGCGGATCAAGAGTGATTCACGCCCACTTTATCCATCCATCCAATGGCTGAGCATCAGGTGGTGTAGCCCCGCCTCCGAACCCGCTGTGATCCACAATTTGCATAGGCGCTCCTCCCCCGGCCTATAAAGCGCGAGCACGGCGCAGCTCGGGCGCAGTCAAGTGGCAGTCAAGTCTGGAGTCGGTGGAGTGGCAGTCTGGAGGGGTCGGAGAACCGGACGGAGCTCGAGAGGCACACGGCGCAGTGTCGGTGCAGTGTCGGTGCGGCAGTGTCGGTGGGCAGTGCGGTGGCAGAGTCGGGAGACGGAGCTCGAGGCGGACGGAAAGGCAGACGGGGGCCGATTGACGGAGAGAGCTCACCGGCACGCCAGGGGCACAGCCAGGCGCAGCTACGCTGACATCGCGGCTTGCCCGCCATCGCGCCGAGCGCGGGTAAGACCCTTCGTCTCGTGGACCTGGCCGCTCATCCAGGTTCCACGCACATTTGGTCCACCGAACCGTTGCCACCCTTGCCTTTGAGGGTGGCTTTTTCCTTTGCTTTTGTGTAAATGCATGTGGTGGCGCCGTCTTGAAAGTAAAACTGTTTAAGTGTGCGTGTGAAATAAAGACTTTAATCGGTTGTAACTCTGCCTTTGCTTGCTTTCACTGTATA
>CM068966.1:53505367-53517985 GCA_035128595.1 Eptatretus atami
CGTTTCATTTCGTTCGTGTTGTTTCCATTCTTGAGTGCGTTCCATCCATTTTTTCGTCATTTCATCCTCTTTTGCCGTTTCATTTCGTTTGTCGTTTGTTTTCATTTCGTTTTTCATTTCGAGTGCATCCGCCTTCATTTGTGCCAGCATTGGCGATAGCTGGGCCCATCGGGCGTGCCTGCGGCTGAGCCGATCGGCCCAGGGATCGGGGGATTTTGGTGAGAGGGGGAAGGGGAGGTTGTTATACACCGCGGCCGCCGCCGCACCCATTCTCGGGCCCTGGTTCATTGGGGGGAAACTGTTCCTGCACAACAATGTCTGCATGGGATCTCATCCTGAGCCATGGATTCTACATCACTACACCATTACATTCCTAATCCCAGCTCCCGCTTCGCCTTGAGACGCCCATCTTATCCACGTAAGGGTTGAATTTACTCGCTCGTATTTTAGAGGGCGGAGGTCGCTTCTCTCACCCTGGACCGATTCCCTGTGAATTAGCTTGGGACAGGAGGTTGCGGTTTTCCCGCTTCTCTGACACCAGTGTTGCGAATTCGCCCGTCGGCGTGCGATCGGGCCACGGTGACTCGATCGCGACCGCCCTCGCCCACCGGACGGACATTCTGTCGTGGACCCTCCCGGACTAACGCCGGGAATCCAGTCACGGTGTGGACTTTCGGCCTACCACAACCAGTCGCATTTACCGCGCGGAATAGGGGAATCGCGAAAGTCGTATACCTAATACCCGCACGGGTAACCTACGAGGGGTTTTACCTCGCCAACAGCCGACTCGACCACGGGCCGCTTAAGCGACCCGTTTCCATGCTAACGGGATACGAGCGGTGTTATCGTCGGCCTTGACGGTTCAGATTAACTATGGCGGATTAGCCACGACGAACCCTTTACATTGAAACAAGATGGGAGACCCAAACGAAGGAGGGGAGCGAAACCGGGAAGAATTCAACAGAAGCACGGTTATTCAACGGACAGACACAAAGCACACATAAGCAGGAGTATTCACAGCAACAATTATAATTGAATAAATGCACACTATTCAAGAAAGAAAGAAACACAAACGCACGACGCAGAGCTACAACCGATTACGCGAACACACGACCACTATACACCAATGTGACTACTTATCAGACACGGCGCCACACACACACGTTCACACAAACCCCAAAAGAAATGGAAGTTTCTTCCCTTAGTGTTATGGTTCCTTGGCCGACCGTCGAACCAGTTGATAAAGCGAGGACGCCGAACCAGAGAACGGCGCAGCGCCGAACCAAAGAGAAAAAAATCAACGAGACCCGAGAAATCACACCCCGGAGACATCAACGAACCACCAGAGAAATTCAACGAACCCGGAGAGAGATCAACGAACCCGGAGAGAGAGAACCTTCCTGCGCTCTGCTTCTATATACGCCCGGCGCCCGCCCCGTTCTCGGCTTCCACCTTCACTTCGGCGCTTCAGAAGGGGGCGTCCCTCTCGGTTCCCTCCCCCTGCGTCTTGTGGGGGGCGAGGCGACCTTTCTGCGCCGGGCAAGAAGGAAATTAGCGAGGGAAAACCGCGCGCCCTCGCTGTGGGGACTTCTCCTTCCCCTCGCGTTCGAGGTTCCAACGCGGAACCGTCGTACGTGGACGCGGAGGATGGCTTCGTTGGTGTGGAGTAGTGGCGAGAGGTGTGGTGGTTGTGAGGGTGGCGGTGCTGGCGTTGTGGAGTGTGGTGCTTGGTTGGGTGTTGTGTGTTAGTTGGCGATTGAAGATGTGTTGGTTTCGAAATAAAAGCAAGAACAGAAAACGCCTAACTCAAAGGTATCGCAGTCCGAATGAATACATTATTCCCTCTAAAACAATGGGTTTGGTAACTACACATGTACTCAGGACAATATATCTTCACCTACGGGACCGACTGGGTAATGGCGGCTTCCCCAGCCGTAACCAAATATATATATAATATATATCAGTTATGTATTATATAGTGTGTGGAGTGTGCTTGGGTTCGAATCCCGCTCCTGTCAGCAGTGGATGGGAGCTGGGGTTCGAATCCCATATACCTAAATTCGTGGAAGCCAGGCGGTTAACGACCGACTACCTCCGAGGGACGTCAGCGGTCCTTATTTCGGAGGCGGCACACGCGTCTTTGACATGGATTTAGCGCACCACGATGGAGGAATGGGTGGAATTTAGTCAACGCCGCTGTAATGGGGAAGATGATAGAGCCCAGTGAGGGCAGTTAGCGGGACTGAGTTGGAGTACTCGGAATGGCACGGATCAAGGACCAGACGAGGGTTTGTTCACGAATCCCACTACAAATACACAAATGAGTTCTTTAGAAGGAAATACATTTAATGAAACGGAATGTTTAAAAGGATTGATAATGTAACAATTTTAAAAATTCCACGATCGAAGCCTCGCCACAACAAACACAAAGGGTGACAAATGAAAATAAAACCCCTTTTTCATTAAATTATATGGTATCAGCCTGGCAGGGACTGGGCCCTCGTCAACTGGTGTTGGGGAGCTTCGGTCGTCCGGCACAAACGATTACTTGCAAGTAAAATGGCGCCATTCTCTTGTCGAGCCTGGGGAGGAAGTGTGCCTCCTCCATCCCCATGCACACGCAGGCGATCGCGCTATTCCCTGGAGTAGCTTTTCACAACTCGACATGCGCAATCTGGCTTCCGCTGAGAAACTTCTCCCGTCATATGGAAACGCCACTTTCTTCTACACTGCTTCTGGGACATTCACTGCCACATCGGAGAGCGACAGCCTGTCCAACAAAGGTCTTTCCCCCGTGATGGGAACAAATGCAAGTCCGTTATTATTACACTGCAAGGAGCGGAGTAATACAATTTCGCAGTGAGTGTCCGGATTTCGCATGTCATCTCTGATGGTAATGTCGTGTCAGAAGCATGGTGGAATGCGAGTGGCGTTCTTATATGTGGAGGAATGGCATATTTAGTGGTGGAGAGTATTGGTATTGTTCACCGAGGATTCTCGGGTTTGATTCCTAATCCTGTGTTGCAGCTTATATAAATAGTATATATATAATTATATACAGTATATACGGTATATATAATGGTATTATATGTTAGTATAGTTGTTTCGGCTGTGAAAAAACTTCGCACGACCACATAAGAGACCTTAGATCAGTTAGACGATAAGTATATGGTAGTTAATTTCCCACCAGTGTTTAGAGGGATTTCCGGTTTCACAGGGCTGACGATCCTTTGAGTTAGCCGTTGTTCTTTCTTCCTATTCATTATATTTGGCACATCATCCACCCGAACAACAAATCGCCACCACAAACAACGTTCCCAACCAACTACAACTCAACCACCACCACCTTTCGGGCCTCTTTTACCTACCACAACTCCACACCGCAAAATCGCCTTCACCGCCATATCTCAAACGACACCGCCAGCACAAAATCGCCACACACACCCTTCCCAAACCACAACAGCAAAACTCCCACCCCTTCGCCTTTCTGTACCGAACGTCGTTGCCATGGTTGTGAATGGTTCCTTTCACCTCGATAAAGCGGATTCAAGAGTGATTCCGCCCACTTTTCATCCATCCATCCAATGGCTGAGCATCAGGTGGTGTAGGCCCGCTCCAACGCTGTGATCCACAAGCATTTGCATAGGCGCTCCTTCCCCCGGCCTATATAAGCGCGACCACGGCGGCAGCTCGCGGCAGTATCAGTGGGGCAGTCAAGTCTGGAGTCGGTGGAGTGGCCAGTTGAGGGGTCGGAGAACCGGACGGGCTCGAAGGCACACGGCGGCAGTGCGGTGCGGCAGTGTAGGTGGGGCAGAGTCGGGGACGGGCTTCGAGGCGCGCGGGAAAGGCAGACGGGCCGATTGACGGAGAGAGCCCACGCCACGCCAGGGGCACAAAGCCAGCGCAAGCATACGTGACATCGCGGCTGCCCGCCATCGCTGGCGCGGGTAAGACCCTTCGGTCTCGTGCCTGGGCCGCTCATCCAGGTTCCCACGCACATTTGGTCCACGAACCTGTTTCGCACCCTTGCCTTTGAGGGTGGCTTTTCCCTTGCTTTTGTGTAAATGCACTGTGGTGGCCGGCCGTTCTTTGAAAAGTAAAACTGTTAGTGTTGGCGTGTGAATAAAGGGACTTTATATCGGTTGTAACTCTGCCTTTGCTGCTTCATGTTTAGTGCCTGAATTACTGTTTTGGCTGTAAATACTGCCTTGTGCTGAGTGCGAAAATAAATGCGCTTGTTGCAACGTTCCCCGTTTCGGTTGCGTCTTTTCCCTTGTTTGAAAGTTCCATTCTTGCACACGGAAGGGAATTGGTAGGAGGGGTGTAAGCAACCGGTAAATAATTACGTCCCTTCGGGGCGCGATACGATTAAACACCGGTCGGTTACTATGAAGCACGGAACGGACCGCTTTAACGGTTGCTGTCTTAGGCGGCAGCGGCGGAGTACGATCGCCGGTTTAAACTTACCGCGGCAGGTACTTAGGTAGGGTGAGTTTGGCGAACATACCCTATCTGCGCAGGTGGCCGATTGGACGATTGTGTGGGGTCGGAAAGACCCACCCGTGACTAGCTTCCAGCGGTGTTCCAGAGGGTCACGACTGAATTGACCGTTCGGTGGGCGACGCGGTTCGCGATTTGAGTTACGTGGCCGATCGCACGCCGGGGGGACGAAATTTCGTACAAGTATATACAGTGGGGCAGAACAAAGTATTTGATTTACACTGCCGATGTTTGCAGTTTCCCACTTACCAAAGCATTGAGAGGTCTATAATTATATATCATAGTACACTTCACTGTTGAAAGATGGAATCTAAAACAAAAATCCTGACAATTCACATTGATATGATTTTTTAAATGAATTTAATTTGCATTTTATTGCATGAAATAAGTATTTGGATCACATCAGAAAAAACCAGAAAACCTTAATGATTGGTACAGAACCTTTGTTTGCATTACAGAGGATCAGACGTATTCCTGTTGTTTGATGTTCTTATCCAGTTTGGCACAACTGCACAGGGTCTCGATAGGCCACATTTCCTTCCATATATGATCTTCTCCATGTCCTATTCAGGATCGATTTCGAGGGGCTGTCGTGATGGCACGGACACAGCACTCTTCGGCGTCCCGTTCAAAGATTTCTGATTGGGTTCAGGTTGGAGATGTGCTAGGCCACTTCCAGGACCTGAGATGCTTCTTACGGAGCCACTCCTTAGTTTGCCCTGGCTGTGTGTTTTGGGTCGTATGTCATGCTGGAGACCAGCACGCCCATCTTCAATGCTCTTTTGGGGAAAGGAGTTGTTGGCCAAGATCGACGATACATGGCCCCCATCCATCCTCCCTCAATACGGTGCAGTTCCTTGTCCCCTTTGAGAAAGACATCCCCAAAGAATGGATGTTTCCACCTTCATTGCCTTCACGGTTGGGATGCGTGTTCTACGGGTTGTACTCATCCTTTCTTCCTCCAAAACACAGGCGAGTGGAGTTATAAACCAAATCCTTATTTTGGTTCATACAGACACAATGACCTTCTCCCATTCCTCCTCTGGATTCATCCGATGGTCATTTGCCAACTTCAGCGGGCTGACATGCGCCGTGGCTTGGAGCGAGGGACCTGCGTGCGCTGCAAGGATTTTTAATCCATGCGATAGTGTGTTACTTTATGGTTTTCTTTGATACGTGTGTCCCAGCTCTTCTTCAGGTCATTGACATGGTCCTGCCGTTTGTAAGTTCTGGGCTGATCCCTCACCTTTCTTCATGATCATTGATGCTCCACGAGGTGAGATCTTGCATGGAGCCACAGACAGAGGGAGCATTGATGGTTATCTTAACTGTCTGTCCATTTCTAATTAATTGCGCCAACAGTTGTTGCCTTCTCACCAAGCTGCTTGCCTATTGTCCTGAAGCCCCATCCCAGCCCTTGAGGCAAAGCTACAATTTTGTCCCTGATGTCCTTAGACAGCTCTTCTGGTCTCATTGCCCATGTATGGAGAGGTGTGAGTCTGATTTGATTGAGTGTGCAGCTGCCTTTTATGAGATAACGGTTCAACAGGTGCAGTTAATACAAGGTAATGAAGTGGAATGGGAGGGCTCTTAAGACCAAACTAACCAGGTCTGTGAGAGCCGGAATTCTTACTGGTTGGTAGGTGTCAAATACTTATTTCATGCAAATAAATGCTATTATATTATTTAAAAAATCATACCAATGTGATTTTCAGGATTTTGTGTTTAGATTCCGTTCTTTCACAGTGAAGTGACCTATTGATAGAAATACTACAGACTTTACGTGCTTTGTAGTGGGAAAACTGCAAAATCGGCAGTGTATCAATCTACTTGTTCTCCCCACTGTATTATATATATATATATTATATATATATATATATATATATATATATATAATATATAATTATACTTCCATCTTGTTTTGTTTTGAGTGAATATAAACTTTTTTATTTATTTTTGCTTGCACAGTTGTATAAGAAGTGTCTTGATAAATAAGAAAGTGTGCCTCAATAAAATAAGTGCCTGCAAAATGAAAGAAGTGTCACTGGAAGTTACATGGTGGAACTGGGTGGAAGAATGTTTCCTTGGCCTAAGTTCATTTGCTCTACGGCGTAGAGGATACGGCGGCCGTTCGCCCTCTGAATTGACAGGACACGTGCGGCGGCCGCAGAGTTTCTTCGGTGCTCAGGTGGCCCTACGCCGTTTGGCTATTATTTTACAAGGCCGTAAGGCTCGCCTGGAATCATTACGCGGGTTATAACCTTTTTTTCATTTTACGTTCGGCCGTAGCAATCGACAAGCCGAACAAAGGAAATGAGTAAAAAAAAAAAAAAAAATTTTTACCCATTCGTTCGTCCTTGGCCGCACGTCCCCTTAGGCCCCCCTGCGGTCGCTTGCGAGCACCTTTGAGGTACTGCGTTGCCTTGAAATTATTCATTGGCCGCCGCAGGGCCCCTTAAGGTCACGTGCGACATCAAATCAAAGACCGTACGGCAACCCCACGTTTTCGGTCTCCACAATTTCTAAGACCTAAGGCTAATCAATTTGCTCTACGGCGAGGATACGGCGGCCGTACGCCCTCTGAATTGACAAGAACGTGCACGGGCACAGAGTTTCTGAGGTGCCTCAGGATGGCCCTACGCCGTATGGCGATATTTTACAGGCCATAAGGCGCGTGGATTATAAAGCGAGTTTAACTTTTTTCATTTCTACGTTCGCCGTAGCAATTCGGACAAGCCGGAAAAAAAAAACTGGTTAAAAAAAAATTAACCCATTCTTACCATCCGTCTGGCCGCACGTTCGCCTTAGGGCCCCCCTGCAGTCGCCTTGCGGGCACCTTGGCGTCTGCCTTGAAAATTATATGGCCGCCGCAGGACGCCCTAAGGTCACCGTTGCGACATCAAATCAAAGACCGTACGGCAACCCACATTTTCGGTCTCCACAATTTATAAATACGCCGTGCGGCTCCCCGAAAAATAAAAACTGTGTGACCGTGGAATATATGTGGCCGCTGTATAATTGCTAGTGGCCGTAGATTTTGGAGACCCACGCCCCTGGCAAATGTGACTTAGGCCTAAATACGCCGTGCGGCTCCCCGAAAATAAAAAACATATGTGACTGCTCATTGTGTGACCGTGGAAATACTGCATCCGCCGTATAATTGCTAGTGGGCCGTAGATTTTGAGAGCCCCACGCGCCGTGGCAAATGTGACCTAGGCCTTACTGATGATGAGTTGGCAGGTGGAAAAGTAAACACAAACAGATGAGCTCGTCAGTGGGTGGTGGGGGGGTCAGGTATGGGAGCATGTGCCAGACAAGCGCGTTGCTGCTTCCACTTTCGCCGGTACTCCAGGGGCCTCCGTCTGGCCATCCCCAGGCAGATGCCGGGCCCATCCCATCTCCTTGAGATGCTGGTCAACCTGCTGCAACCACGAGGCACGTGGTCGGCCCATTGGCCTCCTCCACTCATGAGACTCCCTCGCTGAGAGAATCTTGTGAGCAGGATCAGCGTCAGAAAACGAGCCACATGTCCATACAGCCGCAACTGACGCTCATGGACCATGCAGGTAACAATCTTCATCCGAGTCTTCCTCAGCAACCGCTCGTTGGACACAAAGTCGACCAGCGATAGCCAAGGATTCTCCGAAGAGACCTGGTACCAAAGGAATTAAGTCTCCGTCCGATCCTTGGTCAGAGTCCAAGTCTCGCATCCATAGAGCAAGACTGGAAGCACCAAGGACCTGAAGACTCGGACTTTCGTCCTCCCGCACAGGTACAGCAGTGCCACACCATGATCCAGTGATCCATGACTCCCCAGACCCGACCCAGACGTCTATTGACCTCTGACTCACAGCCAGCAGAGACATGTATATCACTGCCAAGGTGAGTGATCTCTCCATGACCTCAACATCCTCACCACAAACAGACACAGAGACAGGCGCATCCAAGTGTCATTGAAGCCTGGATCTTAGTTTTGACCCAAGACCCGTAATCTCAGCGGCTCCGACTCCTCATTCAGCACCTCGAGGCCCCAAAAGGATATCTAAAGTCTCCGCAAAGATGACTGCATAATCGTTGAAATCAAGGTCCGAGATCTTGACATCCCAAACGATGCACCGCAGCTTGATCTTTCCGACATCCTCCCTAAAATCCAGTCATACAAGTGCTGAAAAGTGTGGGGCCAGTAACACACCCCTGACGAACTCCAGTAACAACTGGAATAAGTCAGAGATGGTACCACCACACTTTACAGCCACTCTCAGTACCAGGATAGAGTTCAGACATCAGATCGATCAGTTTGTGGCCCCCACGAAGACCAAGAATCCTCCAGAGGCATCCCGATTCACTGAATCGACGCTTTACAGAGATCAACATAGGCTGCCAGCAGCCCTGACGAAACTCTCGTCTGCGTTCGGTGAGGACACGAAGAGCAAGGATACGGTCAATCGTGTGACCTCTTGGTGTAAAGCCTGACTGCTCTGGACGCTGGTGCTCAAGCAGATGGTGGCGAACCCTATCAAGAATATTTGAGCAAAGACCTTGCCCGGCACTGAGAGCAGCTCACCCCTCGGTAGTTGTTTGCAGTCTTGGCGATCACCCTTCCCTTCCAGAGAGGACAACAGGCCCCTCTTCCAATCAGTTGGGATGATGCCTGTGTTCCAGGCAGAGCACAAACGGCATGTAACGACACGAGTGCAGCATTTCACCAGCCTTGAGAAGTTTCAGCATGGGTGCACAGTCCCTGGAGCTTTACCCATTTCACCGGTTCACCGCAGCCCGTGTTTCACAAGCGAAGGTGGACCAGTTGGTTGGAGGGTCAGCAACAGGATTGTAACACCCTTGACGTCCAACTCGACAGCTGGGGGATCAGCCTGGTACAACCGCTCAAGTAACCGGCCCAGCGGGCCTTCACTTCCGACTCCTCGGTCAAGAGCCTACCATCTCTTGCTCTAACTGCGTGCTTCGAGGATGGGCTTGGAGTAACGCAATGCGCAAATTCCCCTGTAAGCGGGACGAGAAATCACCTGTCCACAGGTGATGCTCTACCCCTCACAGATTCCTCGCACATAGCCTCCTTGTCCACCCTTAGTGCACGTACAGTTTTTACGCCTCAGCTCCTGAACAGCTCAGCTCTGCCATTCAGCCTGCCCTGCGACTCTGGTCAATGGTATCTCAGTGTCCCTTGAGACAAAATTCTTCTTTGCCCTGCGGTGAGTTCCAAGACATCCACTGCAACATCAAGGACGGTGGTCTTGAAGGCACTCCACAACTCTTCAGGACCCCCAAAGCACCCAGACACCCCACATGTCCACTCAGCCTGTTCGCACACTCCTCAGCTACTCTCTCATCCTTGAGCTTGCCAACATCCAGCCTTAGGCTGGGATGGTACCATTCTCAGGATTTAAGGTGCAGCTTTAGAGTTGGTACACAAAGCCGGTGGTCAGTATTGAGGAACTGAGCACTCCGGTAGACCCTGCAGTTCTGGATCATCCTCCAGCGACCGTCAACGAGGACATGGTCAATCTCCTTTGCCACACCGCCAGCGTGGAACCAAGTCCAGCATGAGCTTGTGGGCGCTGAAACCTGAACCAGCCACCCTAAGTCCATGACTTCTTGCAAAGTCAAGAACTTAGTGCTATTCTGGTTCATGTTCCTGACCATGGGGACAACACATGTCTCATAACCATCCCTATCAGTTCCAGTCAATGCATTGAAATCCCCAAGACTAGAAGTGTATCTCGTCTGGGGCACTGATCAACCACAGACTCGAGCGTGGCGTAGAATGTGTCTTCACGGTGAGGTCACTCGCCTCAGTCGGAGCATAGATAGAGACCAGGGAAATGACACCTAAGGAGTGCGAACCTTAGTCTCATAATACGCTCGTTGACCGGTGTTACCTCAATTATCATTGGGGTCAGCTTATTGGACTCAGCTACAGCAAACTCCTTGAGTATGGTAACCATCCGAGCGACCAGACCAATAGTAGGTGTAACCACCCACCATTATCTCGTCGCAATCCGGTCTCCGAAACTCAGAGAGTGCTGCAATACGATGTCCAAACGCTTGAGCTCAGATGATAACAGAGACAGGTGATCATCCTCTCTTCGGATAGACATTCCAGGCACCCACCCGAAGGACCGCCTCAGGTTAACCCAAGGAGACCGCCGTCTGGTGGACGACACCTCAGCACCACTCGACACACTTCCCGCAATCTGACCCAGGATGTTACCCGTGGGTTCCTCCTTTCATCAAAGATTGGGGGTCCCGAAGGCTTTGCCCCAATCCCGTCATCGGTGAGCTGCCCTGCGAAGGAAGCTGCACAGGAGGTACTCCCACGGAGTGGGTTTTCAGATTTTTTGCTTTTTGTGTTTTGCGGAATGAAGGGTTTTACAGGTGGCCGGAGTGCAATCCTGCCACCAAGTTTGGTGGGGGGAGGGGTGGGGTTGGGGAAAGACAGACAAATATGGGGTGTTTCGGTAAGATGGAAGTGTTTGTGGACAGCTCGGTCTCCCAGAAAGGCAGCGGCAGCGGAGGGTCTGGATAAGTTCAATGGTCCTAGATACGTACCTGTGGATGCATTGGGGATACAGGGTGTGGGGATGTTGGCCTAATGGGATGTATGGGCCGAACCGCCTCCTCCTAGGCCGAAGACCCTTGTGTGTATCTTTGCCAGACGTGAGTAGTCATTTTCAAAGCTCGGAGTGGAAGTGAAACAGAAAAGTCTGATTTAGGAGGTGGTATAAAACCGTTTTATCTTCCATGATCAATCGAGGGCGATGATTCTGTACACATCAGCCTGCTGCGGAGCTATGGAGTTTCGTGTTTTCCTGGATGATCATACATGACATTTGCTTTTCTAAAGGTCAAAGAGTTCATGGAAATCGACAAAACGTTTTGAAAATTTGTGTGGGATAATTGTTTTTTTTTTTGGTTTTTAAAAAATCGTTGTTTGTCCTGATGAGTTTAAAGTTCATTTGTTTCAGAGAGATTTTGTCTGATTTGCTTTCTTCGTTGCGTTACAGCACCCGAATTTTTTTTGGCTTTCGACAAACTTCCTTTCTGTCTCATAGTCTGGAATTCAAATCTGTTCGTGTCATCACAACTGTTAAAAAACAAAAAAAACTCTTATTTACGAGCAGACTGTGCTTTGGGAAAGGGCACATCTATTAATCATGTAACGAGTGCAAGGGAATGGAAAATTGATTAAATTATAAAGTGAAGAGAAGCAGGGTGATAGTAGAGAAAAGGAATGCAGACAGATGTGGGAGTAGTGGAGAAAAGTAGGTTGGGAAACGGAGGAGGAAGGGAGGGGTGTTTACGGAGTGGGAGGAAAAGGTGGGGGTGTGGAGGTGGTGGGGGAGGGGGGGGTCCACTGTGTGTACTTAATAGATCGATGGCTTTAAAGATGTCAAACGAGTCATTCCAAGAGCTGTTTTTGCTTGTCGTTTTTCAGCCAGGACCATACGATGCATGTCCTGTTGTTCCTTGTTTTTTTTTGTTGTTGTTGGGGGGGGGGGGAGTCTTGATTCTGATTCTGATCCGATGTACCATACTTCGTTTCAGAGCGTCGGTTCGCCGAAGCTGTTTCTTGGAAGCTTTTATTGGGTGGTTTGCCATTGCCTTCCCAGCAGTAGTTCGGGCAGGAATTTGTAATTCGGCCAGGGTGCCGGAGATGGCTCGCCCACTCTTCGTGAAGAACACCATGGGAACGTTAACGTCCACCAACTAATGCCGACAGATGGGACGCCCTTTTATGGCCGACGCACACACACATCGATCAATCGCGCTACCTGTTAAACAGCGGGATAACAGTTTATAGCTGTTTCGGGATTCGAACCCAGGCTAGACAGCTTCGAGGCGAATGTGCGTACCTCTAGAGTCTAGAGTATCGAGTATAGACTCAGACTCGAGAGCAGGTTGTTAACCTTTTTGTTTTTTGGAAACATTTTAGAAATAAGATTGCAGATGTGAAGGCGGGAACATGGGATATGCTCGAAATGATATCGCCTGTACTCGTACATTAACATTTTCACAGGTTTTCCAAGCAGGACAATGGTTGTAGGGATGAGTATAACCCCTATCTCCCCCCCCGCCCCCACCTCCCTCAAAACCAAGTTG
>CM068966.1:53518118-53531589 GCA_035128595.1 Eptatretus atami
CGTTTCATTTCAGTTCGTGTTCGTTTTCCATTCTTGAGTGCGTTCCATCCATTTTTTTCGTCATTTCCATCCTTTTGCCGTTTCATTTTCGTTTGTGTTTGTTTTTCATTTCGTTTCTCATTCGAGTTGCAATCCGCCTTCATTTGTGCCAGCATGGCGAACTAGCTGGGCCAGTCGTCGGCGTGCACTCGGCTGAGCCGATCGCCCAGGATCGGGGGGATTGGTGAGAGGGGGAAGGGGAGGTGTTATACACCGCGGCCGCCGCCGCACCCATTCTCGGGCCCTGGTTCATTGGGGGGAAACTGTTCCTGCACAACATGTCCTGCATGGGATCTCATCCTGAGCCATGGTTCTACATCACTACACCATTACATTCCTAATACCCAGCTCCGCTCGCCTTGAGACGCCATTCTTATCCCACGTAAGCGGTGAATTTACTCGCTCGTATTTATAGAGGGAACGGAGGTCGCTTTCTCTCACCCCCTGGACCGATTCCCTGTGAATTAGCTTGGGACAGGAGGGTTCGGTTTTCCCGCTTCTCTGACACCAGTTTGCGAATTCGCCGCCGTCGGCGTGCGTCGGGCCACGTGACTCGAATCGCGACCGCCTCGCCCACCGGACGGACAATTCTGTCGTGGACCCTCCGGACTAAGCCGGCGAATCCGTCACGGTGTGGACCTTTCGGCCTCACCACAACCCAGTCCGCATTTACCGCGCGGAATAGGGGAATCGCGAAAGTCGATATACCTAATACCCGCACGGGTAACTAGAGGGGTTTACCTCGCCAACAGCCGACTTCGGACCACCGGGCCGCCTTAAGCGACCCGTTTCCATGCTAACGGGATAACCGAGCGCGTGTATCGTCGGCCTTGACGGTTCAGATTATATCGGGCGGATTAGCCACGACGAACCCTTTACTTGAACAAGATGGGAGACCCAAACGAAGGAGGAGCAGCGAAACGGCCGGGAAGATTCACAGAAGCACGGTTATTCACGAGACAGACACAAAGCACACATAACGCAGGTAGATTCAACAGCAACAATTATAATTGAATAAAGACATATATCACAAAAGAAAGAAACACAAACGGCAACAGACGCAGAGCTACAACCGATTACGCGAACACACGACCACTATACACAATGGACTACTTATCAGAACACGGCGCCACACACCACACGTTCACACAAAACCCCAAACGAAATGGAAGTTTTCTTCCCTTAGGTTATGGTTCCTGGGACGTCGAACCCAGTTGAGTAAAGCGAGGACGGCCGAACAGAGAAGCCGCAGAGCGCCGAACCAAGAGAAAAAATCAACGTACCCGAGAATCACACCCCGAGACATCAACGAACCACCAGAGAAATATCAACGAACCCGGAGAGAGATCAACGAACCCGGAGAGAGAGAACCTTCCTGCGCTCTGCTTCTATATACGCCCGGCGCCCGCCCCCGTTCTCGGCTCCACCTTCCTTTCGAGGCGCTTCGAGAAGGGGGGCGTTCCCTCTCGTTCCCTCCCACCTCGTCTTGTGGGGGGCGAGGCGAACCTTTCTGCGCCGGGCAAGGAAGGAAATTAGCAGGGAAAAACCGCGCGCCCTCGCTGTGGGGACTTCTCCTCCCCTCGCGTTCGAGGTTCCAACGCGGAACCGTCGTACGTGGACGCGGAGGAGGCTTCGTTGGTGTGAGTAGTGGCGAAGATGGTGGTGTGGTTGTGAGGGTGGCGGTGCTGGCGTTGTGGAGTGGTGGTGCTTGGTTGGGTGTATGTGTGTTAGTTGGGATTGAAGATGTGTTGGTTTCGAAAATAAAAGCAAAGAACAGAAACGCCTAACTCAAAGTGTATCGCAGTCCGAATGAATCACATTATTCCCTCTAAACAATGGGTTTGGTAACTACACATTGTACTCGAAATATATCTTCCCTACGGGACCGAATGGTGTAATGGCGGATTCCCACAGCCTAACAATATATATATATAATTATATATACGTTATGTTATAATATAGTTGTGGAGTGCTTGGGTTCGAATCCCGCTCCTGCAGCAGTTGGATGGGAGCTGGGTTCGAATCCCATACCTAAATTCGTGGAAAGCCAGGCGGTTAACCGCCTACTAACCTCCGGGGCGGTCAGCGTCCTTATTCTGTCGGAGGCGGACACGCTCATTTGAACATTGATTTCAGCGCACCACGTGAGAATGTGGAATTTTTTGTCAACGCCGCTGTATGGGGGAAGATGATAGGAGCCCAGTGAGGGCAGTTAGCGGACTGAGTTGGAGTACTCGGAATGGAACACGGTAAGGACCAGACGAGGGGTTGTTCTCACGAAATCCCACTACAAATACACAAAATGCAGTTTCTTTAGAAGAGAATACATTTTAATGAAACGGAATGTTTAAAGGATGATAATGAACAATTTTAAAAATTCCTGACGATCGGAAAGCCTCGCACACAACAAACACAAAGGGTGACAAATGAAAATAAACCCCTTTTTCTTAAATCATATGGTATCAGCTGGCCAGGACTGGGCCCTCGTCAATCTGGTGTTGGGGCTTACGGACGTCCGGCACAACGATACTTGCAAGTAAAATGGCGCATTCTCTTGTTCGAGCCTGGGGAGGAAGTTGGCCTCCTCCATCCCTGCACACGCAGGCGATCGCGCATTCCCGTGGAGTAGCTTTTCCAACTCGACATGCGCAATCTGGCTTTCCAGACTGAGAAACATCTCTCCCTCATATGGAAACGCCACTTTCTTCTACACTGCTTCTGGGACATTCACTGCCACACGAGAGCCGACAGCCTGTCCACAAAGGTCTTCCCCCGTGATGGAACAAATGCACAGTCCGTTATTATTACACTGCAAGGAGACGGAGTAATACAATTGCGCAGTGAGTGTCCCGGATTTCGCTGTCATCTCTGATGGTAATGTCAGTTGTCAGAAGCAGTGGTGGAATTGCGAGTGGCGTTCTTTGATGTGGAGAATGCATATTTAGTGGTGGAGAGTATTGGTATTGTTCACCGAGGATCTGGGTTTGATTTCCTAATCCTGTGTGCAGCTTATATATAATAGTATATATATATATATATTATACAGTTCATACGGTATATTATGGTATTATATGTATGTATAGTGTTACGCTGTGATAGAAACTTCGCAAGACACATAAGGACCTTAATCAGTTAGACGATAAGTATATGTGTAGTTAATTTCCCCACCAGTGTTTAGAGGGATTTCCGTGTTTCACAGGGCGCGATCCTTTGAGTTAGCCGTTGTTCTTTTTTCATATCATTATTTTGGCACATCATCCACCCAAACAACCAAACGCCACCACAACAACGTTCCCAAACCAACTACAACTCAACCACCACCACTTTCGGGCCTCTTTTACCTTCCACAACTCCACCACCGCAAAATCGCACTTCACCGCCATTCTCAAACGACACCGCAGCACAAAATCGCCACACACACCCTTCCCAAACCACAACAGCAAAACTCCCACCCACTTCGCCTTTCTGTACCGAACGTCGTTGCCCTGGGTTGTGAATGGTTCCTTTCACCTCGATAAAGCGATCAAGAGTGATTCTCCGCCCACTTTTTCATCCATCCTCCAATTGGCTGAGATCAGGTGGTGTAGGCCCGCTCCAACGCTGTGATCCACAAATTTGCATAGGCGCTCCTTCCCCCGGCCGTCATATAAGCGCGACCACGGCGCAGCTCGCGGCAGTTCAGTGGGCAGTCCAAGTCTGGAGTCGGTGGAGTGGCAGTCTGGAGGGGTCGGAGACCGGACGGAGCTCGAAGGCACACCGGCGGCAAGTGTCGGTGCGGCAGTGTCGGTGGGGCAGAGTCGGGGACGGGCTTCGAGGCGGAACGGGAAAGGCAGACGGGGCCGATTGACGGAGAGAGCCACGGCCACGCCAGGGGCACAAAGCCAGCGCAGCTACGTGCATCGCGCTTGCCCGCCATCGCTGGCGCGTGGTAAGACCCTTCGGTCTCGTGGGCCTGGCCGCTCATCAGGTTCCACGCACATTTGGTCCACGAACCTGTCTTCCACCCTTGCCTTTGAAGGGTGGCTTTTTTCCTTGCTTTTGTGTAAATGCATGTGTGGCGCCGTTCTTTTGAAGTAAAACTGTTAAGTGTGCGTGTGAATAAGGGACTTTAATCGGTTTAACTCTGCCTTTGCTGCTTCACTGATTAGTGCCTGAATTACTGTTTGGCTGTAATACTGCCTTGTGCTGAGTGCGAAAATAAATGCGCTTTTGCAACTGTTCCCCGTTTCGTTGCGTCTTTTCCCTTGTTTGAAAGTTCCATTCTTGCATCACGGAAGGGAATTGTAGGGGGGTGTAAGCAACCGGTAAATAATCACGTCCCTTCGGGGCGCGCGATAACACCGCGTCGGTTATATGAAGCACGGAACGGACCGCTTTAAGCGGTTCTGTCTATAGGCGGCAGCGGCGGAGACGATCGCCGTTAACTACCGCGGCAGGTACTTAGGTAGGTGAGTTTGGCGACATACCCAATCTGCGCCAGAGTGGCGATTGGCACGATTGTGGTGGGGTCGAAAGACCCACCCGTGACTAGCTTCCTAGCGGTGTTTCCAGGAGGGTCACGACTGGAATGACCGTTCCGGTTGGGCGACGCGGTCGCGATTTGAGTTACGTGCCGATCGCACGCCGGGGGGACCGAAATTCGTAACAATATATACAGTGGGGCAGAACAAAGTATGTTTACACTGCCAGTTTGCAGTTTTCCCACTTACAAAGCATTGAGAGGTCTATAATTATATATCATAGTACACTTCAACTGTGACAGATGGAATTCTAAAACAAAAAATCCTGACAATTCACATTGTATTGATTTTTTAAGAATTAATTTGCATTTTATTGCATGAAATAAGTATTTGATACATCAGGAAAAACAGAAACTAAGATGGTACAAGAACCTTTGTTTGCATTCAGAGATCAGACGTATATCCTGTGTTTCGATCTCTCTTATCCAGGTTTCGCACAACTGCAAGGGCCTCGATAGGCCCACTTAGTCCTTCGCTATTAGATCTTCTCTCACTCGTCCATTCAGATTTCGTTGTCATGCAGAAAGGGGCTGTGCTGTGATGGCAAGCCACACAGACTCCTTCAGCTTCCCGTTCACAAGATTTCTATTGGGTTTCCAGGTTGGAGATGTGCTAGCCACTACCAGGGACCTGAGATGCTTCTTACGGAAGCCACTCCTTAGTTGCCCTGGCTGTTGTTTTGGGTCGTATGTCATGCTGAGGACCCAGCCACGCCCCATCTTCAATGCTTCTTTTGAGGGAAAGGAGTTGTTGGCCAGATCGACGATACATGGCCCCACATCCATCCTCCCTCAATACGGTGCAGTGTACCTTGTCCCCTTTGAGAAAAGCATCCCCAAAGAATGACTGTTCCACCTCATGCCTTCAACGGTTGGGATGCGTGTTCTTAGCGGGTTGTATCATCTTTCTTCCTCCAAACACAGGGAGTGGGATTATAAACCAAACTCTTATTTTGGTCTCATACAGACCACATGACCTTCTCCCATCCTCCTCTGGATTCAATCCGATGGTCATTTGGCCAACTTCAGCGGAGCCTGAATTGCGCTGGCTTGGAGCGAGGGACCCTGCGTGCGCTGCAAGGATTTTTAATCCATGCGCATAGGTGTTACTTTATGGTTTTCGTTTGAACTGTGTCCCAGCTCTCTTCAGGTCATTGACCAGTAGGTCCTGCCGTTGTAAGTTCTGGGCTGATCCCTCACCTTTCTTCAGATCATTGATGCTCCACGAGGTGAGATCTTGCATGGGCCACAGACAGAGGGAGCATTGATTTGGTTATCTTGACTGTCTGTCCATTTTCTAATTAATTGCGCCAAACAGTTGTGCCTTCTCACCAAGCTGCTTGCCTATTGTCCTGAAGCCATCCCAGCCCTTGAGCAAAGCTGACATTTTGTCCCTGATGTCCTTAGACAGCTCTTCTGGTTCTTGCCCCATGTATGGACGAGGTGTCGAGTCGATTGATTGAGTGTGGACAGCTGCCTTTTATGCAGATAACGAGTTCAACAGCGTGCAGTTAATACAAGGTAATGAAGTGAGAATGGGAGGGCTCTTAAAGACCAAACTAACACAGGTCATGTGAGATCCGGAATTCTTTACTGGTTGGTAGGTGATCAATACTTATATTCATGCAATAAATGCTATTAATTATTTAAAAATCATACAATGTGATTTTCAGGATTTTGTTTTAGATTCCGTCTTTCACAGTTGAAGTGTACCTATTTGATAGAAATAAGCCAGACTTTACGTGCTTTGAAGTGGGAAAACCTGCAAAATCGGCAGTTGTATCCAACTACTTGTTCTCCCCACTGTATATATTTATATATATATATATATATATATATATATATATATATATATATATATATATTAGACTTCATCTTGTTTTGTTTTGGTGAATATAAACTTTTTTATTTATTTTTGCTTGCACAGGTTGTATAAGGAAGTGTCTTGATAAAATAAGAAGTGTGCCTCAATAAAATAAGTGCCTGCAAATAAAGAAGTGTCACTGGAGTAACATGGTGGAACTGGTGGAAGCTGTTTCCTTTGGCCTAAGTTACATTTGCTCTACGGGAGAGGATACGGCGGCCGTTACGCCCTTGAATTGACAGACACGTGCGGCGGGCCGCAGAGTTTCTTCGGGCTCAGGGTGGCCCTACGCCGTTTGCTATATTTTACAGGCCGTAAGGTCGCCTTGGTAATTCGATAACGCGGAGTTATAACCTTTTTTCATTTCTACGTTCGCCGTAGCAATCGACAAGCCGAACAAAGGAATAGTAAAAAAAAAAAAAAAAATTTTTACCCATTCGTTACGTCCGTTGGCGCACGTTCACCCTTCAGGCTCCCCTGCGGTCGCCTTGGCGAGCACCTTTGAGGTACCTGCGTTGCCTTGAAATTATCATTGGCCGCCGCAGGGCCCCCTTTAGGTCACCGTGCGACATCAAATCAAAGGACCGTACGGCAACCCCACGTTTTCGGTCTCCACAATTTCTAAGACCTAAGGCTAATCAATTTGCTCTACGGCGAGGATACGGCGGCCGTACGCCCTCTGAATTGACAAGAACGTGCACGGGCACAGAGTTTCTGAGGTGCCTCAGGATGGCCCTACGCCGTATGGCGATATTTTACAGGCCATAAGGCGTCGTGGATATAAAGCGAGTTTAACTTTTTTCATTTCTACGTTCGCCGTAGCAATTCGGACAAGCCGGAAAAAAAAAACTGGTTAAAAAAAAAATTAACCCATTCTTACCATCCGTCTGGCCGCACGTTCGCCTTAGGGCCCCCCTGCAGTCGCCTTGCGGGCACCTTGGCGTTGCCTTGAAAATTATATGGCCGCCGCAGGACGCCCTAAGGTCACCGTGCGACATCAAATCAAAGACCGTACGGCAACCCACATTTTCGGTCTCCACAATTTATAAATACGCCGTGCGGCTCCCCGAAAAATAAAAACTGTGTGACCGTGGAATATATGTGGCCGCTGTATAATTGCTAGTGGCCGTAGATTTTGGAGACCCACGCCCCGTGGCAAATGTGACTTAGGCCTAAATACGCCGTGCGGCTCCCCGAAAATAAAAAACATATGTGACTGCTCATTGTGTGACCGTGGAAATACTGCATCCGCCGTATAATTGCTAGTGGGCCGTAGATTTTGAGAGCCCCACGCGCCGTGGCAAATGTGACCTAGGCCTTACTGATGATGAGTTGGCAGGTGGAAAAGTAAACACAAACAGATGAGCTCGTCAGTGGGTGGTGGGGGGGTCAGGTATGGGAGCATGTGCCAGACAAGCGCGTTGCTGCTTCCACTTTTCGCCGGTACTCCAGGGGCCTCCGTCTGGCCATCCCCAGGCAGATGCCGGGCCCATCCCATCTCCTTGAGATGCTGGTCAACCTGCTGCAACCACGAGGCACGTGGTCGGCCCATTGGCCTCCTCCACTCATGAGACTCCCTCGCTGAGAGAATCTTGTGAGCAGGATCAGCGTCAGGAAAACGAGCCACATGTCCATACAGCCGCAACTGACGCTCATGGACCATGCAGGTAACAATCTCTATCCGAGTCTCTCCTCAGGCAACCGCTCGTTGGACACAAAGTTCGACCAGCGATAGCCAAGGATTCTCCGAAGAGGACCTGGTACCAAAGGAATTAAGTCTCCGTCGCAGATCCTTGGTCAGAGTCCAAGTCTCGCATCATTAGAGCAAGACTGGAAGCACCAAGGACCTGAAGACTCGCGACTTTCGTCCTCCCGCACAGGTACAGCAGTGCCACACCATGATCCAGTGATCCATGACTCCCCAGACCCGACCCAGACGTCTATTGACCTCTGACTCACAGCCAGCAGAGACATGTATATCACTGCCAAGGTGAGTGATACTCTCCATACCTCAACATCCTCACCACAAACAGACACAGAGACAGGCACAGCACTCCAAGTGTCATTGAAGCCTGGATCTTAGTTTTGACCCAAGACCCGTAATCTCAGCGGCTCCGACTCCTCATTCAGCACCTCGAGGCCCCAAAAGGATATCTAAAGTCTCCGCAAAGATGACTGCATAATCGTTGAAATCAAGGTCCGAGATCTTGACATCCCAAACGATGCACCGCAGCTTGATCTTTCGACATCCTCCCTAAAATCCAGTCATACAAGTGCTGAAAAGTGTGGGGCCAGTAACACACCCCTGACGAACTCCAGTAACAACTGGAATAAGTCAGAGATGGTACCACCACACTTTACAGCCACTCTCAGTACCAGGTAGAGTTCAGACATCAGATCGATCAGTTTTGTGGCACCCCACGAAGACCAAGAATCCTCCAGAGGCATCCCGATTCACTGAATCGACGCTTTACAGAGATCAACATAGGCTGCCAGCAGCCCTGACGAAACTCTCGTCTGCGTTCGGTGAGGACACGAAGAGCAAGGATACGGTCAATCGGTGACCTCTTGGTGTAAAGCCTGACTGCTCTGGACGCTGGTGCTCAAGCAGATGGTGGCGAACCCTATCAAGAATTATTTGAGCAAAGACCTTGCCCGGCACTGAGAGCAGCTCACCCCTCGGTAGTTGTTTGCAGTCTTGGCGATCACCCTTCCCTTCCAGAGAGGACAACAAGGCCCCTCTTCCAATCAGTTGGGATGATGCCTGTGTTCCAGGCAGAGCACAAACGGCATGTAACGACACGAGTGCAGCATTTCCACCAGCCTTGAGAAGTTTCAGCATGGGTGCACAGATCCCTGGAGCTTTAACCCATTTAACCGTTCACCGCAGCCCGTGTTTCACAAGCGAAGGTGGACCAGTTGGTTGGGGGTCAGCAACGGATTGTAACACCCTTGACGTCCAACTCGACAGCTGGGGGATCAGCCTGGTACAACCGCTCAAGTAACCGGCCCAGCGGGCCTTCACTTCCGACTCCTCGGTCAAGAGCCTACCATCTCTGCTCTAACTGCGTGCTTCGAGGATGGGCTTGGATAACGCAATGCGCAAATTCCCCTGTAAGCGGGACGAGAAATCACCTGTCCACAGGTGATGCTCTACCCCTCACAGATTCCTCGCACATAGGCCTCCTTGTCCACCCTTAGTGCACGTACAGTTTTACGCCTCAGCTCCTGAACAGCTCAGCTCTGCCATTCAGCCTGCCCTGCGACTCTGGTCAATGGTATCCAGTGTCCCTTGAGACAAAATTCTTCTTTGCCCTGCGGTGAGTTCCAAGACATCCACTGCAACATCAAGGACGGTGGTCTTGAAGGCACTCCACAACTCTTCAGGGACCCCCAAAGCACCCAGACACCCACATGTCCACTCAGCCTGTTCGCACACTCCTCAGCTACTCTCTCATCCTTGAGCT
The DNA here is from genome assembly GCA_035128595.1 of Eptatretus atami. Taxonomy (NCBI): domain Eukaryota; kingdom Metazoa; phylum Chordata; class Myxini; order Myxiniformes; family Myxinidae; genus Eptatretus; species Eptatretus atami. The sequence goes on from CM068966.1 coordinate 53,528,008, forward strand.
TGCCAACATCCAGCCTTAGGCTGGGATGGTACCATTCTCAGGATTTAAGGTGCAGCTTTAGAGTTGCGTACACAAAGCCGGTGGTCAGTATTGAGGAACTGAGCACTCCGGTAGACCCTGCAGTTCTGGATCATCCTCCAGCGACCGTCAACGAGGACATGGTCAATCTCCTTTGCCACACCGCCAGCGTGGAAACCAAGTCCAGCGATGAGCTTGTGGGCGCTGAAACCTGAACCAGCCACCCTAAGTCCATGACTTCTTGCAAAGTCAAGACTTAGTGCTATTCTGGTTCATAGTTCCTGACCATGGGGACAACACATGTCTCATAACCATCCCTATCAGTTCCAGTCATGCATTGAAATCCCCAAGACTAGAAGTGTATCTCGTCTGGGGCATGATCAACCACAGACTCGAGCGTGGCGTAGAATGTGTCTTCACGGTGAGGTCACTCGCCTCAGTCGGAGCATAGATAGAGACCAGGGAAATGACACCTAAGGAGTGCGAACCTTAGTCTCATAATACGCTCTGTTGACCGGTGTTACCTCAATTATCATTGGGGTCAGCTTATTGGACTCAGCTACAGCAACTCCTTGAGTATGGTAACCATCCGAGCGACCAGACCAATAGTAGGTGTAACCACCCACCATTATCTCGTCGCAATCCGGTCTCCGAACTCAGAGAGTGCTGCAATACGATGTCCAAACGCTTGAGCTCAGATGAAACAGAGACAGGTGATCATCCTCTCTTCGGATAGACATTCCAGGCACCCACCCGAAGGACCGCCTCAGGTTAACCCAAGGAGACCGCCGTCTGGTGGACGACACCTCAGCACCACTCGACACACTTCCCGCAATCTGACCCAGGATGTTACCCGTGTGTTCCCTCCTTCATCAAAGATTGGGGGTCCCGAAGGCTTTGCCCCAATCCCGTCATCGGTGAGCTGCCCTGCGAAGGGAAGCTGCACAGAGGTACTCCCACGGAGTGGGTTTTCAGATTTTTTGCTTTTTGTGTTTTGCGGAATGAAGGGTTTTACAGGTGGCCGGAGTGCAAATCCTGCCACCAAGTTTGGTGGGGGGAGGGGTGGGGTTGGGGAAAGACAGACAATATGGGGTGTTTCGGTAAGATGGAAGTGTTTGTGGACAGCTCGGTCTCCCAGAAAGGCAGCGGCAGCGGAGGGTCTGGATAAGTTCAATGGTCCTAGATACGTACCTGTGGATGCATTGGGGATACAGGGTGTGGGGATGTTGGCCTAATGGGATGTATGGCCGAACCGCCTCCTCCTAGGCCGAAGACCCTTGTGTGTATCTTTGCCAGACGTGAGTAGTCATTTTCAAAGCTCGGAGTGGAAGTGAAACAGAAAAGTCTGATTTAGGAGGTGGTATAAAACCGTTTTATCTTCCATGATCAATCGAGGGCGATGATTCTGTACACATCAGCCTGCTGCGGAGCTATGGAGTTTCGTGTTTTCCTGGATGATCATACATGACATTTGCTTTTCTAAAGGTCAAAGAGTTCATGGAAATCGACAAAACGTTTTGAAAATTTGTGTGGGATAATTGTTTTTTTTTTTGGTTTTTAAAAAATCGTTGTTTGTCCTGATGAGTTTAAGTTCATTTGTTTCAGAGAGATTTTGTCTGATTTGCTTTCTTCGTTGCGTTACAGCACCCGAATTTTTTTTGGCTTTCGACAAACTTCCTTTCTGTCTCATAGTCTGGAATTCAAATCTGTTCGTGTCATCACAACTGTTAAAAAACAAAAAAAAACTCTTATTTACGAGCAGACTGTGCTTTGGGAAAGGGCACATCTATTAATACATGTAAGGTGCAAGGGAATGGAAAATTGATTAAATTATAAAGTGAAGAGAAGCAGGGTGATAGTAGAGAAAAGGAATGCAGACAGATGTGGGAGTAGTGGAGAAAAGTAGGTTGGGAAACGGAGGAGGAAGGGAGGGGTGTTTACGGAGCTGGAGGAAAAGGTGGGGGTGTGGAGGTGGTGGGGGAGGGGGGTCCACTGTGTGTACTTAATAGATCGATGGCTTTAAAGATGTCAAACGAGTCATCCCAAGGCTGTTTTGCTTGTCGTTTTCAGCCAGGACCATACGATGCATGTCCTGTTGTTCCTTGTTTTTTTTTGTTGTTGTTGGGGGGGGGGGGAGTCTGATTCTGATTCTGATCCGATGTACCATACTTCGTTTCAGAGCGTCGGTTCTGCCGAAGCTGTTTCTTGGAAAGCTTTTATTGGTGGTTTGCCATTGCCTTCCAGCAGTAGTTCGGGCAGGAATTTTAATTCGGCCAGGTGCCGGAATGGCTCGCCCACTCTTCGTGAAGAACACCATGGGAACGTTAACGTCCACCAACTAATGCCGACAGATGGGACGCCCTTTTATGGCCGACGCACACACACTCGATCAATCGCGCTACCTGTTAAACAGCGGGATAACAGTTTATAGCTGTTTCGGGATTCGAACCCAGGCTAGACAGCTTCGAGGCGAATGTGCGTACCTCTAGGTCTGTAGTATCGAGTATAGACTCAGATCGAGGAGCAGGTGTTAACCTTTTTGTTTTTTGGAAACATTTTAGAAATAAGATTGCAGATGTGAAGGCGGGAACATGGATATGCTCGAATGATATCGCCTGTACTCGTACATTAACATTTTCACAGGTTTTCCAAGCAGGACAATGGTTGTAGGGATGAGTTATAACCCTATCTCCCCCCCCGCCCCCCACCTCCCTCAAACCCAAGTTGTCCGTTGAGTGAGATTGTGATTGAGTAGAGCCAGACATACAAGGTATCTGGATGGACAACTTGAGCCAGTGAGGAGGTAGTCGAGTGGATGTAAGAAAATGCATGTTGGGCACAACCTCTTGCCCCCCACCCCCACCGTCGTCGTCGGAAGGTCGGAGCAGTGCCTCCGTGTGAAGAAACCAAGATGCGAGATCTATGAAGATTGAGTGAGTGTGCGAGGGGCAATTAGGATCACTCCATTCACAGGGCACACCCTTAGGTCTATTCAATTGCTGATGCTCTGTGCATGATGTCCATGGGTTACCTGTGTGTGCTACAAGTCACATTACGCATCCTGGAAACATTGAGAAAGCCAGGCTGAGAGCTTCACCCTGAAGAAACACGACGTGACGTCATATCAAACAGGTACCATCAATGAGATTTCCATGTTTCCTCATCCATCCGGTGAATCATGCACAATGGATGATAAATACTACAAAAAAAGTTTTAATTCGACATTTAAACAATTAATATCATTTTTAATATGCACAATTTTGTATATATATATTGTTACGAATCTGCGCCCGCCAGCGTGCAGACAGCCGCTTTTTAGCCGAATCGCGGCCATACGCCCACCGGACGGACAATTCAGTCGCGACTTTCCGGAACAACGCCGAAAACCAGTCACGGGTGTGCTCCAAGCGCACACCACGGCCTAGTCAATATTCTACCCGCGCGCGACAGGGTCAATCGCCGAATTGTCGATATACCTAATTATTTGCGCGAGCAGCCTACCCAGAGACCGTACCTCAGCGAGGTCTGCTTAGCGGTTCGTTCCGTTCTGGGATAACCGAGCGG
>CM068966.1:53542462-53568658 GCA_035128595.1 Eptatretus atami
GAAATAGATGGATTGGATTGAAGGACCAAAACTTGTTCATTTCAGTTTTATCCTGTGTTTTCTCGAAGGAAATTTGTTTTTTATTCCTTGACAGCCAAAGGACAGAGGGGCATTGTGTTTTTGCATTGTCTGTCCTTGCATGGCGTACTGTCCAGTATCGGTGTGTTACCAGGATAAGCTGTGAACCACTTTAGGGATTTCCAACCAAACTTGGCACAAGATTATGACTGAATACATTTGATGAACTGATTCAATTTTGGGTCAAAAGATCAAAGCTTGTGGTCATGTGCCTTAATTGCAAATCTGTATTGTGATCACTTGTGAACCACTGAAGGATTCCAACCTAGAGTTGCCAGAAGTATGGACTGCAGTGCATTGTTAAGTTAATCATTTTGGTGTTTCAACAGGTTCAAAGGTCATGTGCCCTGGAAAAATCATTAACTCGAGTTGGAAGCATCTATTGTTTCTCTATTCTCTCTCACTCTCACTCTCACACACATGTGACCTTTAATTGAGATCAATGTAACATTGGTTCACATCTAAATGGACAGAAGGCAATCCATCAATGCATTCATGTCGAATTCCATTTTTCTATTAGTTTGAAGGCCAGTAGTTTGAAAAGTTTACTGATCCAGTTAAGAATTTACAAAGATCATGATTGCAAATTCGAAGTGATAAACTATTTATTTGGAATTCTATATACTCGGTATGCAAAACAAGGAACACCTGTCTTTCATGAAATAACTATCAGGATGAAAGCTATGATCCCTTATCCCGAAGGAGGAGGTTAAAGAGACTTTTAAGCCTTGAGGCGATTGAGACATGGATTGTGCATGTGTGCCATTCAGAGGCCGTGAATGGGCAAGACAAAACCTGTAAGTGCCTTTGAACGGTAATGGTAGAGGTGCCAGGCACACCGGATGAGTGGTCAAAGAAACTACAATGCTTGCTGGGAGTTTTCCGCTCAACAGTTTCCCATGTGTATCAAGAATGGGTCCCCACCCAAAGGAACATCCAGCCAAAGGCAGGCCAGTGGTCAGAAAATGGCTCCATTGATGAAAGAGGCCAAAGGAGGTTGACACAAATGTGCCAGAGCACAGACGGTAGTAGTCACTGACAGTCAGTACAACATTGGTGTTTTGAAAAGACCCATAAAATGCACAACTCACGTACCTTGACACGAATGGGGTATTATGGCAGTCAACCGACCTACACTCCATTCCTTCAGCATAACAAGAACTGCAGTGCAGTGGGCTAAGGAAAAAACACTGGTCACTGGAGGATTGGAAAATAATTGTCTGGTCTATGAACCTGCGTTCCTGCTGTTTCACATGATGGGAGACTAGGGTGTGGAGAAAACCACATGAGTACATGGCCATCCATCATGCTGTGTTGTCAACATTGCAGGCCGGTTGCTTGGTTGGTGTGATGGTGTGGGGTGATGTTTTCATGGCACACAATGGGCACCCTTGATAGAAAGTGGAATGCAACGTTGATGCCACAGGATATCTGAACATCATTCCATCAGTGCATCCCTTCATGGCAGCCTGTGATCATCTGTGAATGATCCTTCAGCAGATAATACCCCATGCCAACAGGTGGGATGTCAGGAATGTGCATGAACATGACAGTGTTGAAATTAGCTTTCTGCAAGTACCTGCCCATTCACCAGAGCGATCTCAATCGAATTGAGCATCTGTGGGGGAAGGCTATTCAGCAGTAGAGATCCACTACCAGACAACAAGATACAAACTGTAGGAGCATTTGAGACAACATTGGCCCCAAAATCGTTGTGGAACGCTTAGACACCCTTGTTTGAGTCCGTCCCCAACCAAATTGAGCTGTTTGAGGGCAAAATGGTGCAACTCAAATTAGGAAAAGGTGTCCTAATTTTTGTGCCACCAAGTGTATACTCGTGAATAGTTCCTGTGCAATTCATTATCAATTTTCACTGAAGTGAAATTACAAAACGTAACTGTTGAAGTTGTGTGACGTCCATAACACTGCGGAATGGGAGGACATGAAGACGGAAGGAAACTTATCATCACGGGTACTGAATACCTGTTCAAATTCCATTAATGACCTCCGGTTGGGTTCTGTGATGTGTGGTTGATTCCCCCACCATCATGTTCCAAGCGCAAATGACGATGTTGGCACAACACCATGTGCCATGTACTTTTATTATGGTGCACAGGAAACTTTTTTTTTCTGTTAGTTATATTATGCCGTATATGGGATGAAACTTTGATGGGACTCCATTTACAAACACTTTTTTTGCAGGTTCCAGATTTCAAACCTTTATTCTTGACAGTGAATGTGAACGATTGTTCATTACTACGCCACCAAAGTGGACATAGTGTTATATTTCACCCCTGTCTGTCCCCGTTTGTTTGTCTGTGAGCAGGATATCTCAAAAGATTGGAAGAGGAAGGATAGACAAAACTGGTGGACATTTGGATGTTGCCAAACAAGAAGAATTCCGAGTTCGATTTTGGTGAAAGATCTGGAATCCGAATCCAAGAATTTTTGAGTGATTCTTCACATTGTAAATGATGGGGCTAAAAACGATAGAAACACGATAATGTTTCAAAATTTAGGACTGATATGAGGAAACTTGTGGGACAGGTTGGTGTATGTTACAGACACGAATTGATTCGATTTTCGGGGAAGATTCGCGAATCATGGGAATTGACGAATTTTTATTTTGACAGCGAGTTCTTCACCATTGAGAAAATCGGGCCAAAAAAATATATTTCATGATATTCTCAAAACGTTGTGGATGAGTTGATTAGATGACAAGAACAAGTGATTTTCGATTGTGGTCAGTCCGAATCCAGATACGGCCCATCAGTGGAAACGAAACATAAACTTGTTCAGCCCTGATAGAGGTATATGCTCCACCAGTTGCCATTCTAGTTTCCATATTCGTCCCAGTAGCTGTACAGTTGTAATAAAAAAGGGAAAATGTGATGGACACACTGAATAGAACACACTGAAGTCCCTCGATGAACGGTTTTTTCATATTAAATTTGTGTAATGAAGAGGTGGGTTCTAAGTTTAAAACAAATTGAATAAGTCCTTCAGGTTGTGTTGACTGTTTTGATCCATGGATACGTATTTGTAATGGTAATTTGAGGTCCATTCTCTCTACCACGCTCCTTGAACATCATGACATGAGAACCATCATTGATGGTGTGACCTGATGTGCAGGGATGTAATTCGTTCAGCAGGATACTGCCAATAGTCAGCCACTCTTCACAAAGGATCTATAGTCACCAATGTTGTTGCTGCCAGACAGGTCACCAGCTCTGACACGCCTCGCCCGCTGTGAAAGCACCAGCTGGCATTATAACTGGTTCGAGTGAATCCAGGCAGACAGCCCAGAGGGGCGTGTAATACTCTGGGCCCAGCTATCCGATCACCCTTCTTATTATTAAAGCTCTTAACAAACCCATCCATGATATAATCTTCTGCTTTTGGGATATTATTCCTTTTGGCTCGCCTGTTCAGAAGAACAGAAGCTATAGCGATACCCCCGGCGTTGAGCGAAACCTGATCAGCATTGAAAATGTTAAAGTTTTTGGTGCAAGTTATTCCTTTCTAATGTTTTTATCTACCACACTATTTTTACTGATACATATCAAATACATAAATTGCTTTAAATTATTTGATCAGCCTTCACTACCAATGCTTTATAAAAATTATTAGATAGTCTTTTAAAAAAACGATAAATGGATAAACAGGTGAGCATTGGTGGCTTGACACCAACTCTGTTATTATGTTTCAAAAATGAAATTATCTTATAATTTTTTGTTGATGTATGTATGTATATGTATATGTAATGGATATTATAAACATATATATATATATATATTATATATATAATAAACACATACAAAAAATATATATATAATTGGACACCTCCCACCCTCCTCCAGCCAAAGAAGCTGCCATAAGCACCCAAGAGAAGGCATACCAAGGCAAGTGCTTTGCGATTCATCAAACCCTTCCGAGATTCCTCCACAGCTTATAAAAGATGTTCACACATCAACACACATGAGGAATCCCAATGCTACACACCCGTTAGCTGCCGGACCCGGTTTCATTCGCTTATTGACAATCTTCAGTGACAGCGGCAGACAGATGCATACAGAGGCTCCCAAGCAACTGGGAGACTCACAAGCAAAGGTTTGATCAGCAAAGCGCTTACCTTGTTGTCAGCCTTCTGGGTTGCTGGCCAGGCTTCTTTGGGCTGGAAGGTTTGGAGTGTTAATTATTATATAATTCCCTGCACTAGTGAGGTGAGAGGCTGATTGGCTATTCCGTCCATTCCACAGATATAGATGTGGGTTGGGTCTTTATACATATATTTTTGTATGTATTCAATATGGTGGGCCGGGTTCGGTAGCGAGGACGAACGCAGACAGAGCAGTTGGCCGTCTCCTCGAACAACCCGGAATTAAAAGGTCGCACCCGGATAACTCCGGAGTCGACGAAGCCACTTAAAGGACCGTGATCGCCAATTCTTCTGACTGCTGGGGAGGTCAATAGCCAAAATTTCCAATAAACCTAAGTACCCATGTCGTCAAAATTTCCGGGGGAAATCCACACCCTCGCCACTCTGTCCCAACAGAGTCGCAGGTACCGACTCGGATCCGGGTGTAACCGAGCGGGATTTACCAGAGCCGCGCCGTCCAATGACAACTTGCGGACCAACGTCCTTTACATTCTCAAGCCGAACCATGCTGGCCCATGGAAAGAAAACACGGCGACGAACTGAATATCTCATAATTTATTACAAATAAAAGAACAAGAGAAGCAAGGAATTCAAAGGCAATATATAAGCAGAATATTCACAATGATGCAAAATAAAAACACTTTAATTCCTCTTACTTAAAGACGGACCCAACACCTCAGATGGCACCACACAAAAGAAAAGAAATCAGGGATTTATTGTTCCCCCTCGGCAGCCGTAGGAGAGACGAGCTGGAGGTCAGAGTAAAAGAGTACCTGCCGTCGCAGAAAGCGTGCCGAAATGCGGCACCTGGTGGCTAATGGGTCTATGGGGCAAACGGTCTGGAGCTTGTGCCAGGCTCGTTGTTCGGATGGAACCCGCGTAGCGAATCGTGGGGGGCACTCGAACTTGCGATCCGTTCCCGTGCCAACAAACCGCCTTCTCCGTGCAGCCCACCGAGAGCGCAAAACAACAACCACGGCTCTTCGTTCCACTCCACTACTGTCCACAGAAACTCTTGTCACCAAACTCTTCACGCCAATGCAACGACATGGCAATGACACACACCTTCCGTCCACACCACCCGTTTTCCACCACTATTTGGCACTTGCTCGGGGGCTATCTGCTCTCCCCACACGCGGGCGGGGCCTTGTGCGAGAATATCTTGCTGTCCGTCCCTCATTGCCTTACGGCCGCAACCCTTCCGAGGCGGAGCCGTGGCCCCTGCTCGGTTCGTCCCAAATTATTCCTCGTGGCCTCGCTCGCGCAGAGAGTAACAGGGATCTGCCCTGAGAAAAATCGTCGTACCAGAGAGGGTTCATCTTGTGGGGATGGAGCATGAGTGGGGCTGTTGGGGCATGCAGGATGGGATGGTAGATATATGGGAGTAGATCTGAATGTAATAATCTAACTAAAGACGTCAAAACGCACGGTTTTCGAGTTCTCCCACGAGGACCAAAAAGGAAAGGACCATACTTCACACGTAATTACCGGCATAACTAACTTGGGACCTGCAATGTTTAAGTGCGCATGGTTTTCCAGATTCCGTAACATATATTGTTGCGGTTCTGGGACCGCATCTCTCCCAAAGCAATAGCAACATCATACAGCGGCCTTGGACATGTTAGTCCATTAATGTTATCGTTCAGATAGTACCTTTCTCTTGTCTAATGGGACAAATGGACAGTGCGTTGTTAAATCTCAAGTTAGGTCTGATTAAATCTCTGCACTCATTCCTATTCTTTTCTACTCTTCTACTCTTATTCCTGAGGTAAATCCCAGCCACGTGCACTCATTCCTGCTGAGATGGGTCCCAGGCGAAGGCCAAGCAGGCATTACGCGGAACACCCCTCTCTGGCAGGAAATCACAGCCTACGAAATGCACGTGCAGCGAAGTAATTTCCACCCACGGACAGAAAGCGCACCCCAACCACGCATGCCGCTGCACGAACACGTACCGAGGAGATGGAAGAAACGGCACCCTAAATGCTGGTCAACTTTTCAAAGCGCACGTGGGCCGCGCCCTTTTCCAACCATTTCCAATCCCCATCTAATAATTAATTAATATCATCTCCTTCCAATTGCCGAATCCCCATTTAATTTACTTGTGTCGATCCCTCTCTTCCAATCTTTTCCCCTGAATTCATGACATGGAATCAGTGCGACGGACCCGCTTGCTTACCACCGTGCTTAATGGCGACCGCATGCCACTGTATGGGGCATGCTCGATGCAGGCGGACCCGCGCGCTGACCAGTGTACAATGCGGAGTCGCGCGGCAGCCCGTGATAATTCGTCATAGTGCATAAGGGGCACGGAATAACCCACATTTTGGTCGGGTCTGCGCATGGGGTTACAATAACATTTTACCGTCGAGTCTTCGCTCATCACGGATTAGCCACAAATTCCTCCCGCGGACAAGCAAGACATCCACCCGCACCTCCGCCTCGATGCAGCTGCTAACCAGCCAGAGGCATTGCTTGTGCGGCCAGATCGCTTGGCCGACGTGGCGCACCACGAGCAGGCACATTGGCAGCGCCAACCGCAGGTCGCTGGGCACGGCACGGGATTGGTTCCAAGGCGATTCATGTCACGGTGCTTGGACGCGAGACGATTCCGCAGCTTCGAACCATCTGTCCCGGAAGTGAAGTGGAGCGCTTCCGGTCCATGGCGGCCGGCCCGTGTTGCTGGCCGGGACCAACCAGAGCGCCCGATTGGGTTGACGACCATCGCTCGGGTCGTCTCCCCCGCCTCGTACCACCGGATCTAAAAAGGATGCGGTGGTGAGGGAGTGTGTTGAGGGAGAGTCCGTCGTCGTTCCTGAGTTTGTTCCGTTCTTTATTCCTGCGGCTCGTTCGTTGCTGGGACGACCAACCAACCCTTCGCCTGCTGGACTCCGCATTCTACACCACCTCATCGTCTCTCTTCCATCATTGGCTTCTGGCTCCACCCGTGTCCCTCCTTCATTTGCCCAACGTTCACGTCTCATTCTCAGACCGACGCTACCACGAGTGCCACGAACAAGAGACGAAGTGCCAGCTTTCAGGCGTATCTCGCCCAGCAGAGCCAACCCCCCCCCCCCCAAAAAAATAATGTATTGGTCGCGATCGGGCAATCGTGCATGTGCAGTATTGAGAAACCGTTAGCCTCATCACCTCTCCTTTTCTCTCATCGACTCTCTTCATCGGGTTTTGTGTGTCGTGTCCTGGCGCCTTCCTCGTTTAAGTGACGGTGTACAAGATTATAAATCGGAAGATAACTGCTCTGTGTCTGCTTTTGTAATGCTTGTATATTTCCGCACCTTTCACTTTCTTGCTTATCCCTGCTCCAGCCAACAATAACAAACTTTCACTTTGCCACATATCTTCCTTGCCTGCTGTTTAATAAATCCCTTTGTAGAATGTTCCTAGCTCGTTCTTGTCTTTCTTCATTGATTCCAGCATGGTCCGTATCTTAAAACTCAGCCGGGACTTTCCAATGATCCATTCCTTTTAGCCGGTACAGTCCTTGGCAGTGTTTTCGCTTGGCTGCACTCTGATCGGTAATGTTATCCATACGGACAAGGCGTACCGGACCGTTGTCCCTAATAGATCACGTGGTATTTTTAGGTACCCGTTTAACTAGATAGAGGACCCCCAAGTCACGTGGTTGGGTTATTGGCATTCACTGTCCAGTTTTAGCGACCACCACGTCATGGAATTATCGTGTGTGATGGCCTGTAATTCGGGAGTCTGGTGGGGATCCAGATACTTCCCCCACCCCCCCCCGTGGTCTTCTCACCCCCGACCCGGCCCGCAAACAATAATATGCATATATATATTATATACAGTAATGTATAATATTAGTTGTGAGGTCTTGGGTTCGAATCCCGCTCCTGTCAGCAGATGGGAGCGGGTCGAATCCCACTACCTAAATTCGTGGAAGCCAGGCCGTTTAACGCCGACTAAACCTCCCGACGGTCGAGCGGGGTGGTCCTTATCTTCGGGCGGACACGCTCATTGCATTGGGATTTCAGCGCAACGCATCGAGGATGCGTGCGAATGTCAACGCCGCTGTATGGGGGAAGATGATAACGGAGCCCAGTGAGGCAGAGCGGACTTAGTGGAGTACCGAATGGAACGGAAGGACAGCACGATGGGTTGTTCCACGAATCCCACTTACCAAATACAAACAAAATGCAGTTTCTTCTTAGAAGGAAATACATAATTGAACGAATGTTTAAAGGATGATAATGTAACAAATTTAAAAAATAATTCTACGATCGAAGGCCCCGCAACCAATCACAAAGGGTGACAATGAAAATATAAAACCCCCTTTTCTTAAATATACTAGTACTCAGCCTGGCCAAGGACCTGCCCTCTCACAATCTGGTGTGAAGCTTCGTCCCGGCCACACGAAACTTGCAAAGTTAAAATTGATGGCGCCCATCTCTGTCGAGCCTGGAGGGGGAAGGCGCCTCCTCCATCCCCAGCACACGCAGGCAGAATCGCGGCTCCCGTTTGAGTAGCTTTTTCCAAACTCGACATGCGCAAATCTGGCTTCCAGCTGAGAACACTTCTCCCTCATATGGAAACGCCCACTTTCTTTCTACCACTGCTTCTGGGACCATTCACTGCAACCATCGGAGCAACGACAGCCTGTCCACAAGAGGGGTCTTCCCCGTGTGGAACAAATCCAAGTCGTATTATTACACTGCAAGGAAAGCGGGAAAAACATGGGAGTATATAATACAATTGTCGCAGATGTCTTTGTGCCCGATATTTCGCATCGCAGTTCATGGAATCTCTGATGGTAGTTACTCCATTATTCCCAGAAGCCAGTGGCTGAAATTCGAGTGGCCTGGCCGTTTTCTATTATGTGGAGGAATTGCATATTTAGTGTGCAGGAGTATTGGTATTGTTTCACCAGAGGATTCTGGTTTGATTCCTAATCTGTGGCACTATATATATACCAGTATATACTGATATATATATATATATGTATTATATGTATATATAGTTGTTATGGCTGTGGAAAATTCGCAGGACCACCATAAAGGACCTTAGATCAGTTATGACGAAGTAAGTATTATGTGTAGTTAGATTTCCCCACCGTTGTTTTAGAGGGAATTTCCTCCGTGTTCACAGGGCTGCGATCCTTTGAGTTAGCCATTTTTCTTTCTCTATCATTATTTTGGACCAATCATCCCCAACAACCAAATCGCACCACCAACAACGTTCCCAAAACAACTACAAACTCAAACCACCACCACCTTCGCCTCTTTACCTCCACAACTCCACCCCGCAAACATTTCGCTTCACCGCCATTCTCAAACGGACGCCCGCCAGCAACCAAATCGCCACCACCAACACCCTTCCCAAAACCACCACAGCAACTCCCACCACCTTCGCCTTCTACCGAACGTCGTGCCATGGGTGTGAATGGGTTCCTTTCGCCTCGAAAAGCGGATCAAGATGGATCACGCCCACTTTTCATCCATCCATGGCTGAGCATCAGGTGGTGTAGCCCGGCCTCGAACCCGCTGTGATTCCACAAAATTTGCATAGGCGCTCCTCCCCCGGCCTATATAAGCTGCGAGCCACGGCGCCAGCTCGCGCGCAGTCAAGTGGCAGTCAAGTCTGGAGTCGGTGGAGTGGCAAGTCTGGCAGGGCGTCGGAGAACCGACGGAGCTCGAAGGCACACGGCGCAGTGTCGTGCGCAGTTCGAGTGCGGCAGTGTCTGCGGCAGTGTCGGTGGGGCAGAGTCGGAACGGAGCTCGAGGCGGACGCGGAAAGGCAGACGGGGCCGATTGAACGAGAGAGCTCACCGGCTACGGCCAGGGGCACGAAGCCAGGCGCAGCTACGCTGACATCGGCGGGCTGCCCGCCATCGCCGCCACGAGGGCGACGGGTAAGACCCTTCGTCTCGTGACCTGGCCGCTCATCCAGGTTCACGCACATTTGGTCCACGAACCTGTCTGCCACCCTTTGCCTTTAGGGTGGCTTTTTCCTTTGCTTTATGTGTAAAATGCATGTGGTGGGCCGATCTTGAAAGTAAAACTGTTTAAGTGTGCGTGTGAAATAAAGGACTTTAACGGTGGTACTCTGCCTTTGCTTGCTTTCACTGTATACGTGCCTGATTTACGTTGTAATGGCTGTAAATACGTGCCTTGTCTGCACGTGCCCGAAAATAAATGCGCTTGTTAACTGTCTTCCCCGTTTCGTTGGCGTCTTTTCCTGTTGAAAGTTCCCATCTTTGCATTCACGGAAGGAATTGCGTAGGAGGGCGTGTAAGCAACCGGTAAATTAATTCACGTTCCTTCGGGCCGGCGCATAACCACGCTCGGTTATTCACTGAAGCCACGGAACGGACCGCTTAAGCGGTTCGTGTCCTAGGCCGGCCAGCGGCGAGGTACGATCGCCCGGTTAACTACACCGCGCAGGCTACTTAGTAGGTCGAGTTTTGGCGAACAACCCTATCCTGCGCAGGTGGCGATTGGCACGATTTTGGTGGTCGAAAGACCCACCGTGACTAAGCTCCTAGGCGGTAGTTCCAAGGAGGGTCACGACTTGAATTGACCGTTCCGGTGGGCGACGCAGGTTCGCCGATTTGAGCTTACGTGCGCCGATCGCACGCCGGGGGGACCGAAATTCGTAACAATATATATATAGTATTAATTCCATCTTGTTTTCTTTGGTGAATATAAACTATTTTAATTTTAATTTTTGCCTTGCCACAGTATGTAAAGAAAATTTCTGTTTATATTTGCAGACCATAATTCATAACATCGTTGCATACATACTTGAGATAATGTTCCTGCAATAAAGAAGTGTCATGAAGATTAAAGTGGTGGAACTGTTGGTGAATTGTTTCCTTAGCCATTACACCACCCCACCTTTGCTCTACTCGAGGATTACGCGGGCGTACCCCTCTGAATTGAGAAACGCCTCGGCGGCCGCAGAGTTTCTCGGTGCCTAGCGGTGGCCCTACGCCGTTGCTAATTTGACAAGCCGTAAGGTCGCCGTGAATTAATAACGCGGATTATAACTTTCATTTCTACGTTCCCGTAGCAATTCGACAAAGCCGAAAAAAGAAATAGTAAAAAAAAAAAAAAAAAATTTTACCCATTCGTTACCGTCGTCTGGCCGCCAACGTTCAGCCTTATGCCCCCCTCTGGTCGCCTTGACGACCTGAGGCTACCTGCGTCTGCCTTGAAAATTATATTGCGCCGCCGCAGGGCCCCCTTAAGTCACGTCGACTATCAAATCAAAGACTACTGGCAACGCCCACTTTTCGTCTCCACAATTTCTAAGACCTTAAGGCTAAAGTCACATTTGCTCTACGGCCGAATACCGGCGGCTACCCCTCTGAATGAACAGAAAGTGCAGCGGCCACAGAGTTTCTGAGGTGGCCTCAGGATGGCCTACGCCGTATGGCGATATTTACAGGCCAATAAGCGTCGCCAGTGGAACTATAACGCGGAGTATAACTTTTTTCATTTCTACGTTTCCGAGCAATCGACAAGCCGAAAATAAAAAAAAACTCGGTTAAAAAAAAAATTATACCATTCTTACAAGCCGTCTCCGCACGTTCCGCTTTAGGTCCCCCTGCTAGTCGCCTTCGCGAGGCACTTGCGTCTGTCCTTTGAAACTTATATGCCGCCGGCTACGGGAACGCCCTAAGGTCACGCTCACATCAAATCAAAGACGTACGGCAACCCACATTTTCGGTCTCCATGAATTTATAATACGCGTCGGCTCCCGAAAAATAAAAAACATGTGATGACCGTGGAAATATTCCGGCCGCTTATAATCTAGTGCCGTAGATTTTGGAGACCTCCACGCGCCCCTGTGGCAAATGGATCTTCAGGCCTAAATACGCCGTCGGTCCCGAAAAATAAAAACATATGTGCTGCTACAAGGGTACCTTGTGCGGAAATACTGCGCCGCCGTATAACTTGTAGGCCGTTAGACTTTTGAGAACCCACGCCGCCGTGAAAGTTGACCTAGCCTTACTGATGATGACTTGGCAGTATGGAAAAGTAAATCACACTAATACAGATGAGCTCGTCAGTGGGTGGGGTGGAAGGTCAGTATGGGAGCATGTCGCCAGAGAACAGCGGTCGCTGCTTCCACTTTCCGCCGCGTACTCCAGGCGCCTCCGTCTGGCCATCCCCCAGCAGATTGCCGGGCCCGATCCCCATCTCCTTGAGATCTGTGTCAACCTGCTGCAACCCGAGGCACGTGTCGCATGGCTCCTCAACTTCATGAGACTCCCTCGCTGCAGAGAATCTGGTGAGCAGTAGATCAGCGTCGGAAAACGGGCCACATGTCCATACAGCCGCAAACGACGCTCACTGACCTATGCACCGGTAACAAATCTCATCCTGAGTTTTTCTTCTTCACTGGCAGCAAAAAAACCTGCTCGTTTTTGGGACACAAGTGCCGGACCATAGCCGATACCGAAGGATTCTCCGAAGAGACCTAGTACCAAAGAATTAAGCTCCATCTTCAATCCTTGGTCAGAGCAAGTCTCCGCATCCATAGAGCAAAGACTGAAGACCAAGGACCTGAAGACTCGGACATTCGTCCTCGCGCCAGGTACCAGCAGTGCCCCCCACACCCCATGAGCCAGTGAACATCCACTCCCCAAGACACCGCACCCAGACGTACTATGACCTCTGATCACAGCCAGCAAGACATGTATATCACTGCCAGGTTGAGTGAATCTCTCCATGACTCAACATCCTCACCACAAACAGGACACAGACCAGTCGACAGCAGCATCCAAGGTGTCATTTTGAAAGCCTTGAGATCTTATGTTTGACCCAAAAACCCGAATAATCTCAAGCGGCTCCGACTCCTACATCAGCACCTCGAGGGCCCCCAAAAGGATATCTAAAGTCTCCCAAAGATGACTGCATATCTGCGAAAACAAGTCCGAATATTTACATTCCCAAACGATTCACCGCAGCTTGATCCTTTCGACATCCTCCCTAAAATCCAGTCCCATACCAAATGCTGATAGGTGGGGCCAGTACACACCCCTGACGAACTCCCATAACAACTGGAATAAGGCAATGAGTATTGTACCACCACATCTTTACAGCACTCTCATCCAGAGCAGAGTTACAGACATCAGATCATCAGTTTGGTGGCACCCCCACGAAGACCAAGAATCCTCAGGATGCATCCCGATTCCACTGACATCAAACGCATTTACAAGATATCAACATAGGCTGCCAGCAGCCCCGACGAATAGCTCTCGTCTGCGTTCGTGTGAGGACACGAAGAGCAAGGAGTACGGTCAATCGCTTACCTCGTGTTAAAGGCCTGATTGCTCTGAGCACCTGTTGCTCAATCAGATGTGGCAACCCTACTCAGAATTTATTTTGAGCAAGGACCTTGCGCCGGCACTGAGAGCAGCGTCACCCCTCGGTAGTTGTTGCAAGTTCTTGGCGACACCCTTCCCTTTCCAGAAGAGGACAACAAGCCCCTTCCAATCAGTTGGATATGCTGTGTTCCAGTGCAGAGCACAAAACGGCATGTAACGACCATCGAGTGCAGCCATTTCAACCAGCCTAGAATAGTTCGACATGTGGTGCCACAGATCCCGGGCTTTAACCCCATTTCAACGCGGTTCACCGCAGCCGTGTTTCCACAATCGAAGGTGACACAGTTGTGAGGTCAGCAACAGGATTGTAACACCCTGATGTCAAACTCGACAGTCTGGGGGATCAGCCTGTAACAACCGACTTCAAATAACCTGGGCCCACGCGGCCTTCACTTCCGACCTCCTCTGTCAGAGTCCTTACCACTCTCTGCCCTCTAACGCAGTCCTCCAGGGCATGGCGTTGGATGAACGCAAATGCGCAAATTCCCCTGTAACGGGACGAGAATCACCTGTCACAGTGCATGCTCTACCCCCTCACACATTCCTCGCACATAGGGCCTCCTTGTCCACCCTTAGTGCACGTACAGTTTTTACGCAGCTCAAGCTCCCTGAACAGCTCAGCTCTGCATTCAGCCTGGCCCTGCGACTCGTGTCAAATTGGGTATCCAGTTCCCTTGAGCACAAAATCTCTTCTTTGCCTGCGGTGAGTTCCAAGACATCCACTGGCCAACACATACGTGACTGGTCTTGAAGGCCACTCCACAACTCTTCAGGACCCCCACAATACCACCCACACCACACCCACTGTCCACTCAGCCTGTTCGCACACTCCTCAGCTACTCTCTCATCCTTGAGCTTCGCCAAAATCCAGCCTAGGCTGGGATTGTACCATTCTCCAGATTTAAGGTGCAGCTTTTAGAGTTGCTACAACAAGCCGGTGGTCAGTATTGAGGAACTGAGCACTCCGGTAGAACCCCTGCAGTCTGGATCATCCTCCAGCGACCGTTCAACGAGGACATGGTCAATCTCCTTTGCCACACCGCCAGCGTTGAAATACCAAGTCCAGCGATGAGCTTGTGGGCGCTGAAACATGAACCAGCCACCCTAAGTCATACTTCTTGCAAATCAAGGAAAACTTAGTGCCTATTCTGGTTCATAGCTTCCTGACCCATGGGACAACACATGTCTCATAACCATCCCTATCAGTTCCAGTCGATGCATTGAAATCCCCCAAGACTAGAAGTGTATCTCGTTCAGGGCACTGATCAACCACAGACTCGAGCGTGCGCGTAGAATGCCTTCCTCACGTGAGGTCCTCGCCTCAGTCGAGCAAGACAGAGACCAGGGGAAATGACACCTAAGGAGTGACGAATTCCTTAGTCTCATAATACGCTCGTTGACCGGTTACCTCAATTATCATTGGGTCAGCTATTTGACTCAGCTACAGCAAACTCCTTGAGTATGGAACCATCCGAGCGACCAGACCAATAAGTAGGTGTAAACCACCCACCATACTTCGTCGCAATCCGGTCTCCGAACCTCAGCAGAGTGCTGCAATACCGATGTCCAAAACGCTTAGCTCAGATGATAACAGAGACAGGTGATCATCCTCTCTTCGATAGGACATTCCATGGCACCCACCCGAAGGACCGCCTCAGTTAAAACCCAAGGAGACCGCGTCGGTGGACGACACCTCAGCCACCATCCCACACATCTCCCGCAATCTGACCCAGGATGTTACCCCTGGGTTTCCCTCCTTTATCAAAATTGGGGTCCCGAAGCTTTGCCCAATCCCTCATCCGGTGAGCTGCCCTGCGAGGAAAGCTAGCAAGGAGGTACTCCCACGAGTGGTTTTCAGATTTTTTTGCGTTTTTGTGTTTTGCGAATGAAGGGTTTTACGGTGGCCGAGTCAAATCTTACCCACCAAGTTTGGTGGGGAGCGGTGGGGGTTGGGAAAGAAAACAGACAAATATGGGTGTTTCGGTAAGATGGAAGTGTTTGTGGACAGCTCGTCTCCCCAGAAAAAGCGGCAGCGGAGGTCTGGATAAGTTCAATGGGTCCTAGATACGTACCTGTGGATGCATTGGGGATACAGGGGTGTGCGGATGTTGGCCTAATGGTTGATGATGGGAACCGAACCGCCTCCTCCTAGCGCCAAGACCCTTGTGTGTATCTTTGCCAGACATGAGTAGTCATTTTCAAAGCTCGGAGTGGAAGTGAAACAGAAAAGTCTGATTTAAGGAGGTAGTATAAAACCCGTTTTATCTTCCATGATCAAATCGAGGCGATATTCTTACACATCAGCCTGCTGCGGAGCTATGAGTTTCGTGTTTTCCTGCATATCAAACATGACATTTGCTTTTCTAAAGTCAAAGAGTTCATGGAAATCGACAAAACGTTTTGAAAATTTTGTGTGGATAATTGTTTTTTTTTTTTTGGTTTTTAAAAAAATCTTTTTGTCCTGATGAGTTTAAAGTTCATTTGTTCAGAGGAATTTTGTCTATTTGCTTTCTTCGTTGCTTACAGCACCCGAATTTATTTTGGCTTTCCGACAAACTTCCTTTCTGCTCATAGTCTGGAATTCAATCTGTCTCGTTCATCACAAACTGTTAAAAAACAAAAAAACTATTTATACGAGCAGACTGTGCTTTGGGAAAGGGCACATCTATTAATTACATGTACAAGAGTGCAAGGGAATGGAAAATTGATTAAATTAATATAAATGAAGAAAGCAGGGATATAGTAGAGAAAAGGAATGCAGACAGATTGTGGGATAGTGGAGAAAATAGGTGGGGAAAACGAGGAGAGGAAGGGTTTACGGAGCTGGAGGAAAAGTGGGGGCGTGAGTGGTGGGGTCACTGTGTTGTAACTAATAATCGATGGCTTTAAAGATGTCAAACGAGTCATCCCAAGAGCTGTTTCTGCTTGTCGTTTCAGCCAGGGACCAACGATGCCATGTCCTGTTGTTCCTTGTTTTTTTTGTTTGTGTTGGGGGTGGGGGGGTGGGGTAGTTTGATTCTAGATTCTGATTCCATGATGTACCATTACTTTCGTTCAAGTCGTCCGGTTCTGCCAAGCCTGTTTCTTCTGGAAAGGATTTTATTGCAGTGGTATTGCCATTGGCTATCCCAGCAGTAGTTTCGGCAGGAATTTTAACGGCCAGGGTGCCGAGATGGCTCGCCCACTCTTCGTGAAGAACCCATGGGAACGTTAACGTCCACCCAACTAATGCCGACAGATTGGACGCCCTTTTATGGCCGACGCACACACCACATCGATCAATCCGCTACCTGTTAAACAGGCGGATAACAGTTTAAGCTGTTTCGGGATTCGAACCCAGGCTTAGACAGCTCGAGCGAATTGCGTACCTCTAGAGTCTAGAGCTATCGAGTATAGACTCAGACTCGAGAGCAGGTGTTAACCTTTTGTTTTTTGAACATTTTAGAGAATAAGATTGCAGATGTGAAGGCGGAACATGGGATATATGCTCGAAATGATATCGCCTTACTCGTACATTAACATTTTCACAGGTTTTCAACCAGGACAATGGTTGTAGGGATGATATAACCCCTATCTCCCCCCCCCCGCCCCCACCTCCCTCAAAACCAAAGTTGTCCGTTGAGGTGAATTGTGATTGATAGAGCCAGACATACAGGTATCTCGGAGTCGGACAACTGAGCCAGTGAGGAGTAGTCGAGTGGATTAAGAAAATGCATTTGGCAACAACCTCTTGCCCCCCCCCCTCCCCCCACCGTCTCGCTCCGAAGTCGGAGCATTGCCTCCGTGTGAAGAAACCAAGATGCGAATCTATTGAAATTAGTGAGTGTACGAGGGCAATTAGGATCACTCCATTCACAGGGCACACCCTTAGGTCTATTCAATTGCTGATGCTCTGGCCATGATGTCCATGGTTACCTGTGTGTGCTACAAGTCACATTACGCATCCTTGAACATTAGAAAGCCAGGCTGAGAGTTACCCTGAAAGAAAAACACACTGACGTTCATAATCAAACAGTACCATCAATGAGATTTCCATGTTTCCTCATCCATCCGTGAATCATGCACAAGGGATATAAATACTACAAAAAAAAGTTTTAATTCGACATTTAAACAATTAATATCATTTTTAATATGCACAATTTGTATATATATATTGTTACGAATCTGCGCCCGCCAGCGTGCAGACAGCCTTTTTAGCCGAATCGCGCCATACGCCCACCGAGACGGACAATTCAGTCGACGACTTTCCGGAACAACGCCGAAAAACCAGTCACGGGTGTGCTCCAAAGCGCACACCACGCCTAGTCAATATTCCTACCCCGCGCGACAGCGTCAATCGCCGAATTTCGATATACCTAATATTTCGCGCAGTGCCTATACCAGAGACCGATACCTCAGCGACGTCTTTGCTTACGGTTCGTCCGTTGGGAATAACCGAGACGCGACGACGTATTATCGCGAACCTCGCTGTACCCGATCTTTCTATCGCTATTCAAATAAGCCCTAGCTATTCCGAGCAAATAGCAGCTCAATTGGGGAAAGGAGGACACAACGAACGCGTGACATTTAAAACAAGCACATTTATTTTTTACACGCTATACAATCAACAATGAATTAGGTCCGGAAGGGAACAAGACGCTAGCAAAAAACAAAGCACATACAACAGTCTATATTTATTATTCACACAGCTACTTAACAACAGTGTATACTTAACGGGACACGCGCCACAAACTGTCGCCAAAATAAAAAGGAAACCCCTCAAAACAAGGGTCAGACTGACCCGTAGGCCTTTATAAAGCTGACGACTTGCGACCAACGATCCACGAGACCGGTTTGCAGATTACCTCCACCTCCTGGTGCCTCGATGCGACCCGCAGGACGTCCGTCCCCACGGCAGCTAGCGTAGCGCGGCTTGACCAGGCCTGCCAACGGCCGACGTATTCGGCCTCAAGCCGGCGACGTTGAAGAACAACAGGTCGTGAGCTCTATTTGCTAAGAACCCGTCCGTCCCTCATGTGATGCTCAAACGTTCCGAAGCCCGATCACCTCAGACCGTTGGCGCTGCTGGCGAGCTCTCTCCGGCCTCTCCACACGAACGGCGCATCTGCCCGCCACAGCAGGTTCGGACACCGCCCCCAGTTCGCGTGTCCTCCGCTCTCCTGGACTTCTCCCTGACTGTGTTCTACAGGCTTCAGGCTTCCACTCGGTCAGACTCCGAACTGGCGCTCCGCTCGGCCTTTTATAGGCTCGAGAGACGAGATCTGACCTCCGCTCTCCGACCTTCGCCCCCACAGGCCCGCCCCTTTCTCTCTTTGATCCGAATTCCAAGGCGAAGCTTCCACAGAGCGTGACGTGCGCAGATCACCAAACTTGCGCGCGAGGCAAACCCTCCGCGTGTGCCTGCAGCGATTGCTGTCGATCTGCGACTCGCCGCGGCTGGTGCAAAGATGGCGTCGCTTCGGGGATGAAGGTGTGAGGCCGATGTTATTCGGGTTGGTCGATTGGGGGAGATACGGTTTAGGAGATGGTGAGGAGATGTTGTTGTTGAAGGCGGATGTGGAGAGGGTGGTTGGTGGTTGACGTGGTGTTTGTGGGTGGCGTTGGTGGAGAAGGTGGTTGGTGGTTGGCGTTGTGGTTGGTCCAAAATAACGATAGTAAAAGAAAAACGGCTAACTCAAAATCACAGCCCTGTCCACACGGATAAGTCCATTAAACAACGTGAGAGAAATCTAACTGACCCGGACTTATCGGCAAAACTGAACTCAAGGACCTATATGGTGTTCTTGCGAATTCCACAGCCGTAACAATATATATATATATATTAATATATATATATATATATATATATACGGTATAAATATATATATTATAATATAATATATATATATACGGATAATATATTGTCGAGGCTCGTGAGGAGCTGGGAACACACAACGGATCAGAAAGAGAGCGGAGCGGACAAAATCGAGGAGGGGTCGTCAGGCAACTAACAAACCATCAGGTTTTTAATTAATTAAATCCACCAAATTGATTTTGGATGAAAGTCATTCAGAGATGCCATGCTTGTAGCAATTACTTGCTTCTACACCGTTTTACATTTCGTCGGTATATATATAATATATATATATATATATATATATATATATATATATATGACAATAATTATATTGCCGCATTGCAGAAAAATATTTTGTCATAAGTTGCCTTGATATGGATGTGCTGGTAAGAAAGTGACACACATCGCCTTCATTAAAGAGAGAAAAAAAACATTTATTTTTTAAATTCTGAGCGAAGAAGAAGAAGAAGAAGAATCTTCCTACGTGTGTAAGTGTCGCGCATGCGCATTCGTCCCGCCCTGCCCAACCGCGGTAAGATGGCCGCGTTGGGCAGTTTTGGCTTCAGGCGGCGCTTCGCAGGTGTTGCCGCCTCTGTGCCACCTCAACCGTTGCAAAACATTCAGCAGTTGTCGCTGCGAAGTGGCGCGCATTTCACCCGGAGTTGAGGCGCAGCCTTGAGGAGGCGCAGAGTTCCGGTGCACTGAATCTGAGACGGCAGGAAGCTGAAGGAGTTTCCGCGGAGTGCGGCTCTGTACGATCTGTCAGACACGCGGCACGTCGCGTATGTTCGACTCGTCATCGAACGAGTTTGCTCCGTGGTGGTTATTGATGTGCACGTCATGTCTCTGCGTGATTATTTGTGAACCCATCTTGAGTGTGTTGAAGTCCTCGTCTCGTCTTGGTACCTACCTGACTCGACCTGACTCTACCCTCAACCCTCCACACACCTGTGGTCCTTACCGTCGTGCCCCTATCTACCTTTCTTGCCATCACTCCCTCCCAGCCGCCCCCCCCCCCCACACAATCGACCTTCACTATATTAAACCCATTCCACACACTCCACTACCATCTCCACTCACCACCTCTCCACTCACCACCATCTCCACTCACCACCCATCTCCACTCACCACCATCTCCACCTCACCACCATCTCCACCACCACCATCTCCATCCACCACCATCTCCACTCACCACCATCCCCACTCACCACCATCTCCACTCATCACCATCTTCACCAACCCTCTTCATCACTCTTCCACCACCAACCTTTCATCTTTTGCGATCCCTTGTAATTAACTCTACAATAACACGTAACACTGTTATTACATATAACCAAGTTACCCGTGAGTTGACCATTGTTTATTGGGATTTGTTGATAACTACAATGCGTGATTGTTTAAACAATGTTGTCGTCTATCCCATGAAAGCTCTGTAGGAGTTATGGTTTTGTCGGAGTCCTGTTGACAGCTGACAGCTGTGACCCCCACCCATCAACGGATTAATGCCGGTGAAACGTGTCCATGTTTTTGCACGTGCACCGTGGACCTGGGGGCACGGCACGGCGACTGCAGTGGACCCATTGTGTACGGTGTGGTCCATGTGGTGCTGTGTGGTTGCGGTTTGGCGATGCGTGCGGCTATGGTGCCAGTATGGCATGAAGTAGACAGTAGTGGACCACTGGAGAGAGACACGGACACGAGGACAGATTGAAAATTGAGGAGAATGAGCCCATTATGAGTTTAACAAAAAAGAGTGTTAAGAGTACCTATACAACGAAGCCAATAGAAGATCCATAAAGGAATGATACCTGTGAAGTCCCAGTATACGTGTGTGATTGGGGTGCAAGAATATATGCTGGAGTAAGCCAGTAGTAGACAATGCTAGAATGTGTAGAGCATATTGCTGGCATGGGCTAGGGGGTATGACGGAACTCGGTGACGTGGGAAATGGCGTGGCCCACGGTGGCACTGCAATGAGCGTGGGCCGCTGGCCATGTTGGTGGGTCCACGGTGGTTGTGTGGTCCATGGTGGCACGGCTCAGTTGACCTTTGATGGTGCTGTGTGGCGTGGTGCGAAGCTGGTGTTGGCCAGTGGCGTGCGTGTGGCCCGAGTGGCGTGGGGGTTCGTTGCAGCAGTGGATAGTCTCGAAGTCCTGTCTCTGTCCTAACTCCTGTCTCAGTAGATGGACGTCCTCCTGTCTCAGTGATGCGAATCTTCTCTGTCTCTGTCCAGTAGATGCGAACGCTTCTGCTCTCTGTTCAGCTAGATGCGACGTCTCTGTCTCTGTCTCAGTAGATGCGAATTTCGCTCTGTCTACTAAGATTGCGAACGTTCTCTCTCTGTCTCAGTAGATGCGAACGTTCTCTGTCTCTGTCTCAGTAGATGCGAACGTTCTCTGTCTCTGTCTCAGTAGATGCGAACGTTCTCTGTCTCTGTCTCAGTAGATGCGAACGTTCTCTGTCTCTGTCTCAGTAGATGCGAACGTTCTCTGTCTCTGTCTCGTAGATGCGAACGTTCTCTGTCTCTTCTCAGTAGATGCGAACGTTCTCCTGTCTCTGTCTCAGTAGAGCGAACGTTCTATGTCTCATGTCTCAGTACGATCGAACGTCTCTGTCTCTGTCTCAGTAGATGCGAACGTTCTCTGTCTCTGTCTCAGTAGATGCGAACGTTCTCTGTCTCTATCTCAGTAGATGCGAACGTTCTCTGTCTCTGTCTCAGTCGAGATTGCGAACGTTCTCTGTCTCTGTCTCAGTAGATGCGAACGTCTCTGTCTCTGTCTCAGTAGATGCGAACGTTCTCTGTCTCTGTCTCAGTAGATGCGAACGATTTCTCTGTCTCTGTCTTCAGTAGATGCAACGTTCTCTGTCTCTCTGTCTCAGTAGATGCGAACGTACTCTGTCTCTGTCTCAGTAGATGCGAACGTTCTCTGTCTCTGTCTCAGTAGATGCGAACGTATCTCCTGTCTCTGTCTCAGTAGATGCGAACGTTCTCTGTCTCTGTCTCAGTAGATGCGAACGTTCTCTGTCTCTGTTCAGTAGATGCGAACGTTCTCTGTCTCTGTCTCAGTAGATGCGAACTTCTCTGTCCTCTGTCTCAGTAGATGCGAACGTTCTCTGTCTCTGTCTCAGTAGATGCAATGTTCTCCTGTCTTCAGTCTCAGTAGATGCGAACGTTCTCTGTCTCAGTCTCAGTAGATGCAACGTTCTCTGTCTCTGTTCTCAGTAGATGCGAACGTTCTCTGTCTCTGTCTCAGTAGATGCGACGTTCTCTGTCTCTGTCTCAGTTGATGCGAACGTTCTCTGTCTCTGTCTCAGTAGATGCGAACGTTCTCTGTCTCTGTCTCAGTAGATGCGAACGTTCTCTGTCTCAGTCTCAGTAGATGCGAACGTACTCTGTCTCAGTCACAGTAGATGCGAACGTACTCTGTCTCTGTCTCAGTAGATGCGAACGTTCTCTGTCTCTGTCTCAGTAGATGCGAACGTTCTCTGTCTCAGTCTCAGTAGATGCGAACGTTCTCTGTCTCAGTCACAGTAGATGCGAACGTACTCTGTCTCCAGTCTCAGTAGATGCGAACGTTCTCTGTCTCTGTCTCAGTCACAGTAGATGCGAACGTTCTCTGTCTCAGTCACAGTAGATGCGAACGTTTCTCTGTCTCTGTCTCAGTAGATGCCGAAACGTTCTCTGTCTCTGTCTCAGTAGATGCGAACTTCTCTGTCTCTGTCTCAGAGATGCGAACGTTCTCTGTCTCTGTCTCAGTCACAGTAGATGCGAACGTACTCTGTCTCTGTCCTCAGTAGATGCGAACGTACTCTGTCTCTGTCTCAGTAGATGCGAACGTTCTCTGTCTCTGTCTCAGTAGATGGAACGTTCTCTGTCTCTGTAGATGCGAACGTTCTCTGTCTCTGTCTCAGTAGATGCGAACGTTCTCTGTCTCTGTCTCAGTAGATGCGAACGTTCTCTGTCTCTGTCTCAGTCACAGTAGATGCGAACGTTCTCTGTCTCAGTCACAGTAGATGCGAACGTTCTCTGTCTCTGTCTCAGTCACAGTAGATGCGACACGTTCTCTGTCTCTGTCTCAGTCACAGTAGATGCGAACGTTCTCTGTCTCAGTCACAGTAGATGCGAACGTTCTCTGTCTCTGTCTCAGTAGATGCGAACGTTCTCTGTCTCAGTCACAGTAGATGCGAACGTTCTCTGTCTCTGTCTCAGTAGATGCGAACGTTCTCTGTCTTCAGTCACAGTAGATGCGAACGTTCTCTGTCTCAGTCACAGTAGATGCGAACGTTCTTCTGTCTCAGTAGATGCGAACGTTCTCTGTCCTCTGTCTCAGTAGATGCGAACGTTCTCTGTCTCTGTCTCAGTAGATGCGAACGTTCTCTGTCTCTGTCTCAGTAGATGCGAACGTCTCTGTCTTCTCTGTCTCAGTCACAGTAGATGCGAACGTTCTCTGTCTCAGTCACAGTAGATGCGAACTTTCTTGTCTCTGTCTCAGTCACAGTAGATGCGAACGTTCTCTGTCTCAGTCACAGTAGATGCGAACGTTCTCTGTCTCTGTCTCAGTAGATGCGAACGTCTCTGTCTCGGTCACAGTAGATGCGAACGTTCTCTGTCTCTGTCTCAGTAGATGCGAACGTTCTCTGTCTCTGTCTCAGTAGATGCGAACGCCTCTCTGTCTCAGTCTCAATAGATGCGAACGTACTCTGTCTCAGTCACAGTAGATGCGAACGTACTCTGTCTCTGTCTCAGTAGATGCGAACGTTCTCTGTCTCTGTCTCAGTAGATGCGAACGTTCTCTGTCTCAGTCTCAGTAGATGCGAACGTTCTCTGTCTCAGTCACAGTAGATGCGAACGTTCTCTGTCTCTGTCTCAGTAGATGCGAACGTTCTCTGTCTCTGTCTCTGTCACAGTAGATGCGAACGTTACTCTGTCTCTGTCTCAGTAGATGCGAACGTACTCTGTCTCTGTCTCAGTAGATGCGAACGTTCTCTGTCTCTGTCTCAGTAGATGCGAACGTTCCCTGTCTCAGTCACAGTAGATGCGAACGTTCTCTGTCTCTGTCTCAGTAGATGCGAACGTTCTCTGTCTCAGTCACAGTAGATGCGAACGTTCTCTGTCTCTGTCTCAGTCACAGTAGATGCCGAACGTTCTCTGTCTCAGTCACAGTAGATGCGAACGTTCTCTGTCTCTGTCTCAGTCACAGTAGATGCGAACATTCTCTGTCTCAGTCACAGTAGATGCGAACGTTCTCTGTCTCTGTCTCAGTAGATGCGAACGTTCTCTGTCTCAGGCACAGTAGATGCGAACGTCTCTGTCTCTGTCTCAGTAAGATGCGAACTTCCTCTGAACGTTCTCTGTCTCAGTAGATGCGAACGTTCTCTGTCTCTGTCTCAGTAGATGCGAACGTACTCTGTCTCAGTTCGAGTTGATCTATCTCTTGCTTTCTCCTCCGTTTCTTTTTATTTGTGCTTGATTACCCTCCTATTGTCTGTATTCCTTTGTAAAGCCGAGTTGTGTATCATGAACCTTTCACCCTCCAGTGTAACCTTTTACATTTTTTTATTTTAACATCATCTACCATGCATTGTCATTTACACGTCACCATGCTATGTAGTTATAAATAAGATAACGGCTCACTTCCCAATTTTTGGTTACATGAAGAAGTGGTTGTGGTTTGTGGTTTGTGGTTCCTTCTCTTGGGCTTGTATCGTTTTAACATCTTTACAACAAGCGGTTCCTGTAGCGATGGTTTCGATGTTTCATTGATACCCCCTCTGTGGTTGAACTCGCATGTAATTCTCACCCCATTCTTGTTCCAGGTTGTGGAAGCGAGTGCGTTTTCAACACATCCCCTCGGTAACGAACATTTTGGTTTCCGGGTTATCGACGTGCCAAACCTTTCCCACTAATCGCTACCCGAGAGTGACTTGCTTATTGTTCGTGTAGTTGTTGCATCGATGAGATGAGTTAAATGATCGTTCTTAGATCCTTGAATTGTTTTGAAGAAAGAATCTGGTCCTTGACTAGATCCCCACAATGGGGTTGTGGGAGGTGATTGGGATTATCGATTCCTTATTGATAGGTTTCTTTCATCTCAAAATATTTAATGAGTTGAGTTGAGGTATTACTCGGCTCTTCCATGAGCCTTCATCTCTATGGACGCTTTGAGTCCAACCGTCATAAGGTTATTGTTGCAGTCATCTCCGTATATTCGTTCTTCTAGGATTGGCGGTGTTCTATGGCTCTCCAGTCCGATCGAATGCCAGTCCATCCCATCACCTGTAATTGGCAGGTGCGTCAGCAAGTTGATGATTAAATCGATAATGATTGCTCGTGTTGGTTTATATCATTTTTACCACTTGCGTCAGCACTTGGAAAAGGTGTTTGTTCGTGCCAATGTATATGGTTTGGTATTTCCCATGAAGTTGGGAGGAAGGGGTGGGGGTTGAGCGGAGGATGCTCTGGTGTGCAGTGGTAGGGGCAGGGGTGGGAGGGGAGGATTCTCTGGTGAAAGTGTTTGGGATGCCCCATGAGTGGGGTGGTGGTGGGGGAGGATGTCGCAGTTTTCTGCTAGGGTGGAACCAAACCGTTTCTCCAGAATGGAGGAATGCTTAAACATTGAAGTGCGAGAACAATAATCTTTTTTTTTGTTTGTTTATTATTACTTCCGCCACCGAAGGTGAAGGAGGTTGTTTTCACCCCTCTCTGTTTGTGTACAGAATATCTCAAAAAGTTGTGGACGGGTTCGGTGTCTGACA
>CM068966.1:53585264-53617555 GCA_035128595.1 Eptatretus atami
CTGTATATGCTCCGACTGAGGCGAGTGATCTCACCACGAAGGATGCATTCTATTCCGTGCTCGAGTCTGTGGTTGACCAGTGCCCCAGGCGAGATTCTCTCCCAGTCTTTGGGGATTTCAATGCATCAACGGGAACTGATAGGGATGGTTATGAGACGTGTGTTGGTCGCCATGGGTCTGGAACTGTGAGCCAGAATCTCTCTTCCGTCCGCTCTCTCTTCCGTCCGCTCTCTCTTCCGTCCGCTCCTCTCTTCCGTCCGCCTCTCTCTTCCTTCCCGTCCGCTCTCTCTCCGTCCGCTCTCTTTCGTCCGCTCTCTCTTCCGTCCGCTCTCTCTTCCGTCGCTCTCTCTCTTCCGTCCGCTCTCTCTCTTCCGTCCGCTCTCTCTCTCCGTCCGCTCTCTCTTCCGTCCGCTCTCTCTTCCGTCCGCTCTCCTGCTTCCGTCGCGCTCTCTCTTCCGTCCGTCTCTCTTCCGTCCGCTCTCTCTTCCTCCGCTCTCTCTTCCCTTCCGCTCTCTCTCCGTCCGCTCTCTCTTCCGTCGCTCTCTCTTCCGCCGCTCTCTCTCTCTGCTCTTCCGTCCGCTCTCTCTCTCTTCCGTCCGTCTCCTCTCTCTTCCGTCCGCTCTCTCTCTCTCTCCTCTTCCGTCCGCTCTCTCTCTCTCTCTCTTCCGTCCGCTCTCCTCTCTCTTCCGTCCGCTCTCTTCTCCCGTCCGCTCTCTCTCTCTCTCTTCCGTCCGCTCTCTCTCTCTCTCTCTCTCTTCCGTCCGCTCTCTCCTCTCTCTCTTCCGTCCGCTCTCTCTCTCCTCTCTCTCTCTCTCTTCTCTCTCTCTCCGTCCGCTCTCTCTTCTCTCTCTCTTCCGTCCGCTCTCTCTCTCTTCCGTCCGCTCTCTCTTCGTCCGCTCTCTCTTCCCTCCGCTCTCTCTTCCGTCCGCTCTCTCTCCGTCGCTCTCTCTTCCGTCCGCTCTCTCTTCCGTCCGCTCTCTCTTCCGTCCGCTCTCTCTTCCGTCCGCTCTCTCTTCCGTCGCTCTCTCTTCCGTCCGCTCTCTCTCGTCCGCCTCTCTCTTCCTCCGCTCTCTCTTCCTCCGCTCTCTCTTCCCTCCGCTCTCTCTTCCCTCCGCTCTCTCTTCCTCCGCTCTCTCTTCCTCCGCTCTCTCTTCCTCCGCTCTCTCTTCCCTCCCTTCTCTCTTCCCTCCGCTTCTCTCTTCCCTCCGCCTCTCTCTTCCCTCGCTCTCACTTCCCTCCGCTCTCTCTTCCCTCCGCCCTCTCTCTTCCCTCGCCCTCTCTCCTCCCTCCGCCCTCGTCTCCCACCACTGTCCTTTGAAGATATCGGGGAACCATGGACGATACCGGCCATTACAGATGCTTGTGTTTGGAATGGTCTGTCGTCTGTCATGTAGCTTGAAGCGCAAGTATGTGCTAGAATCTGTACATTACATGGATAGCCTTGGCACCGTTTCAGAATTGTTTTTCCATAAACACTCGTCTTTGCTGCAGGCTATTAATAGTGCACAAGTTCACTGAATTTTTTCTCCTGTGGAAGCAAATTTTGATTCTTTGCTTTGCCTACTTCTCTTGTGGAATCCTTGTCATGTTTATTCATCATTTATTTATTTTGGGGAATGCCTTAAAGGATTTGTTTATCAGTCAGCTTTATCAGGAAAAGAAAAGAAAAAAAAGACATAATTGGTGTGCACTTGTCTGTACGTGGGAAGGAGGGAGGATGTGAACACACTCTGATTGCATATATTTGTATTTCCGTGTCTGTTGCTTTAATGTGTCTTCATCTCAAATGCCAAGTTATGTCTTCACCTGCCGTCACAGCCGGAACCAGCTAACGGTTTTACCTGCCTCACTTTGCCGGCTGCCTCTGCAAGTTCTGAATGCCAGCAACAACAAGATTTGCTCCCTGCCCAAGGAGATCGGCCAGCTCAAAGAGCTGTCATCTTTGGTGAGAACTTGGCACTTCGTGGGACTTGTATCGATGATGTAATGAGTGTACCTGTGATGCACTTGAAACCAAATGTGTGAATGCAAGACGAGGTGCATATAACGGAGCAGATGTTACTGTGCAATGTGGTCATCTTTTATTAAATGATTATGCTGTGATTTTTGAAACTTGTAATATTTATATTTATATTCTGCACATTTTTCTACTTTGTTTTGTTGTTTTAATGTTGTTTGAGGCATTGTGACATCTGAGACCAGGAGAAACTAAGCGAGTTTCCATCCCCTTAGTTTGCAATTCCAATTTGGTGTTCAAACAAGTCTGATATCTATCATATAGTGAAAGTCGTCAGACAGACAGACACACACCTTGGTTCATTCACTCCAGTTTATCTGGAGATCATGACTGAACTGTTGTTTCCTTTGCTCAGAGGTTCCATCACTTGAGACAGCTGAAGCACAACTTACTTGCACGCTGAAGGACCAAATTGTATTCGGGTTTTGGGAACGTACCCCTCGATTTAATTAAAGCTTGGTTGTCACTTGATGTATTCTGCTGCAGTTCATGAGTAGCTTGGGTATTGATGACTTGAGATGATAAGAGGGAGATTGCTTCAACGTTTTACCTTTAAAAACGGGGAAATGCGTGATATATCGTGTCTGTGTGCCGTGGGAAGCCGTATCGTCTGTGAAACCATTTACTTTACCTTTTGCCTCCAACCATTGAGTACACCCATTGATCAATGTGGTTTCTTTCTTTTTTTTATGAAGGAGACTGCTTTTATGATGGTGTTTCTATAACTTCACATTTTAACATGAAGCTCAGGCTTATGGAAGAGCTGGCTTCTACGTATATCGCGTGGAGGGCTAAGATGTTGGTAGACATCAGTGTACTTGTACATGAATTACACACATCAGTACACGACAATATACAAACAAACATGGCACAGTCTATGGGATTTGAACCTGGTTTTCTCACATCGTGGGCCAGCGGATCACTTGTAAACCTTTAACGGGCCACTTGCTCATTTTCTAAAAAATATTCATAACTTTGGTTCGGTTATTGAGTGAGAATTTCCAATGGCCTGACCTTTCACCTTGGTACTAGTTTGATTTACCAGATTTGTTTAGTTGTGAGTTGTGGAGCAAATGAATGACTTGGTAAAACCACCACATCTGTCGTTGCACTATGTCGCCAAAATATTGGCATAACATTTTGAGATATTTTAATCCAAGTTTTTAAAGCTTTTGACACCCAATGCAATCGAGGCATGTGAGCCCTCCCCCCACCCCCCAGATTATTTATTTAGGACCGAAAGAGCATTTCCTTGTTAATGTTGGGCCCAAAGCACTTGGTTACCAAACTGGAGTTTCTCTAAAAACATAGAGCAACGTTTAGTTCCGCTTGATCCCTCACCTACTGTACGTCTCAAATGTAAAACAATACAAGTCTCTTTATTTATTCTTTGAATGTTTCATGAAAAGTGCAGCTTTTATAGTAGGTGTTTAAGATTGATAATATAATTGAATCAAAATAATAATCCATTACTTTGGTACGTTTGATTAATGTGTTTTTTTTTTTGTGAACATCGAATCTAATCTCTTGGAAGAGCAAGGTGACTGAGGGTTAAAAGGAGATTTTCTAGTGAGGGCAGTGTTGTCACATTTGAACAAAAATTGAGGGAATGAACAAACAACAAAAGAGGAGGGTATTAAACACAGTAACCTGCAAGTCACAGCTTGATTAGGTATGGTTAATGGGGGTTAGGATGTACTGATGGTAGGGATGGGGGATGACGTGAGATGATGGTACACCATCAGCTCGAAGCCCTGGAGGGAACAGTGCAATTCATCGGCCTCAGAAAGGCAGTTCCACAAATGGGAAAAGAGAGTCGAGTTGTGCAGTAAGCCTGGATTGTGACAGATTAACCATGATGGAGTCACTGGGAGAACATTTGCTTCTTGAGGCCTCGATGGTCGGAGAGCAGAGGGAGCTAGGCCGGAGGATAGGTGCTTAAATAATGGGCCACTGATCGGCCTGGGACCTGAGAGCAACAGGCCTTGTGCTGAGGCCTCATCGTGGGAGATTGCAATAATATTGTGCTGTGGATTACACGGACTGATAGTTACAGATCGGTCTCTGGAACTCCTTCTGAATACATTTGCCCAGAGTGCTGGCAGAAGTATTGAAGGTAGTAGTTTGTATTGTCGAAAGGTTTCTTTGTTTATTCCGCAAGTGCTGATCATTTGCTTCTCTCTGAGTTATTCCCCAAAAATGTTGCATGTGCTGCACACATTGAAAATGCCCAAGGCAAACTAGAATAATGTGTTGGCTGTCTGCGATGACTGTTGGGAACATTTAAAGTTGGTCCTTGGCCCAACGTTTTCCAAAACAGGTGTACTTGTTGCACGTGATTATGCAGGTGTGCCTTTATTATCTCATTTGTACTTTTACACTTTACTATTATCATATTCAGGACCTTCACCGATTCAAACTTGTTTGCATTACTTCTCCCAAATTATGTCAAACTATCATCTCCAGAAAGTACCGTCCATCTCGGTCACAGTCTCATGGACAGTTTATTTTGATGTACATTGCTGTTTTTGTATTTCAGGACATCAGCTGTAATGAGATCCAGGTGTTGCCTCAACAGGTCTCTGGCCTGAATGCTTTGCGCGACCTAAGTGTACGGCGGAATAACCTTGTTAGCCTACCTGACGGTGAGTCTTCCCATAGTTGCGTTGGATGTATAGCAAAAGTGTTGGAAGGTTTGAATGCGTTTGTTCCTCCATATTTTTTTCATTATGGAAACTTAAGAACATTTAGTTTAAAGAGGGATATTTTATTTGGATATCTCGCTCACCTGCCTGGAGCTCAGGAGCCATATCCTGCTTTTCTTTTTCTTGTACTTTTTTGGAGGTGGTTCCCTTCACCACCGAAGGTGGAGGGAGGTTTTGCTTTCACCTCTGTCTGTCTCTGCACCTCTGAGCAGGATATCTCAAAAAGTTGTGGACGAATTCAGACGAAACTTGGTGGACAGGTTGGGTGTGTGACAGGGACGAATTGGTTAGATTTTGATGAAGGCTGGATCCAGATATGAGAATTTTTAACTGATTCTTCACCATTGAGAGATGGGGCCAAAATCTATTTACGGCATGATATTTCAAAAAGTTGTGTACGGATTATGACAACATGGTGGATGAATTGGTTAGGTGAAAATAAACTGATTAGATTTTACTTGAGGTCTGGATGCAGATCCATCTATCAGTGGGATACAAAACATAAACTGTTCAGCCTGCCGGAGGTATGCGCTCTACTGGGCGCTGTTCTTGTTTCTCTTGTTTATTCAGCATTCATTTGTAGTCGTTTGAGATATTCAATATATTTTCAATCACTTTGAGGGACTTATCTGTCCTAAATGACAAATCCTGTGTGTTTATCACATTCATCTTCTGCCAACAAAAAGTCTCCGATGTACACAATTCAAGATGTGCCTGTGTTGCATATGCGCATGTCTTAGCATGACCCAAAGCCAGCTGTGTGTGCCATTTTGGTAGTGATGGCTCAATGACTTCCATCACCAGCATGCTACGTCATTGTCACCTCTTTCAGAGTTGGCAGACCTTGGTCTTTTCCACCTCGATTTCTCTTGCAATCGGGTGTTGGAGATACCTGTAAGCTTTCGCAAGCTGCGCCATCTGCAGACCTTCGTTTTGGACCACAACCCTCTACGCAGCCCTCCTGCTCAGGTTTGAGTTTTCGTCATGTTTGATGACTTGTGTTTCACTCTTTTAGTGAGTGAGTTTTTTTTTGTCGCTGTCGAGCAATTGGATTTGAAAGCGAGAAATTGTCATGAAAATTTAGTGAATTAGTGCGGTTACCGGTGCACATGCAGTACCCTCACGTGGAGACTGTTACGTGAGAATGTGACTGAGGGGACTTCTACTTCTCCAGAACAAAATCTCCTTCCCACACACCAATGTGAAACATTGCTCTCTCGCTGCTGTCTTCTTGAAATACATTGAGCGCAGCTATATCCCACAATTCCTTGCGGTATACATCTTGAGCAGTAATGATGCCTGGGCGTTATTGCAGTGATGCCGACTCGACCGCTCCCTGCTCGCTGTTTCTGAACGTTCCATTAAACCGCTGTGCATACTCGAGCATCGCCGATCGATGTTTGGAAATATCAACCGACTCAGGCCTATCGAGGGTAAACCTCCCCTTGAAGGATCGTGATCTCATGCGAGTGAAATGAGCAGTCTCAGCGGCTTTATTGTGTTACATGTTAGCGTGGGGTGAGCTTTGATGTAATGTGTACAGGTATGCATCAAAGGAAAGCATCACATTTTCAAGTACTTGAACATCGAAGCCTGCAAGCAAAGCAAGCTCCCGGATTTGCAATTCGAAAACCGCCTTCGAGCGTCGAGCTCGAATTTGTGGTGAGTCGCTTTTGATCATCCGTAGACCCTTTAAAAAAAACAATGTAAGTTGATCTTCGGTACTTCTCATCTGTTTTTGTTGTTTCCAGATATAAATTATTAAGTACTTGCTTCCTTGTTGCATCAATCATTGTGGGCCTGCAGTCAAAGTTGTGATTATTTAATATCTGTCAGTGAATTGGTTGATTGAGATGGAATGGTGTCATGTGAGGGTTTTGTTTGACATTTTAAATGTCGGTACTTTTCCTTTTCATTTTTTTTAATGCCGACGACGTACCTGTCCCACAATAAACCGTTCCTTCCTAAGTTGTTAGCTGGCATTCACATTTGTTTTTGTGAACCACCGGTTGTCATGCGATTGTGCTCCGCCATCTGGCGAGAGCACGTCTGACTTGGCTCGAGTCATGCGCGTGGGCCGAGTTGGACGGGTTACAGATGTCTTTTTGTCCGTCACCATGTTGCCAACTAAGGCCCTCTGTTTCGGTCTGTTTCACTGATGAAGCTTTTATCAGATGCACAAGATCCTCTCAAACCTTTTGAGGGCTTTTGTGCCTCCGACAAAATTGTGAATTGAGCTGAATCTTCTTCTCCACCGCTCACCACACCCACATCACCGTCACCATGACCTTTGACTTGTATTTTTAAATTGTGGTACAACAGGAAACGGTCCAACTCTTGAATGTTGGCGTTTTCTTTGTCTTGTTGAAAATATGATAAAACTAACAATAATGTCATGTTAGGTGCTTGCCATGAGGATGTATTTTCATTCTCTATCTCTATTGAT
Source organism: Eptatretus atami (assembly GCA_035128595.1). NCBI lineage: Eukaryota > Metazoa > Chordata > Myxini > Myxiniformes > Myxinidae > Eptatretus > Eptatretus atami. Next base: position 53,592,433 of record CM068966.1, read on the forward strand.
AAATGCACTCCTTCTCAACTCATCGAATTGCTGCACTCGTATATCATCATGTATTTATTTCACTTTTTCAACGGAGAAGAAAAACAGGGAAGTTGAGGATGGGGTTGGGGTGTTCCTTTTGTACTTTGCAGTTATGGTTCCTGGAGGGAGGCATTAAGTGTCCACGGTGTCCCGCTTTTTGGGGAAAATAATAATACATTTGTTTTCGTTACGTGGCAGAATTTCAAGTGCTACCAATTGGCTATAATATTACGAGTTGGCTATACCGGGAACCATCAGCGATCTCTGATCGCAGCCCTCTAGTTCTCTGCAGGTAATGCTCCTTTAATTTAAATATCTATACATTGTCTTATTGCGAGGATTGAGCCTCTCAACGAACACAGATGTAGCTTGGTTTAGCATTCTCCTTTGTGCATGTTTTGCGTTGGAAGTGCAATCGCCTTAATGAACGAGCAAGTCACGTGCTGGCCGGTGGGAGTAAAGAGGGCAAAGCATAACTCGGGATGCCCTGAACAGAGACACTTTTGTGGCGTTAATTGTCAATTTTAACTTGCACAGGCAGTTCCCATGCCTGGGGATGGGGCATAACAAGCACTTCATTTACTTGTTTGGACTGTGTTTGTCCATCACTCGGGTGTGACGTGCCACCGATGATGCGTGTCCTCACAGCTTGCCCGATGAGTTCCTGGCGCACAGGCCGAGCGGACTTCTTGATTCCGGTTTCAACAGCGTGGACAGCGGTAACAAGCGTTGGTCGGGGAATGAGGTCAGAGGGCATGACGTGGTGAAGTTTTCAAAGTTCAATTCTGTGGTGTCTCATCTAAAATTGTGTATTTAAAGGAAAATAGTTTCTTCCCTGAGTTTTTGTCAAGTGTTTCATCATTAGCGGTTTTTACTGCTGTTAAATCTCCACTTGACTTTTCATTTCAAATTGCAAGGGAAAACCTCACTTGGCCCGACCTAATGGGGAGGAGTGTGCACTGGAGCACCTGTCTGGCTGTTTATTGAATTGTCTGAAAGATTTTCATTTATGACAGTCGAAGGTAGACATCCTGGCTCACAAAACGAACCTATAATCATATTCGTACAAATATGTCAGCACCAGAAGTGGTAATGGACACTAATGTAAATAATTACAATAAATATTATACATACGGGTGCTTACTCGGGCATGTCACCGAATGTGAACCACGTGCTGGGATTCCCATTGTACAGATTGAGCTCCGGTAAAATTACATTAGAAGATGAGATTGCGATTCGTACGTTTGGCGCAGCATCGGTGTGATGATGCTCGTTGGCGTGGCGTCAAAACACCTTCAGTTCCGGAACTGCCGATGGATACTGGATTGCATTTTGCAAAACCTGAAGTACTTTTTTTATGAGCAATGCTACAATTGGCAAAAATGTGCCTCGGGGTTGCACAGCATCACCATTTATCAATATATACTCAAACGCACAAATAATAGATGCTTGGTTAACCCGAATGCCTTCAGCCTCTCGCCGGTGATTGAGGAAGCTTAGGTGTGTGTGCTTGCGTGCGCGCGCGCACATATGTTTACAGATAAGGTAACGCAGCTTTGTTTTTTAATGCAATGTTTATTTGCCACTGATGATGAAAACGACTTTCTGGTCCTGTTTTTGTGAAAAAATATATATTGTGCAAAAATGTTGAATCGTGTGCAATGAGGGAATTGGGAAGACTGTTCTGTTTTTTGTCCAATTGGAATAAAGTGTCTGTCTTTGGTGCATACATACATACATACATACATGAATACACCCATACATGCTTATACACGAATACACCCATACATACAGGTAGTGGACAAACAAATGGAAACACCTGGGTAAATAAGGGACTCAAAGTATATTGAAAGCAACGGCTTCCATGCAGGTGTGGCCCATGTGTTAATTAAGCAAATTACATCCCAGCATGCTGAGGGCCATGTATAACGAGGACAAATGTGTCCAAGAGCCGCGTCATAAAGGTTTTGTCTTCACCAGAAGAAGAACAAGAAGAACAACGCGGAGCTCTCTTAGAGCCAGCGTTCGCAACGCGGCTAAAAAAAAACAAGGACAAATGTGTCCAAGAGCCGCATCATAAAGGTTTTGTCTTCACCAGAAGAAGAACAACAACAACAACACAGAGCTCTCTTAGAGCCAGCGTTCGCAATACGACGCGGCTAATAATAAAAAAAAAACAAGGACAAATGTGTCCAAGAGCCGTGTCCTAAAGGTTTTGTCTTCACCAGAAGAAGAACAAGAAGAACAACGCGGAGCTCTTAGAGCCAGCATTCGCGACGCGGCTAATAATAAAAAAAACAAGGACAAATGTGTCCAAGAGCTGCGTCCTAAAGGTTTTGTCTTCACCAGAAGAAGAAGAACAACAACAACAACGCGGAGCTCTCTTAGAGCCAGCATTCGCAACGCGACGCGGCTAAAAATGCTGCACAGGCCTAGTTGCCTATAATTATGGTGAGCATATCTGCAAGAAGAGACTTCATTGACATTGAAAGAGGGGTGATTGTTGGGTTGCGTTTGGCAGGAGCTTCAGTGACAACGATGGCTCAACTTGCTGATGTTTCACGAGCAACGGCGTCTCAGGTGAAGTTGGCGTGGAACTCCGAGGTAAAGACATCATCACCAAAGTGCAAAGTGGGCAGAAGCGCAGACTCCAGGATCATGATATCCGTGCATTATTTTGAAGTGCAAGGCAAAGCAGATGAGCAACTGCAGATCGATTGACTGTGAATTTCAACATGGGGTGCGAGTAGCTAGTTCCATCAAAAACGGTCCGCTGATAACTCCACAGATACCAAGATCAATCCATCCATCCAGCCATGCATACCATAGTCGGGTTGCAGTACACAACCCGCTCATCACACCTGGCAATGCACATTTGCGACTCCAGTGGTGCAAAGAGCACAGGCAATGGATTACCTAGCAATGGCGAAATGTGATTGTCGACAAACGGATTAGTGCACATGTGTTGCCAACCTAAAGAACTCTACAACTCTGAGTGCTTGGTTCCAACAGTGAACGGTTCTGGTGGTTCTGTAATGTTGGGCGCACTTTCCTGGCATGGTTTAGGTGCACTTATTCCCTTAGAAGGCCAGGTCAATGCCAATCGCTGCTACTTCATGGTACTGAGTGATCATCTTCACCCCATGCTGCAACATTTCCTTCTTGCTGGGAGAGGTGTCTTCCTGGATGACAATGCCCCCATCCACACAGCACGTTTGGTCACCCAACGGTTTGATGAGCATGACACTGATTTTATCCATATGTTATGGCCTTCTCAGTCTCCAGATGTGAACCCAATTGAGCCTTTCTGGGATATGCTGGAATGATGTCAGACAATGTCTCCACCTCCATCAAACAGGTGTGAGTTGATTGATTTTCTTGTGGAAGAATAGTGCCGCGTCCCTCCTGCAGAATTCCAGATGCTGGTGGACTCTATGCCACGGCGTATACAGGCCGTACTGGCCGCACGTGGTGGCCGAATGTCCTATTAAGTGACTTTACATTGCTGTTTCCATTTTTTTTGTACACTACCTGTACGTGCTTCCATGCATGCATTCTTGCACGAATACATACATGCATACATAGACCCGTGCATACACCAGTACATGCACGCATACAGTACATACATACATGCGTGTGTGCATACAAGAATACACCCATACACCTATGCATACGTCCATACATACATACATACATGCATGCATGGTATACAATCAATGCGTCTGGGGCAATAGGTTGTTGTCAGTCAGCTACTCCTTGATTTGAGCAGTAGCTGGCCTTTCAACTCGCATTGTTATACAACTGAGGTTAGATGTTGGCTGATAGCTACTGAGCTCCTCGCATGGGAGGCTATCCTTCTCCAGTCTAGCAGTCACACGAGCATGTTTCATTGAAGCAGGGACTTCCCCTGTTTGCAGACAAGTGTTGACTATCTTCGCGAGAGCGGATAGTAGGGCAGGGATACTTTTAAAAAAAAATCACCCCCCCCCCCCAGCAGTGAGGTTAGTAAGGGGTCGAACTCACAAGATGAGGTGGACACAGCTTTAACGATGATGATGTTGATTACTTTATTTTCCATTGATACTTCACAGTGATCGATGACCTCAACTGACATATTTTCACGGAGATGCTGATTTCGCTTGTCTTGTTGTGGGCAGGCGAAGAAGGAGTCTTTACCACCTGAAAGACTGTTGGTCTGAGGTATCAATCTTGCCCAGGAAGCAATCGGTCTTTGAACGATGGAGTGGTTTGTTATATGCTTCACATTGATTTTAGTATATCTTGTGAACCTGAAGTCCTGACTTGAGTGCTAACCGCAAGATTCTCCTTCGATCCCGCTTAGCTCTTCAAAGAGAGTCTGAGTACCATGTAACGTGAGGTCTGAGGATGACTTCTTTGTCAGATTGTGGGGCATGGCCATTTAGCATTCTACGGAGCTCAGTATTATAGAAGGTTAATAGCTGGTCTAAACTGTTCAGAGAGACGAGTAGAAGTGGAGATGTCAAGATTTCCTGTTGATGTCCTTCAGCCTTTGGGTTGTAATTCGATAACAAATTGGGAATGGGACATGCAGGACTAAGATGACACTCAAGAGCCATGTCTGTGTCTGTCCCTCTGTCTGTCTGTGTCTCTGTCCCGCTGTCCCTGTCTCTATCCCTCTGTGTCTGTCCCTCTGTCTGTGTGTCTCCCTCTGTCTTTGTATCTGTCTGTGTCTGTCCCTCTGTCTCTGTCTGTCCCTCTGTCTCTTTGTCTATGTCTGTCTCTCCTGTGTTGGTAAGCCACATCTCAGGTCGAGCAAGGATGTGGAGACGATTTGAGACAATGAAGTCACAGATAGCTGTGGATTTACTCCTGGCCTTCATTGATTGGGGGTTCCACAGGGCAAATCTGGTTAATGTATTTGCCATATACCAACATTCGATCAGAACATTGATCAAAGTATGCTGAGTCAAACGTGGCGTCACTCCAAAAGTGGTTAGATTCTACAAGATGGTTGTGTTGAGAAATTCACATTGAGAGACATTTTTGCCAGTTTGAGATCCGTCTATTTTGACCGTCTTGGCACATTCACTCTCGAGCAATGTTCATCTTGTGAGGTCTGTCCCAGGTGGAACTATCTACCCTATTCATTTATTTTCCTTCAAAAGAGCACTTTATTTCAAAAAGCTGTTTCTTTGTATCAAGAATGTTCCTCATCGTGCACCCATTCTCAATCTCGGGAAGCATAGAAGATGCACCCATCCAAGGAAAGCCAAGCGCGAAAGAGTTTTTCATCAAGAGGCAAGTTCGCTTCACTGAGTTGAACAGCATTTTCGACGGGCAAAGCGTATTAAGCCAACGGCTGGTGTCCCGAAAGCACAATACCAGTAAACCGGTGAGTCGTAGCTTCACAATTTGAGACAAGGTCGTGATCGAGAAATCTTGTAAAATGCAGTCCAGTGCCTTGTATTTATATTCCAGTCAAAAGGTCACATTTTAGATTTTAAGCACAAAACAGAGAAAGTGATTGAGGATCGTAAAGCCAGGTCAGGGTGCTTACAAAGAGTAATCCATGCATCAATAAATCAATCTCCATGCATCAGTCCATCCAGCCATGCATCACATCCATCCAGCCATGCATCAATCCATCCATCCAGCCATGCATCAATCCATCCATCCATCCAGCATGCATCAACTATCCATCCAGCCATGCATCAATCTATCCATCCAGCCATGCATCAATCCATCCATCCAGCCATGCATCAATCATCCATCCAGCCATGCATAATTCACCATCCAGCCATGCATCAATCATCCATCCAGCCATGCATCAATTCATCCATCCAGCCATGCATCAATTCATCCATCCAGCCATCAAAATTCATCCATCCAGCCATGCATCAATCCATCCATCCAGCCATGCATCAATCCATTCCATCTAGCCATGCATCCATCCATCCATCTGCAGCATCAATCCATCCATCCGCCATGCATCAATCACTGCATCCATTCATGCACCAATCAATGCATCCATTCATGCACCAATCAATGCATCCATTCATGCACCAATCAATGCATCATTCATGCACCAATCAATGCATCCATTCATGCACCAATCAATGCATCCATTTCATGCAACCACTAATGCATCCATTCATGCACCAATCAATGCATCCATTCATGCACCAATCAATGCATCCATTCATGCACCAATCAATGCATCCATTCATGCACCAATCAATGCATCCATTCATGCACCAATCAATGCATCCATTCATGCAACAATCAATCAATCCATTCATGCACCAATCAATGCATCATTCATGCCACAATCCATCCATTCATGCACCAATCAATCCATCCATCCATTGATGCACCAATCAACCCATGTATCCATTCATGCTTCAATCCACATAATCCATACATTTAATGCATGCATGCACAATGAATGAATAAATATGAGTTTGTTGATTTAAATTTACAGTTGACCCCAAATTTTCACCGCATTACTGGATGCTGTATTTTTTTTAAAGCGTTGGGTGGGGGCATGTTTCAAATATATAAAGCTTTTATTAGTACTGCAGGGTGTTTCAAAAGAACCAGTGCAGCAGAAGGTCAATGCCTCTTGTGCAAAAGGATAACTCTGTCAGAGAAAAGTATTTATTGTCATATACAACAAAGCCATATTAGAGGTCACAGCAGATTTGATGTTGAAAATTATTGAACAGTTGCAGCAAATTTATAGCAATTGCTGAAAGTGTGACCCGTTCATTTTTCGGGAAAGTTTGATGCATCAACACACATTTTGAAACGCACGCTGTAGTTCTTCAGCCTGGATGCCATGGATAGCCTCTGAAATGTTTGGCTTCAGCTCTTCTATCATCTGGGGATTGTTTTCACAGACCATGTTTTTGAGCTTTCCCCACAGATAAAAGTCTGGAGGGGTCAAGTCTGGACATAAACCACAAGAAACAATTTTATCATCAACAACTGTCCTGACTGCATGACTGCTTGCATGTGCTGTCTGGGCAGTTGCACCGTCTTCACCGGAACCATCAAGTCTCGTTCCTCCTCTTCAGTTGGTTCATTGAAAAACTGCTGGAGAATATCATTAATGCTCCGTTCGAAATTTTAATATTAACAAACACATGAAACTTGAGTATTTCATTCAGTTCACTGTTACTTTTGAAATGCCCCAGTGTATATATATATATATATATATTTATATATGTAGTTATTATTTATTACTGTACTATGTAACTACTATTATATTTACGCTATATATATAAGATAGTCTATTGATATATGTAATCACCTATTCTCATATTATGCATGACCTCTCATCTAGACTACTCATTTATTCGATACCGTGTATATGATAATCATACTAATGTCGACTTTATATATGTATATATTTATATTAATTTATATACTGTATATATTATGTATATGTTATGTATATATTTATATATATGTATAATTTATGTATAGTATATGTATATATTATAATATATATATATATATATATAATATATATATATATTATATATATATATTATATAACATGAAAATACATTTGTCTTTGCCTCATACCTTTTGTCCAATTATTGCTCGAAAGGATGAGGAGGAGTCTTGGCTGGTCGATTGCAGACAGAAAATATCAGGGAAATTGAAAGAGAAAGTTTTGGTGTGTGTGTGTAATGCCGGCCTATTTGTATGGTCTCGAAATGGTGGCACTGAGAGAGACAACAACAGATGTTGCAGATTTGCGAGAACATTGGGTCAGGAGGATTGCGGAGTGAAGAGGGTGGATAGGAGGAGGATGGATGACACTGAGGGAGTAGATTGGTGTGTAGATGAGCTTGATGGGGAGATTGATAAACGCCAGCTGAAGTGGGCTGGACATTTGGTGCAGATGAAGGAAGAGAGAATGGCAAAGAGAGTGGATAGGTTGATTGAAGGTAGAAGGAAAAGAGGTAAACCGTGGTTGAGATGGGAAGATTGTGTGTGTGGGGGGGGGGAATATCAATAAGGTGGGCCCAGGTACTCCTACATCCGCCTGACGCGTCTCCCATATACAGCCCGCGCCTATCAGAGGTGTTTGTCATAGTGGAGAGAGTTGACTGAGGACAGGTGGAAGTGGAGGAGTATAGTGGGCAGGGCAGAAGCTTGGTACTGTTGGACCTCACCCCTTATAAACGGAAGAAGGATCATTTTTCGTACACCCCACAAGGTCCTGACCAAATGTACGTGTTTTTGAATATCCCCAAATCGATTGAATAGAGTCTTATATCATCATCAAGTCGATATATTCAAAGCACTTGAAGTCAGATCATTGATTCTTAATTGCATTGAATCCCTTCTGTAAGAGAACCCCAACACCAACCCCATTGCAGTGTGTGCGGGGAGCGTACAAGAAAGCCGAGTTGTCCTTGGCATTGATATTTTCAGAATCTTTCAGTGATTAAACCTCCTGGAGGAGCTCGTAAGCATTCCAAGCAGGAAAAGGATATTGCCAGACACCATTGTACATTCATATTAATCTACAAGGGTGTTAGACTACAGACAAGTCATAAAACTGTACGGGATATGAACCTGGAATCTAATCACTGTCAAAACAACTGCTTGGATCTAACCTAAGCTAGAACTGGTGGGCAGCAAAGAGCGACAACAAATCGGTGTCAAAAAAAAATCTTGTCCTCGCTTCATTTCCGGTATGTGATGTGGGTACTTGGACATTACAATATCTCCATTGTGTTTCAGCCCTCTGATGAAGAGTCTCTCTCGACTGGTGCAAATGTGATGAGGGAAACGCGACGAAGAGAACAGGCACCTTTTTGCAACGGTCTTGGTGAGCAAAGCAGCTCATTTGGCATGCCTCTCATATCGGTTCTGTTCAGCACAGCACAGTTGATCTGTCCATACATGTGGATCACGTGAAAGATTGAACTTGATGTGTACTTAAAGCTGGAAAGTTCTGGAGTGTTCTTGCCCTACTAATTTAATCTGTAGGAGGACTAGGTGATGATGCCATGTAGGAGATAGTCGTTGGGCTGTTTTTTTGAGGTCTGCACCAATTGGAAGTGATGGGTGGTGGTCGTGTTGTGGTAGCCTAGTCTTTGTGATGACTTAAGTGTGAATCCCCAAGGAAAGGGACAACTAAATCAACTTTCTGGAACTTCCTGAAAACTCCTCTAGATGTTTTAAAAGGCATTAAAAATCAGGGAGGGTTTGTTAAAGTTTCAATTTTTTTTTTCCAAGTCTTGTTGATCTTAAAGATGCTTCCAGATTGTGCAACAATATTGTGACTGAAGATAATCATCATCATCCATGTTGCTCTGTCGACTGCATTTTGCTTAACCACTGGTTTCGTACCTCCTCAAACTTCTGTTTCTGATTCCAGCAGAGGAAGTAGACTACATTGAAAACTTCGCATGTGATGATGATGACGACGATGACGATGTGGTTACGCCCAAAGCCGAGGAGGAATCTGGACTGAGCACCAAGTTTATGGCGTATATCGAACACAGGATCTCACTCGATGTACGGGTCATGGTACAAAGTGTGGAAACCTAGTTCATCGCTTCTGTTTTATTGCTTGTCAAAGGAAAGAATAAATTGGTAATCTGTTAACCCAGAGCTGATTTAACAGTTCTCTAATCATGCTTGATTTAAATTCCTGTTTATTATTTCAGTAACAGAATAAAGCAATCTTGTTTCTTCTGCAAGTCATTGCTTAACGTGATCTAGTACCTGCAATCAATTGTCCATGAATCTCTCTGGTTCCTTGTGATGGTGTGCAAGTTGTGTGAATGTCATTATCCATACAGTTTGTACATTTTTCTTGAATTCTCCCTGCGATAATGTGGAATGCTTGACTGTCGTGTTTTAATGCCACCAACTAGTACGCTATTCCTTTTTTTTTTTGGTTTCCTCACTGTTCGATCCCAAAAGCTTGTTTGCTGAACTTGCTTTTAACTGTAGGTTGTTCCTCTTGACCGAGGGATCAGTTTGTACCGACTAGATATTGACGTGTGTGTGTGTGTGTGTGTTACATCTTCGCAGAGGAAGGACGAAAGCACGAGCGTGCAGGGCGTTGATGGAAGAACAGGCCTGAAGGAAGAGCAAAGGTGAGCTTGTATTTTCGGCAAGCCTCCCAAATGTTTTGCAACGTCTTGATGAGAACAAATTTTGACCTCTTGCTTCTCTGCAATGGTCTACTTGCAGCTCCGTTTCAGCGTTGGAGGTGGCGGGGCAGCCAACGCCTCTTGTGATAAGTGAAACTGTCGCGCACCCTCGGAGGGACAGGTAAGGGTGGCTGGCTCCCGCGGTTGTTGTTTAATTGATGGCAGCACCTCAAGATGTGCATGGTTTATGGGAAGGTCGATCCTTTCACTTTTAAATCTCTTTGGGCTCATTCTTCCCTCCAACTTCCATTGATGACCTCTGTGTACCCTTTGTTGCTCACCATATCAGCACTTTGTGGATTAAATTGCAATTTTGTGAAAGCAAATTATTGATTCGATTTATTTCACCATTGATGAACGTATGGATTGTGAGTAGTGTGTACGAGTCATTTTGTGTACTTGACGTTGGTACTTGTATAAACATCTCATTCCAAGATTGTCTTTTTTGACTATTGAGCGGTCAAGACCATTTAACCAAATTTTGAGTGTTGTCTACATTCGCGTTTGCTCGTTTTGATATCATACTAGTCGTTTATGGGTTTGTTTTTTTTTAATTGGGAGTGAGTAGTCCAGATGAAGCTTTGTATGTATGGTTACAGTATGTGCTTTGCTTGTCCTCTGTGACTGATAAAAACTGCCTTACTGGACGGTACAGGCACCTTGTCACCCATTCTGCATCCTTCTCTGAGGCCGATGCTAGGAGGCAACACATCTCTCATGACGTCCGGTACCATTTTACCCTTCTGTGCACATTGTGTCATACCTCATTCATTCTTCATTGTCCCGTTGGATATCTTGTACTTTTGCTTTGTCTTTACATGGAGAGACTCCCGAAGCCATGTACGGTTTGACAAAATCACTCCATGAAGAGGTTGGCTCTAGGTTTATTTGGCATGTGGAAATTCCAAAAGGTTAGCAAATCCCAAATTCGAGCACAAGCTTTGTTTGGATCGTTTTTGTTCAACATTGACGGTGTCGTCCCTCGATCACTTGATGAGCTCGTGCGTTTCGCTCGTGTTCGTCCTACACCATCGGGGTATTTCTAGTGCGCTGAGCTACCCCGCTCGATGTAATAAGTCTGTAGAGTGCTTTCACTTCTTCCTGAAACCTTTTATATGGCATCGGGAGTCTTCTCCATTACACCACCTTTCGATCTGCCGAGTACATTTGGGGTGAATCTGCTGACTCTTTCCAACTTTTATTCCACTTGAATGTGTGTGTGGTGTGCACATGCTCTCATGTTCCTTTTGTTTTGTTGAATTTGTTTTGCTTTGGGTTAAAGAACGAGTTAAAGCATGATGGGCAAACTGTATGAACAACCTTAAAACTGCTAAACTATGGCTACACAATTATGCTGTTCAAAAATGTTGAACGCCACTTGCGCGTGTTGTCACACGTGTGTGCATTTTCCATTTGCCGAACCTGCCAACAAAAAAAGATCAAACGTTTATATGAGCAAGACTATAACAGATTGAAACTGAAGTGGTGGTAAAGCACGCACAGGTTTTGGCCGTTGATTGCATTTGGCCCTCGATAAGCAATCGACCGTGCATCTCATGATCTTGCTCCATTCCGCTGAGTTACCCTTATGGATATTCGAGCATAGTTTAGATTGCCATGTGAAGCCATTGGTGATATCTTGGAGCCTGAAGACCAAGGAATGCATTACTGAAGCTCGTCGCATGCACGGATACAAGATTTGGCAAATATGCCAGCCTTTGCGTTGCCTTACCTTTCATCCAAACCTATTGACAGGCTGCAGTCAGTGTGGACTCGTATTATCCTGCAAAACCACTATCGACCTGTGTAGGGCCATTTAATGTTTCCACTAAATGCCCGTCGGACTCCATCCGACACCTTACGATCGTCGTGTTGCCCTACCCTGGTACAAGATGGTTACAATGTTACCCTTTCCACTTCTGCAGCAGCACGTGATGCTTATCACTTCCTGAAAGGGTAACGTGTACTTGAAATTCATTCCACCGTGTAAAGCTAACCACTGTGTTGGGCTTCTGACAAAAGGAAATGTGGAGTTGGGATGAGGATTAAACATTTTCCAGCCTGAACTTGAACTTGTTCAATATCTGGTGGTGGAGACGAGCCATTAACGAGATTGCCGGTTTGCTTGTATGCAAAGTCGAGGACCGTGAAAGAGTGAAAATTTCAGTTTTGTTGTCGCTTACATTTTAATGAGAAATGCCTTAAAGGCTAAGGACATGATGCGCATTTGGTCATGAAACATAGCGGATTTGTGGTCAAGTCCAATGATTAGGCCCAAAATAAACGGCTCAGCATCCTTTTGAATAGTATATTGTAAGCTTTAAAGAATTTACATTCACCTTTTTTTTGTCCTGATTGTTGAAGAGTTTACAAACCCTCTGAAATCTAAACTTCTTGTCTGTTTGTTTTTTGTTTTTTCATTGCCGCTCAATACGTCATGTCTGCCGGTATCCACATCCATCGTCCAAGTGCTGTTTTTGCTTCCATTGCTCGCTGCTTGAGTGTTCTCGTGACCATGTCTAACCATCACTAACCCATGCCTCAGAGATCCGGGCCATTCCTCATCACTCGCTGTCAACAGCAGGTGGCGCCGAAGGTCCCTCGGGGACGTTGCCAGGTAGAAGCCACGTGAGGACGGCGGCTTGGCATGGTCTGGATTTGTAGACCTCTTGCTTTCCCTCTTGCCTAAGCTTTGGTTTCTTTCAAACATTGTAGACTTTCATCTTGGGTTACTCGGTCCTCAGTTTTTAATCTCATCATGCGGGTTAATTTGATAAGGTTTGAGTAAAAGTTACGGTTTGCAAAATGTGGTGTACCTTGAGGTTTGACCTTAAGGAAATGGAAGTAAAGTTGTTTGCAGGTTAACAAGGAGCATTATATCGGAGGGCAATGGACAGCAGCAGACATGTAGGCCTGAATGAAGGGTTGTGTTTGACAGACTGAAGATTCTGTCGGGAACAAATTAAAGTTGAACTTTGATTCGTTATTAATTAGTGTTTTTGTTAATGTGACTGTATAACAGGTGGGGCAGCATACGATGGTGCTCAAAAGGTGGTGAAAGACCCATGTGTAGTGAAGTTAAAAGCTTTGCAAGTTCAATATCGGTTGACCTTTCCCAAATAGTGCTGTGTTGAATAGTAGCATTCAAAAAGAGCCAACGGGTCCTTGGCTGTGGAAGGAGGCTACGAGGAGTCGGGTGGGGGTGGCAGGGGTGGATGTGCTTCAGCTGATGAGTTCTTTGTTGAAGACCTGTTTTGACCTGTCTCTGACTTTTGATAAAATTTGAGGCTGAACATTTGCCCAAACTCATTCACATATCACATTGGTAAGGTTCGAGATAGACATTTCCTAAACCATTACAGAAGCTTTTCAAAAGGCATAAGTGGTCTTCAAGCATGGCATCAGTGTTATTCAAGTGTTGTGTGTTCAAAAGAACAAGACACAACCAACCAACAAATAGTTATTGAGCTCCACTCGACTTATGTCGAACAAGACTGGAAAGAAAAAAACTCAGCCTTTGGAGATGTTTCGTTCATTATTCTCAGGTTCATTGAAGATGTTTAAGGATAACATGTCACAGCATTGAACCTGGATGCACAGGCAGCTGTTGCCATGCCCCTGAAGTGAAGTGCTTGCACGTTTACTCATGCCCATGCAGACACAACACCAGGTCATGCCGAATGAGAGATGGAGTAGCGAGACCGTCAATGATACAAATAGAGGAGGAGGAGATTGGGACCATACTCTGTGCAGGAGCGTGGGTGGCTGATTAAGCAGTTCCTGGCTGCTATCGGGCACAATCCTGGACGGGTCGCCACTCCGACAGTATACCAGCATGCTGGCACTCATTTTGCCGACCTCAGAAGGATGACAGGCTGACTTAACCCCACCTGGTTATTAATTCAACAGCTGAGCGGGATTTGAACTCAGGACCCGAGGATCGAAAGCCCACCACCCTAACCATTAAGCCAACATCAGGCATATACAAATGGCATGTTCTGCTTTAGATTGTTTACCTCACTCCCCCCCCCAAAAAAAAACACACTTTGATTTGCTCCTCCAGGAATGGCCATTTGGGAATAAAAGTGGACACGTGGCGGCACTCAGGGTATTTCGGCCCTCATGAAGTCAATTGGTAGTGAATGAAACGTCATGTGATATTCGTGTTGTTAAAAATCTGGCAAGGTAGCCTGGTATGATCTTTATTGCCTTTTATATTAAATAAACTCGCTGGTACCCACGGAACATCCACGCAAATGTAAAATGTGATTTCAAGTCCTCAACCCACACCCCCCTCCCACCCACACTCCCCTACACACACACACACACACACACACACACACACACACACACACACACACACACACACACACACACACCACCCCCAAATCATCAACGCCCCCTCACAAACCCCCAAGTCATCACCCTCAAACCCCTCCCGAATGCACTACTACAACTCCACCCACCACAGCTCCACATTCTCCCCCCCCCCTGTTGCCCCACCACAATTAATCAACCCTTCCCCCCACCCCTCACAAAGTCTCAACCTCTACCTCCAAACTATGCCCCATCTTTGCTCAAGCACCCCTCCCCCCCCCCATTCTGATCCCACTTCTTTGTCCCTCCGTTCCCTCCTCCTGCTCAAAGCGAAAGGGTATTCTTGCATCCATTATTACGTATTTAATTGTGTCACACAATCACTGAGTTTGAAGTTGTATCACTTGGAGCCTCCTTATCATGACTTGTAAATAATCTCAGTATTCGGTACTTTTGTGTTACTGACAGTGAATTAGTGTTTTTACCACATTTGGGAAAAAGTAAATAATAAATAAACCCGCTTTCCTTTCCTAGCAACCCGCTTTTCGTCGCCTCTCACTTTGCACATGTCGTGTCAAAATCTCCCCCATGAGGGTCACATTCATCGATGTGGTCGAGATGTTATCCTCATTGCCAGGTAATGAATCAGGGGTGTGTTCAGTCACCAAGGTAATTGCAAAGCGCTCGCCAAGTGGCTTAAGCACTTGAGCAACACTCCATTTTACACCATTGACAAGAATGGCTGGCTTGGCAAACACCAGCGAGCTGCTTGGTAACTTAACACACCCCTGGGCATCTCCCGACAGCATTAAATGCTGACAAAAGGACTTAAAATAAATGAAAAAAATTTACTCTTTGAACCCTGGCAGCCGTTTTTCCAGCCGCCATTCAAACCTCTATATGACTGGCCGGTTTACTGGCCACTATTCAAACCTCCATATACCCGAGCGGCCAGATTTTTCTCCGGGGAGCCCAGGGTAGGAGAGCCAAAAGTCCAATGAACTCAGGGTTCAAAGGGTTAAAGACTTCAATTATGATTCACCAGCAAATACAACCCCCTCGCTTTGCTGACAGAAATATTAAAGTGGGTTGGGTGAGTGGGGGTGGGGGGGAGAAAGAGGGAAGTTTGGGGAGGGATAGAAGGTGGTAGTTGGGTGGGAGAGAAAGAGGAGGGAGGGGGGTGGGGGGAGAGAAAGAAGGAGGGGAGGGAAGAAGGGGGTGTGGGAAGGGATTGTTCTGGACATGCGCTTGATAGGTGGATTTGAGGGAAAGCCTGGGGGGGGTTAAAAAAATCAGCTAAAAAACAAAAGCTTTCATTTGTCTAATTCACATTCCTTGACACCCCATCCTCTCCTCGACTTGTGGAGAGCTGTATGGTGTGGGAGGGGTGTGGGAGGAGGATAGCGCGAGGGGAGGGTAAGGCAGCGAGAGGAGGAGGGTGAGGCAGCATGAGGAGGACGGTGAGGGTAACGCAGTGTGAGGAGAGGGGCAGCGTAAGGCAGCGCGTGGGTGAGGGGAGGCAGCGTAAGGCAGCGCGTGGGTGAGGGGAGGGGCAGCGTAAGACAGCGCGTGGTGAGGGAGGGCAGCGCGTGGGTGAAGACGAGGTAGGGTAAGGCAGTGCGAGGGGAAGGAGGAGGGTGAGGTAAGGCAGCGTGAGGGGAGGGGGAGGGTAAGGCAGCGTGAGGGGAGGGTAAGGCGGTGCGAGGGAGGAGGAGGGTGAGTGGCGAAGAGGGTGAGGGTAAAGCAGCACGAGGGTAAGGCACCACGAGGGGAGGTTAAGACACGCGGGGGGGAATTACGGGGGTGATACAATGCGCCCAAACAGTACGTTTTTATTTTTATTTATGTAGATGACTTTTTGTTGTAATGAAACCGTACCTTGTTCAACGTGACTAATCAATTACACACACAGGCATTTCTCTACCAAATTGTTTTTCGTCACTTCCAATGTTTATTTACTTCACAAATGTGAATTACATGCCCATGCACATGAGAAATAGTTTGTTCATAAATGTTGTACTTTGACACTATTCAGCCTTGAAAACTTGGGCGAAAACCAATTATTAACTTATTTATTTATTCCTTTCCTTAAAGACTTCATTATTTTCTTTCCTCTGCATTATGAGAATTACCTTCTTTGGGCCGTGTATATCTGACCGCTGCTGCGATCGCTGCTAAGAAAATATGCATGACCTCATTTCCTCTGCATGACTTGTAATCAAAATGTACATTTGTTTCCTCAAAAGGGTACATTTATTTAATGATAGAAGACACGATGTTCAGTCTTCAAATGTACTTCGGGGGCCTGTAAGGCCTGAGAAGCGACTTTACGTTACAACCCTGAGATTGAAAATAGGCCTATTTTCACTTGTCTGCATTTTTAGATCCTCGTAGAGGATCTCTAAGTCTTACTCACGTTGTTGTTCTTCATCTTCTTCTTGTGGAATTTTTTGTTTCACAGCCTACAGTTTTCATCGAAACTCCCTGAGACTTGGCATATATATGTAAAAATACCCTGCGTAGACAGTAACCATCTCCGATTTTGAAAATTCCTCCTAGAAAAAAAGTTATGACGTCAAAATATCTCTGCTAATGGAAATCGCCTAAAAAATTATCTCCGAAACTAGGCAAGCTTTTTGAATTCTGTTTGCGGGAATCAAACAGGGCATTAGCACAGATGAATTACCGCACATATGATACATCACTATGACGTCATACCTATTTTTGGACATTTTTTGCTTCACAACCCAGAGTTTTCATTGGATCTTCGTGAAACTTGCCATGTATATGCAGAAAGCCCACGCCGCAGGCAGTAACCATCTCCGATTTTGGAAATTCTTCTAGAAAAAAAGTTGACACGTTCATATCGCTGCTAATGGAAATCGCGCCATACCATTATCTCCGAAACTAGGCAAGCTGTTTGAATTTTGTTTGTGAATCAAGCCGGCATTAGCACAGATAACTTATCGCAAACCTGGATACATTCACCAATGACGTCATATTCGTTTTTATGACGTCATCATTAAGAGGACGAGGATCTTAGCTCATTTGAGCTTGTTGGTTAAAAATAGAAATGTTTGTCAGATTTTCTTCCCGTTTTTTGCAGACAAGACTTTATCCATATTAGTAACTGTGAGGGGTAAGTTCAGAGATCAGATTAGAGTTAGGAAAGAGTAAGAAAATAGGGGCCTTACAAAAGAGGCATATGGAGCCTCAGAGCTATGTGCAGCGAACAAAATGGCGGTGATTTGATTTTGAAGTCTCTCCCCACGGGGAAAACCCCACCCTGAACGGACGGACGGACCGACAGATTGGTGGAGAATATATTTAAGGAGATATCAAGTAATACCAACTGACGCATACTTGTCCCGAACCCAATCACCATAAACAAAAAAGCGATGAATTGCGAACGAGTGAAACTGGTCTGGCCGTTGAGGGGGCGTGTAGCATTGACATTCTCATGCATGTGCTGCTTGAAACAGCAGCTTGAAATGTGCTGCTTGAAACCTGCTTGAAACAGGTTTGAAACAGCAAAGGGCTTACCTTGTGTAGCTTTTATTGATTGCTTTTTTGCTTATTTCTTTAGTGAGAAGAGCATGGAAGTTAGTTTTTTTGAATATCCTAGCCACCTGTCCATTGATTAGGTGAGAGCTGATTGGTTATTCCCTCCAATTACGGGTGAGACGTGTGTGTGTGTGTGCTGTGTGTGTGTGTGTGTGTGTGTGTTGGGGGGGCAGCATGGCGCTCGACACATTTGCCCAATCAGACAGATATGGGTGTCGTTAACGGTGGAATAGTATCAGGAAGTCGGTGACAGCAACAACCCACACATTTCCATAAATACATTCTATTTAGAATGTTACATTGTCTATTTAAGGTTGTATCACAGTTGTAAATCAATTGTAGAACTATATATTTATTATATAATATATATATATATATATATATAATATATATATAATATGTATGTATGTATATATATATATTAAAGAACGAGTAATAAAAACTTTTTTTTTCTTTCGAATGCAAAAGGATGTGGGGATGTTACTCCAAAAAGTATGTCAACAAGTGTCGGTGGATGGTCACATGAAATGATCATGTGAAATTATCCCTACATCTTTCTTTGAATAATGGTCATCCTGAGAAAAGACTTGATATTCTAAAAAAGGGTTTTATGTGTGTGATATATACTATATATCTCTCTCTCTCTCTCTCTCTCTCTCTCTCTCTCTCTCTCTCTCTCTTCTCGTCTCTCTCTCTCTCTCTCTCTCTCTCTCTCTCTCTCACTCTCTTGCACTCTTTTCTAGGGACAACCATATTCAAAGGAAGAGCAGTAATGTTTTCATATCATCATTTCTCATGACCACCCTACCTTGTTTACATACTTTTGGATTAAATCCCCACATCCTTTTGCATAAAAAGAAAAAAGTTTTTATTACTTGCATAGATATGGCATGTTGAGGTGAGCGAAGCATGTGACCTTTAAATATCAGGTGGTGAGGATAAACTGCAGGGTAGAGCTGTCTGGCATGTTGTGCAGAGCACATCAAACATTAAAAGCATTAAATCCATGATTATTACACTGATTGTGTTATAAAAATCTATTTTCTGCACTTTTTCCTAGTGATCAACTGGATGGTGTGATTTCTGCAACTGGCCAGGTATGACTTGCTTTCTTTTTGGTATTTGTAATCTCTCCTCCCTCATAGGTTCATTGTCATGTCAACCAAAACTGTGCTTGTGAATTGAACAAATGTTTTGTGATTGTGCATCTCATGATGATGTCATATTGACTAAAAAATGTGACCCGTCCCTGATATATCGCCATCAATATTCTGAACCTTGGCTTTTGAGAGGCTAGGAAGGTTTCTTTGCTCTTGTCATTAAAACCAAGTTATCGTAAGTTAATATCCCCACATTGTGTATGTAGTTAAGTGTCATATGGAGACAGATAAACATCAATTTGTTTATCCAAAATCTACATACTTGTAAAAAAAAATTGAAAATGTAAAAAACAAAAAAGTTCGTTTTTTATTTATTTATTTATTTATTTATTTTAAAATCGATCTGTATGTCGTGCATATGCCTTTGTAGCTACGTGAAAGGTAATATTAAATGATCACCAACCCCACTCCTTAGTGGGTATCGGGAAGTGTTCTTCAAAATGCCAACAGGATTAGGACAGCACCGGGCAATGCCGGGTACCCTTGCTCGTGTTTTGTATGAAGAGCTTCGATGCAAAACACTATATCCATTTTGGCCATTTTGAGAAAAATCAGCAAAATTTAACTGCAGCCCTATGAAAATTGCTATGGAATCAAAAGAGGGCTACTTATTTAAGAAAATGAACACAGATTGTGAAAATTTGAATAGTCTGACTTTTTTACTTTACTCTGATTTAGCAAAATTTATATCCCTTTTTGGGCAAAATGTTGTGTATGCCTTGGCTTTTCAGTCAGAATGCCTTGTATCCATCATTCACTGTGTACTTTTGTCGTGTTTCAAAAGTTGTACTTCTGTTCTGATGAACCCATCATTGCTTGAGTTAGAATGGATTATAAACATGACTCGTACAATAAAAAGATAAAATTATCAGCATTAACCCTTCAGCTACAAAATATGCTTTGTGAAAAATCCCTCCCAAAATCACAAAAATTGTCAAATCTTCCAACTGCTGCTGAGATACTTTGATATCACTGACTTCAAAACACTGTCATTGCCTACCAATAGTACTACACTAAGTGATAATGAGTCCAAAGTGAAGTTTTAACCCTCTATTTGCATTGGACTGTTGTGCAAAAACAATGCATCAAAATCACAAAAAATCACCAGATTAACTAATTTACTTAGGGGAGGGAGGGCACTGATGCCACTGACTCGAACATCGTCATGCAGTATCTATAGAAAGTCTACACCCCCTTTCAAAATT
The DNA here is from genome assembly GCA_035128595.1 of Eptatretus atami. Classification (NCBI taxonomy): domain Eukaryota; kingdom Metazoa; phylum Chordata; class Myxini; order Myxiniformes; family Myxinidae; genus Eptatretus; species Eptatretus atami. The sequence goes on from CM068966.1 coordinate 53,612,866, forward strand.
TTCACCTTTCGTTGCCTTGTGGCCTGGAATTAAATTGCATTCAATCAGACTTTTACCACCTTTATTTACACATCGTAACCCATAACTTCGAAGTGAAAAACAAATTCCACAAATTTCAGAAAATTAATTAAAAATACAAAACTATAATATCTTGGTTGGATAAGTGTCCACCCTCCTTATAATAGCAATTGTAAATTAGCTCAGGTATAACCAATCACCATAAAAATCACACACCAAGTGAATTGGCCTCCACCTGTGTTAAATTGTAGTGATTCTGATCATTTCAGAATAAAATCAGCTATTCCTGGAAGTTTTCTCTGCTGGGTGGTGCATTTCACAGCAGAGTCAACCATGAGACCCAAGGAGCTTTCAAAAGACTTCTGGGATAAAGCTGTGAAAAGGCACAGATCACGGGATGGGTATAAAAATATTTCAAACGCCTTGAATATCCCTTGGAGCACAGTCAAGATAATCATTAAGAAGTGGAAGGCATATGGTACTACCAAGACCCTGCCTAGATCAGGCTGTCCCTCCAAACTGGATGACCAAGCAAGGAAGAGACTGATGAGAGAGGCCACCAAGAGGCCAATGGCAACTTTGAAAGAGCTACATGCCTTTATGGCAAAGACTGGTCACTGTGTACATGTGACAACAATATCCCAAGCACTCCACAAGACTGGCCTGTACGGTAGGGTGGCAAGAAGGAAGTCGTTACTGGAAAAAGCCCACCTTGAGTCCCATTTGAGGTATGCAAAAGAAACACTCCAGAGATTCTGAAGCCTCGTGGTTGAACCATGATGGTTCATTTATTGATAGTTCATTTTATTCATGATGGTTCATTTCCGCCTACTCATTATTCATGATGCCCTATGGTTCCACCAATCAGGTAATTCCATCCTTTCCCTCTCTCAACCAATCAAAGTTGAGGACATTACATTGTAACTTTATAAAAGAGAGTTGGTGGTGCTTCTTCATCTGCTTGCGGTTTTTATCCTGAGGAGTAGAAGTCAAAAAGCTTTGATAATGTATTTTATTGAAATGCAAATTTATATCATTTATATATTGCCTGCTTTTAACATTTGCACGTAGTACATGCTTGGGAGTTGGTATGCATTTGTCTGCGCTGTCGCTGATGATTCGCCAATAAGCGATGAAATTGGTCCAGTTGCTGAGGGGATGTGCAGCATTGGGATTCTCATGTGTGTACCATTTGTGACCATCTTTACATCTGTTGAGGAGCTCTGGGAAAAGTTTGAAACAGCAAAGGGTTTACCTTGGTTGCTTTATGCAGCTTTGGCTAGAAGATCATGGGAGGAGTTGAGATATATATATATTGTTACGGCTGTGGAAATTCGCAACCACCATTCAGGTCCCGTAGGTGAGGTATCTTTTAAGTACATGTATAGTTAGCCCCAAACCCGTTGTTTAGAGGGAATTAATGTGATTCATTCGGGCTGCGCACACTTTGAGTCAGTCGTTTTTCTGTTCTTTCTTATTTTTGAACCAACCACGTCAACCACAACCACCTCAACCACAACCACCTCAACACAACACGCCATCCCCACCACAGCGCCGACCGCGCTGCGGCCGCGCCGCCTCCGCCATCTGCGCGACTGCATCTTCGCCATCCGCCATTTCTTCTCCGCGCTCGGTGTGGGGGAGGTGCGATCCGACCGGGGGTCAAAGGTGAGAAAAGGTGGGGGCCTCTTTTTGGGGAATAATTCCCTGGCCCCGAGCCAAGACTGACTTTCCTCGCCCCCCGCACGGCGCGGGGAGGGGAACGAGGGCACGCCCCTTTCGGGAACCCTCTCGAAGGAGGGTGGAGCCGAAAACGGGGGCGGAGTGGAGGGCGGAGGCCCCGCGCTATAAAGACGGACACGGCCGGGTGCAAGAAGCTCTCGGTCTTTTCCCCTTCGTCGTGGAACTGTGGGGGGGAGCTGTGAGGAGTCGTCGCGTTGGTTGGTTGCTCCCTCGTCTCGGGTTGAAGAGTCATCGCCGGGTCGAGCCGCGGGAGCTCGTTAAAGTCGAGCTGTTTTTTTCCGTCGTCGAGTCGGCAGTGGAGGACGGCGGAAGGAGACGGAGCTCGGAGTTGAGGTCGTGGGAGAAGGACTCGTCGGCCGCACCAAGGGAAGTCCTTTTCTGTTCTTTTCGGGTTTATTTTGTGGGAAACTTGCTGTTGCGCCGTCTGTGAAGTAGAACTGTTAAGTGTTGCCGTGTGTCGGTCTTAGTCGTGTTAACTCTGCGTCGTCGTGCTTTGGTTTTATTTGATATACAGTATGTGCATTTCTGACTGTTTGGCTGTAAATACGTGCTGTATATGTGTGCTATCCGTGTGTGTGAATAAATGTGCTTGTGTTGAATTGTTCCCCGTTTCGCTGCGTCCTTCCCTTTGTTGGGTCTCCATCTTGCTTCACGTAAAGGGTTCAGAGTGGGCGTGATACGCCCGATAATTAATTGGAAACCATGCGAGGCCGACGATAACACCGCTCCTTATCCCGATAGCACGGAACGGACCGCTTAAGCGGTCGTGTCCGAAGTCGACCTGCGGCGAGGTGCGATCGCCCGCCGTTTACCATCCGCGTGGGACTTAGGTAGGTCGAGTTTGGCGAACAACCCTATCCCACGCGAGTGGCCGATTGGCACGATCGTGGTGAGGCCGAAAGGCCCACCCGTGACTGGCTCCCGGCGTTAGTCCGAGAGGGTCACGACTGAATTGTCTGTCCGGTGGGCGAGGCGGCCGCCATTCGAGTCACGTGGCCGTTCGCACGCCGGCGGCGCGAATTCGCAACATATATATATATATATATATATATATATATATATATATATTATATATATACAGTGCGGCTCACAGTCGGTGGGAGTCCGGCCGTGGCACCAGGGACGTGGACTGGAGGCGCGCGCTCTGCCAGCTCTGTTGCGCAGACCTGCGCGTCCTCCAGTGAAGAGCGCGGAGAGGCTCGCCGGCCCCGTGGAAGGCCCGAGTCAGCCCGCGGCTATCCTAGCTGCCGTGGGACAGACGTCGCGACTCACCCATCAAGGCACCACGAGGGTGCAGGTAACCTGCATTGGTCTCGTGGGGCCCGTTCGTGTCACCAAGGCTCCACGGTATAAAGGTCTACGGACCCTGTCTGACTCCCCTGTCTGTGGGGTGGTCTTCCTTGGGTTTTGCTTTCGAATGCATGTTGTGGCGCCGTGTTTGTAAGTAAAAACTGTATAAGTGGCTGTACATAATTGCTTATAGACGGTCGTAGCACCCTTTGCTTTCGCTTTATTCGATTCCATACCTGACATGGCTTGTATACGTGTGGAAAACAATAAATGTGCTTGTGTGAATGTTAACCCGTTCGTCATGTCCTTCTTCCCCCATTGGAACGCCATATTGCATCTCGGGATAATAGTTGGTTTTTAATTAACCGATAAATAGAATCGGGTCCGGCGAGGTCTGGCGATAATACCCGCTCGGTTATCCCAGAACGGAACGGACCGCTTAAGCGAGTTGCGTGTCCAAGCAGGCCTTCGCCGAGGTTACGGTCCCTCAGTAGGTTACCCGCGCGGGTACTTAGGTATATCGATATTTGGCGATTCACCCTATTTCGCGCGGGTAGAATACGGACGGGCCGTGGTGGGATTACAAACCACCCCGTGACTGGTTTCTGGCGTTGTTCCAGAAAGTCACGACTGAATTGTCCGTCCGGTGGGCGAGTGGCTACTATTAGTGAAAGCGGTCGATCGCAGCGGGCGGCGGAGATTCGTAACAAGATAATATATATATATATATATAATATATATATATATATATATTATATATATATATATATATATATGATCGTGGGGGAACTCCGAGGGAGGGGGCTGTCCCTGGTTCCTCTCCCGGAATCGCAAGCCATCGCACATGGATAACTTCGTATCACGGTGGGTCGCTAATCGATCGCAAATGCCAATTACTTGATCACGTGACCCAGTGTCCTTCATCTGACAACCGTTTAACAAAGAACTCGTGGTTTCCTTATCGGGGAATCGTGCCCCTCGATGCGTACTTGCGTTACTTACCGGATCAGGTGCAGTCGAGCAGAGTTACCAAGTATGCACTGGCTATTAAGCAGATTTTGGGGCACAGCGTCCCGGCTAAGCTAAGGTGTGGACCATGTTACACCAATGGAGGAAAAGACAAAAAGGAGCTGGGTACATTTCTAACAGGCACATTTATTTAACAAAAGCGAGGAAAGTTATGTAGCACTGTATGGGATTTATTGCAAATGTACAGCAGGGGAAAGCAAGGAATTTGTGGGTGCGGCAAAAGACACAGTATTCACAAAAGAAAAAGACAATGTGGAATTACCCCTACTATGCTTATACACTATAGTCTTAACTAATGCAACGACAGATGTACACACACACACACACACACGCACACATTAGAGCTAGCCCAGAGAGATGAGAAGCAGTTTAGGATTAGCAACCCCTTAATACCTGGTACAGCTGGCAGACCTGCGCAACCCAAATGCTTTGGAATGGGGAAGAAGGGAAGAATACTGAAGGTGTCTATGGTGTGGGAGTGAGAGTTGTGAGTGTAATGCAGCATGGTTTAAGAGGAAGATGTGAGGTGTGAGTCAGTAAGGTTCGCTCTGAAAAGAACAGTTAGTTGGGACTTGCCCATGCTGATTGCTCTTGTGCATCCACCGTAGAC
>CM068966.1:53659896-53688007 GCA_035128595.1 Eptatretus atami
GGATTCTGACCATTGGTGCAAAACTTCCTCTGGAACATTCCAGGAACAATAACGTCATATAGGCTATATGGCATTTCACACTCATCGGATTATCCATACTTGATGAAATCAGCGTAAAAACAACTTGAAGGGGGCCGCCATGGGCAAGGTGTTCGAGATAGAGCAAAATGGTTTCAAAGACTTTAGGTGGGGAATGACCTCAAGATTATGCATAAAAATAGTCATCCTAGCTCTCAAAGTTTGGGCGGTCGTATGATTTTTATGTCAAAATTCGAAATTTTCTAAGTTCGTGACCTTGTGACGAAAAATGAAAATCGGAGCTCCGTGGGGCTATGCAGGTGCATTGGGCTAACCAAATACCGAAACCACTGCCAGATTCGACAAACCCTCGGAGAAGATGGATTTTATGTCAAAATCGCAATTTTCTAAGTTTCGTGACCTTGTGATTTTGGGACGAAAATGAAAAATCGAGCTCCGTGGGGCTATGCACGTGCCATTGGGCTAACCAAATACCGAAACCCTGTCAGATTTCGACAAACCCCCTAAAGCGAGAGATGCAAATTGAAATCGGCTACCCCCTAAAAACACATGTATTTTGGGCGTGGCTCCGCCCATAATGGGCGCACCACGCCCATTTTCAGAAAAACACAACTAGATCATGATATGAATGTAGGTAATTTGGTCACAGGAAATTTTGGTCACGGGAAAACTTGGTCACGGTACAACGTCACAAGGTAATTTGTCACAGTAATTTGGTCACTGGTAATTCGGTCACAGTAATTCGGTCACAAGGTAATTTCGTCACGGTATTATTATTATTCACTGCATTTAAGGCGCATAAGGCCCAAGAGCCAGTAATAAACATTTCATTTCATGGCCGGCGAATCTTGTTGGCATAATGACGTATTGACCAAGTTTACTGACTACTATAATGGAATCGAATTTAAAATTGAGAGAGACAGAATCGATTCCATTATAGTAGTCAGTAAAGTCATTATGCCAACAGGATTCGCCGGCCAAGAAATGAAAATGTTTATTACTGCTCTGGCTTACTGCCTCAAAATGCAGTGAAAATAAGAAATAATAATAATAATACCGTGACCAAATTACCTTGTGACCGAATTACCGTGACCAAATTACCTCGTGACCGAATTACTGTGACCAATTACCTTGTGACCGTTTAGACCGTGACCAAATTACCTTGTGACGCGTTTACCGTGACCAAGTTTCCCGTGACCAAATTTCTGTGACCAAATTACCGCGCCCCCTAATATAACCTCCACCAAAATGTCAGGATCGGATCAAAACCCACGGAGCTATGCTCGGACAGACAGACAGACAGACAGATAGACACACAACAATAACGAATATAGTGGTCACTTATTTTTTTCGTGAACCAATTAATATATATATATATATTATATATATATAATATATATATATATATATATTGGATTTGCACCTTTTTCTTAAAAGCTTTGTTCTTCCCAACTCAATTCACTCGCCTGCAGTTAATTAAAATATATTCCTGCTTGGACTGTGTGTGAGATAAGGAAGGTTAACCTTGGGTGATTCAAGGGAGTATTGTGTAGCAGGATCTGTGAGAAAACCTCTGATCTTGCTTATCGTTTGAATATATATCGCCAGGACATAAGCCAGCTGGCTCTTGGGATGAAAGAAAGGAATTATGCATTGGAATTGCTGGAGATAAAATCATGTACATATATATATACAGTTGGGTGCTTCTAAAAAATGAAAGTTTTTTTTTATGCGCAGAACCCGCCATTCAGTGAGTTCTACTAGAAACATTGTCATGTTCTTGAACTTGCACAAGCGATGCAAAGTTGCACAAAGGCATCAAAAACTGCCAAAAATGATTTTTTTCCTCTTTCGCAGATCAATTAAAAGTTTATTTGAGATCATCTGAATTTACTGTTTTGAGGTTTAATTAATATATTCGTATAATTAAATGATATTAAATGATTAAAAAATGATATTAAATATTGATGTGAAGAAATGAAAATCAGCTCATAAATTGCTAAATCTAAAAATAATGAAGTCCCAACTCGGTCCAAAATTCGGAAACGGAAAGATTTCTTGTTGAAAGTTGCGCAATCGCACAGCAGTGAGCAGAGGCATTTCTTCATGCGTGCATGAATTAACGCGCAAGCTTGGCAAAACTTGTTACTTTTCAATGTGTACTTACCACTCTGTAACATTTCCACTTAACCATATGTTTTTCTCTTTTTTCAGACCAGAAATTTCTGCATATTTTGGGAGGTAATGGGCCTCCAGAACTTAGATCGAAAAAGGCCATTTGGCTTGATTGATCCCCTAATCCAAACTTCCTGGCCAGAAGCTTCCTTCTAAGGCCGAAGTTCCGCTTTTTGATATTCCTTCATGTGGAAATGAATGAGACCCTAACTGCAAGTGTGAATCAAACATCACTAGAGCTAATGAACATCTGTCCCACAGAGGGATTTCCTACTAAGCACCTTCCTGATGTGGTAGTCCATGTGCGAAAATTACACACAACGTGGCAGGGTTTAAAGAAAAGCATCATCGGAAGACTGCTACCAACATAGAGAAACAAGACAATTTCAAGGCCGACCTGGATGAAGCTGTTTGACATAGCTCACGCTGATGCTATGAATCTTATAAAAATCGATGAGGACAAGGAGTTTCTTGCTTCTCACGCGTGAAAAGGGCGTCCAGGAAAGATCGGAGTCTTGACTACAAGACTGCCAGACTTCAGAGAAAATTATAAACGTAAAGATGAAGAGAAAAAGAGGAAACAGAGGCGCTTTTGGAGATGGCCGCAAACTTCTGAAACAGCCAACCTCCAGTCTTCCTCCCTCCTCCAGCTCTACTGAATCTAGTCCAAGTCGACAAACCATCTTCTTCCATCCATCCAACCACCTGTGATTCCCAGCCTCCGAAGGAAAACGTGGACAACTGGATTAACATCGTGAAGTAACTGAGGCCCTGGATAGACTCTCCTTAGCGATCGTTCTGCAAGTCGGTTCTAATTCCATTTGCCAAGCAATTGGGACAAGACATCAATAAACTTTCTCTCAGTCAAGTGCCATTCGTGCCGCTCGTGTTAAGCACAGAAGCAACGCGCTGAAGAGATAAAGCAGAGCTTTAAGGTTGACACACCCCTGGTAGTCCACTGGGATTCCAAGCTGATGCCAGACCTAACTGGAAGAGACAAAGTTGACAGGCTGCCAATTTCTGTCACTGGGAATGGTGTGTCAAAAATCCTGGCAAATTCGATGCTGAAAGACTCCAAGGCGGAGAAACAGCCGCCGGTCATCTTTTCAACAGTTAAGAGTGGAACCTGATGGATGTGTCAAAGGGATGTGTTTGACACGACAGCTGTTAATACTGGAATCCGGGGTGGGGTCTGTGTTCGTATTGAAAACATCCTTATCATCAACTTCTTTATTTTGCGTGTCGGCACCATGTCTTAGAACTTGTTTTGGAAGCAGTTACTCTTCTCCTTCGGTCGATGAAGCATCCGAGGCCAGACATCACCTTATTCCAAACCTTCAGGACTGCTGGCCCCATTTTAATTTCACGCGAGTACTTGACTGCTGCTGATGATGCAAGCACACGCACGGATATCCATCCATGGGCCAATTCTGTCATTCAGCATGCCCAAGAGCTTCTGAAGGCAGAAGCAACCCCGAGACGACTACAAAGAACTTCTCCAACTGATGATCATTTTCCTTGAGGCGTCCCTTCTAGACATCAAGTTCCAACATTCAGGGCACCTGGCGCCGTTCACCGAGCGCGTTGGATGGCTCGTGAAATTTACACTGCTTCACGATCTAGATGTTTCAAGGGCAGTTCTCAGATTTCTCACAAAACGCGAGTCATCATCCCGCAGTACATGTCGCACAGAACGCCTATTTAGCGGGATCAAGCAGGTCTGTCTTTTTGTTGCTAAGCACTATATCAGGGCCTGGTTCGACGCTCGAAATGCTGCTTCCGCACCAAAGAATGACCTCCAGCTCCTTCAAGCCTCCATTCCTTGAATCATGCTGCAATACAAAACAATGAGCCGCCATCTGTGGTACCTGAGCGAAGTTAACAGTCGGCCTTGCACTCTTTGATGACAACTTAGATTCGTCAGAAAAGATCGCCATGGTAATAAACATGAAGGACGTGGAGGTTCAGAGGATCCATCTCGACGAGTCTGGGCTTCCCAATCCAGAGGGAAGAAGCTGTCTGACCTCTGCTCCTCCCAAACTAAAAAATCTCTTTACACTCCTCGAGCTGCCAGAAGACTTTCTCGAGGAAAAGGATCCATCAAACTGGAAAGAGCTTTGAATCTACGTCAAAGCAAGCAGAGGTGACTCTTTGACCGTCGTGATGATGCGGCCGAAAGAGGCGTTGCCCTCATCCAAGCATTTCACGAAAGCTGGTCGAACAAGAGATGAGGCTCAAGTGCAGTACCTTGTTCAAGGTGAGAGGATGGCCGACGGAAATACCCAAAGGCCTCAAAGAAACTTTGATTTTATAAAGCGCATATTATTTACTTTTCAGGAGAATTTTTTAATTGTTTTCATCAAAAGAGATTTTCATTTTTAATTTAGCCATGTTGTACTAATGGAGAGGATGTCAAGTGCCTGCGCAAGTCCTAAATATTATTTAATCTTAATAAAAACTTGGAAGATTTTGTTTTTCATGTCACCTCACCATTTGGAAGGTTTCTGCAAACTTCTATCGCAAATTTGAATTTTTACCATAGTAGCTAAAAGCCCTATATATACAGTATATATATATATATATATATATAAGTATATATATAGTATATATATATATATATATATATATATGAGGGAGTGATTCAACCATTCGAGTGGAGCACTCTCTGGGTTACCTCAATTGCTAAATTGGTGTTCCTTGTGTTTCCTGCTCTTCAATGGCGCCGCATGTATTGATATATAATAAGCAATTTTCTCTCAAGTACATCGACGTCTTCATGCCTTAGTAAAGGGTGATCACGCCCGACCAATTGGCGCAGCGAGCAGGGGCTAGACGAGGTGGAGGAGGAGGTGGGGATAACCATTGGTGACCAAAGAAAAAACCGCGGTGACCAATTTGAATAAGGTAAGCCTTTTGTGCTGGGAGTTTAAATTATATATTCTCTTTCTCACCTCAGGTTTGTCCATCCCTGCTTCTGCCCCTTGTCCTCGCCCAAGAACCGGAAAAAGATAAGTGTGGAGAAAGAAAATGTTTATTATATATCAAGGGGTAGCTATCTAAGGTCCAGAAAGGGGAGTTTGAGGGCTGAGGACATATGGTTGAGGCTGCCTAGTCGGACCCAAGAAAACTCCAGGAATGGTTCGGCAACAGTGAAATATGGAAAAAGATCGGGAAACGAGAGGAGAAGAAAGAACTCCTCGAGATAACAAGATGATTGCTGGGTGGATAGGATGGTTAAGGATAGCTTACCATGGCCAGGGGTGGGTCGTTTGACCTCCAGTAGTGCAGAATCTGCGAGAAGAGTTGCAAAGACGCCATAGACTATCCAGTAAGAAAACGCCAGTGAATTGGCTGGCATTTGGGTTATGGCAAGAGGAAGCAATTAAAAGATCAAGCACAGCCAAGCCAAGCAAACCTTGGCGGGTAAGTGCTGAAGCTTCAGGGTCAATTAGAAGGTGCAGAGCGGCAAGCTAAAGATGCGGAGCATCAGCGCCGGCACCTCGCCAGATAACAGGATATGGCTCATCATCTGTCCCGGTGTCTGCAGCACTGGGGCAGGGTACGCTAACACCGATACAGTACCATCAATACCCCAACCCCTGGCATATCAAACCGTTGGGACTACTCAGTCAGCTGCAACAGTATCAGCTGTTATGATGTATGTCGGGGGGGGAGGACTACCTGCTGTGGAGTGAAGAATGTGTGTGCCTTGCCTGAAGGGTAAAGGGTGGGCAGCTCGTCTTCAAGCCCACAAACTTGTTCCGACCTCCTTGAGATAAATTGATTGTCGACAAAATTGTTTTGATATGGGAAAATTAAAGCATCTTTGTGTGGAAAAATTATATAACGAAAAAGGAAAAAAAAAGTGAGAGCGGGAGCAGAACACCCTGCTGTGAATTTGTCTGCTTGTCAGGTCGTCGTGCGAGATTTGCCTGATAAGGGGGAAAAGAAGCTGGAGCAGCTATCCTTGACCTTTGACCCTTAAAGGTCACAAAGGTCAAATTTTCAAAGTTGTGGGAATCGAACCGGGTTTTCGATCTTCTTCGATGAACTAACTCCAATAAGCTATAGCACGTATCCTGTTTCCTTATTTTAATGTCCACAACATTGTTTTGTGACCTTTAAAGGTTATGCAAAGGTCAAATTTTGAAGGTTGTTGAACGAAACCGGGTTTTCGACATTTTGCAGCTCATAACCTCTCACTCGTACCACATCATGTTGATCATTTTTATAACTTGGTCAAACATTATCACATTGTCTCATCCTTGACTTCTGAAACAATCTACATCGTCAAATACCGCTCGTGAACCATCGTCGTCTTCAGACTGATATATATATATTTATATTTATTTATATATTTATATTTATTTATATATTTATATTTATTTATATATGTATTTATATCTATATATTTATATTTATTTATGCATATATTCATGTGTTTATTTCTATATTTATGTATATATTTATATGTATATATTTATATATATGTATATATATATATATATGTATATATATATATACACACACACACACATAGGTCAAGGCTATTGCCTTGTATGTAATGTCACTATCATGGTGGAAGTACAGAGTAAACTGATAATTAAAAGTGACTGTCATGGCCACGTTCTATTTCAGGACCACCTTTGTCTGCCTCAACACATTTTGGAGGAGAAGGGACTGTTGAGAGTGGCTCTGACCGTACAGAGTCTTGTTGAACTGGTCACCAGTGGCAAGAATCACCACTCGGCTGCCGTTTGATCGGCCGAAGGTTATCCACAGGAGTTTTGCTTGGCCTAACGAATGGCAGATCTTGCAAGTGTTTTCATTATTCCTCCCCTTTCCATTAAGACGTCACATTGGACAATGTCGAGGATTTGCTTTGAACACCTTGTGGTGATAATGATGGTGGTAGTGTTGCTGTGTTGAGTGGAATTGGATCGTGGACGAGCAAGAGAATTGGAATATCAAACGATCAGCTTCACTGTGTGCCCTTTTGTATGTGAAAAATGACTCGTGCAAGTTGAGAACGGAACGTTGGAATTGCTTGGCTTGTGTGATACTTTTATATTTTCAATTCCACTCCAAAGTTTTAACATTTCCCTAATGGCATCTTGGAAATGAAAAAGTTAATTGGTATTGTTTCTCATTTGTTTTACAGATATTAGGTGTTATATATAAGTTCCTTTTGATGCAGGTTAATCATCTCTCAACTCTTCAGATAACTTTTCACTTGCTGAAACTAAGTGGATGTTTCTCAGAAGTTCTTGTTGAGTGGTTTGTGTCTCGTGGTTGCTGTTTACTGAGCTTACATTTCTGAAACAGTTTGTTATTTATTTTTCACTCCATTTGAAGGACCATGCCAGAATCACAACAGATTTGGGAAATGTGGTGTTAAGTAGAACATGAGTGTAAAACAGGTTGCGCTTTAAAGTTTGCGGATTGAAAACTTGAAGTTTAAGGGTTTGATATATCCAGCCTTATTTCATTGAATCCTTGTGCCATCAATCACTAGAGCCAGCATTTTCTTCATTCGAATGAACATACTTTGTATTTTGGATTAAATAGGCTTAATGGAACCTTTGCGAGGAATATATTCAAGGCTGCAAGATTATCTGCTTTTATCTTGCTTTTGAAACACTCCTTTTATATTGATTATTATCATCATCATTATTATTATTATTAATATTGGTCCTTGTAGTCTGTGCAGACAAAGGTCATTGGTGGAGTTTGATATACATTTTTTTCTTCCCTAAATTTGTATTCGAGTAAAGACTGTTAATTATGCTTTTGGTGCACTTTGTGCACTCCACCATCGGGGACGAAGCATAACGGGATGTTGGCTATCAAGTTATGCATGTCTCACCTCTCGACTTTTCGGTTATTCTTCCAATCTTGACCGCTCGGTTTCCCTTCCCTTCTCGGTTTCCCTTCCTTTCTCGGTTTTCCTTCCATTCTCGGTTTCCCTTCCCTTCTAGGTTACCCTTCCCTTCTCGGTTGCCCTTCCCTTCTCGGTTGCCCTTCCCTTCTCGGTTGCCCTTCCCTTCCCGGTTGCCCTGCCCTTCCCGGTTGCCCCCACCTTTCCAGGTTGCTCTACCCTTTCTGGCTTCCCTACCCCTCCCGACCGCTCGGTTTCCCTTTAATTCCCCTCCCGGCCACTCGGGTGCCCTTTAATTCCCCTCCCGGCCGCACGGTTGCCCTTTAATACCACTCTCGCGCATCGGTTGCCCTTTCATTCCCCTCCAGCCGCTCGGTTGCCCTTCAATTCCCTCCAGGCCGCTCGGTTGCCCTCAATTCCCCTCCAGGCGCTCGGTTGCCTTCAATTCCCTCCAGCCGCTCGGTGCCTTCAATTCCCCTCCAGGCCGCTCGGTTGCCCTTCATTTCCCCTCCCGGCACTCGGTTGCCCTTCATTTCCCCTCCAGGCCGCTCGGTTGCCTTCATTCCCCTCCCGGCGCTCGGTGCCCTTCAATTCCCTCCCGGTGCACGGTTGCCTCATTCCCTCCGCCGCTCGGTTGCCCTTAATTCCCCCCCGGCCGCTCGGTTGCCCTTCATACCTCAGGCCTCGTTGCCCTTCATTCCCTCCGGTCGCTCGGTTGCCCTTCAATTCCCCTCCCGGCCACTCGGTTGCCCTTCAATTCCCTCCCGGCCGCTCGGTTGCCTTCAATTCCCCCCGGCCGCTCGGTTGCCTTCAATTCCCCTCCCGGCCGCTCGGTTGCCCTTCATTTCCCCTCCGGCGCTCGGCTGCCCTTCATTCCCCTCCAGGCCGCTCGGGTTCCTTCAATTCCCCTCCGGCCGCTCGGTTGCCCTCAATTCACCTCCCGGCGCTCGGTTGCCCTTCAATTCCCTCCCGCCGCCGGTTGCCCTTCATTTCCCCTCCGGCCGCTCGGTTGCCCTTCAATTCCCCTCCCGGACGCTCGGTTGCCTTTTAATCCCCCCCCGCCGTCGGTTGCCCTTCAATTCCCCTCCAGGCCGCTCGGTTGCCCTTCATTTCCCTCCCGGTCGCTCGGTTGCCCTTCAATTCCCCTCGGCCGCTCGGTTGCCCTAATTCCCCTCCGGCGCTCGGTTGCCTTCATTCCCCTCCCGGCCGCTCGGTTGCCCTCATTTCCCCTCCCAGCGCTCGGTTGCCCTTCAATTCCTCCCGGCTGCTCGTTGCCCTTTAATTCCCCCCCCCCGCGCGCTCGTTGCCCTTCAATTCCCCTCCAGGCCGCTCGGTTGCCCTTCATTTCCCTCCCGGTCGCCGTTGCCCTTCATTCCCTCCCGGTCGCTCGGTTGCCCTTCAATTCCCTCCCGGCCGCTCGGTTGCCCTTCAACTCCCCTCCGGCGCTCGGTGCCTTAACTCCCTGCCGGCCGCTCGGTTGCCCTTCAATTCCCCTCAGGCCGCTCGGTTGCCCTTCATTTCCCTCCGGCCCCGGTTGCCCTTCATTTCCCCTCCGGCCGCTCGGTTGCCCTTCATTCCCTCCCGGCCGCTCGGTTGCCTTCAATTCCCTCCCGGCGCTCGGTTGCCCTTCAATTCCCTCCGGCGCTCGGTTGCCTTCATTCCCTCCCGGCCGCTCGGTTGCCCCTCATTTCCCCTCCCGCCGCCTCGGTGCCCTTCATTTCCCTCCGGCCGCTCGGCTGCCTTCATTTCCCCTCCCAGGCGTCGGTTGCCTTCAATTCCCCTCCCGGCCGCTCGGTTGCCCTTCAATTCCCTCCCGGGCCGCTCGGTTGCCCTTCAATTCCCCTCCGCGCTCGTGCCTCTTCCCCTCCCGGCCGCTCGGTTGCCCTTCAATTTCCCTCCCGCGCTCGGTTGCTCCTTCAATCCCCCCCCCCCCGGCCGCTCGGTTGCCCTTCAATCCCCTCCCGGCCGCTCGGTTGCCCTTCAATTCCCTCCCGGCCGCTCGGTTGCCTTCAATTCCCTCCAGGCCGCTCGGTTGCCCTTCATTTCCCCCCGGCCGCTCGGTTGCCCTTCATTTCCCCTCCCGGCGCTCGGTTGCCCTTCATTTCCCCCCAGGCCGCTCGGTTGCCCTTCATCCCCTCCCGGCCGCTCGGTTGCCCTTCATTCCCCTCCAGCCGCTCGGTTGCCCTTCAATTCCCCTCCAGGCCGCTCGGTTGCCTTCAATTCCCCTCCCGGCCCTCGGTCGCCCTTCAATTTCCCCTCCCGGACCACTCGTCGCCCTTCATTTCCCCTCCCGGACACCCGGTTGCCCTTCAATTCCCCTCCCGGACACCCGGTTGCCCTTCAATTCCCCACCCAGCCACTCGGTTGCCCTTCAATTCCCCTCCCGGACGCCCGGTTGTCCTTCAATTCCCCTCTCGGCCGTTCGCTGGTGCCCTTCCCCTTCCCCTCCAAGCTGGTGCTCCGTTGTTCTGCCTTGTGTTATTCTGAAGGTGTGCACTTTTCTAAAATGAGTTTCATTATGTGCTTGTACTCTGAATACCCACGATACTTTTCTTTTACGGGAAGGGAATTTGGCCATTTTTCTTCTCTGCAACAAACCTTATTGGAGTCGCTTTTGGTGTTTCTATCCAAATATCCGGCCAATCCAGTCGTGATCACCTTAACGTTTCAACTGCATTGTACCAAATGTGGGATGTTTGGCATAATCTGGAATTAACTTCATCATTGAAGTTTGTTTTCTCTTGACTAATGCCATCTTTTACTTTTAAATACTTTTTCAACTTCACTCCATGATCATTCATGCCTTTCATGTCTGTTGTTGCAAGTCCTCCAGGCTACCCCACATAGACCAAGCTGGGATTTCTTGCACTTATTTGGATACATTTGTTTTATTGTGATATTTGTAAACACAATTTAATAATGTAGCAATTTGTTTAAACCCCCATCCCAGAAAGGCCTGCACTCCCCCCACTCCTCCTCTTAGGCATGTTTGCATGGAGGGAGGAGTGGGGCATTGCAGGCCTTAAGGCCCGTTTGCCTTGAGGCCTGCAACCCCCCACTTCTCCTTTCAGGCAAATGGGCCTTAAGGCCTGCAGTTTAACATGTTTGACCTTGAAGACAAACCTGTTGTTTATGGTGTGTTTAAGTTTCTTCTTTCCTTGATCATGTTTGTGATTCCAAAAAAAAGTTTGGTCGTTTTTAAAGTAGTTTTAAATATACAATGTTCTTTGCATCAATGTTCGTTTTTTATTTCCCACTTTGTGCTTCTGTACCTCACGTGTACGTATTCCGTGCATCATGGATTGAAAGTACAGTATTTACGGATTCTGAACCCGATGGACCCGTTCGATGGCCGTTCTTCACAAAACCGTTCAACTCTCATTTCGTCGCTCAAAAACGAAGCATTTCAACCGGCAGATTGGAGTGGCCGATCAACTTGACCAAACGGTAACGAGCCGTGCGGCCGAGTTCCCCGATGCATTACGTGTCACATTCCCGTCCGGGTGTGAAGATTGCAGGTCAGACACACCATAAAGGTCAAACCATTGTTTTACCGAAACGCCACCCTTTATCCCTTTGTGTAAAAAGCAAGCTGTGTAGGAATAGCCTGTGGTCGTCTCCACTATTATTTATTTTAATCCTTATTTTTAATTGTTTTTTAACCAGATAAGGCACTTTTGTATGTAGACACCCACATGCTGCACTCTTCCTTTGCTGCTTTGCGGTGATGACTAATTGTCACCGTTTGCTTAAACTTATAATGGCAAGATGTTTGTTTTTTTTAGGCCGATTATTCTTATTGTTAACATAGTTATGCTGTAAGCCAAGAGGTTCTATTCACCTTGTGTTTTGTTCATTCAGGTGTGCATTCACTGAGGGTTTTAAAAAATGTACTATTAACGGTACCCTTGCTATGCTAACAGGATTCTGATTCATAAGGATTTAAATTAAGCAAGTTGAGCATGCCCCCGTACGGGTTTCTAAACTGGCTATGGATGGAGGCGGCAAAAATGCGAATGGCATCCTGTGTCATCGAGCTGGCAAGCAGGGAGCAACAATTCACATTTGTTGCCACATCTGTTGCAATTGAAATGCTCTAATGGCGGTGAGGTGCTCCAATCGAAACGGTTTGTTCGATAGATGTCGCTTTTTGTGATGCCTAGAGTCTGTAATAAAAATTTGTATTGGTGTCAAAGCCGGTGACCAATTGGAAATTAAACAGTAGGTTTGCCCGTACGTTTCCAAGGATGTGTACTCCCGCCTTGTAACTCGGAGATCGGGTTCATCATCCGAGGCATAGTGTTCATTCTGGATCGTTTGTGAATGTTTTGCTGAAATCCAAAAAATCAGGAACATTTCTTTTCTTTCCAGTAGTCCGAGGTTTTGAGTGAAGGCCCGGGTCACACGTACCTTTTATATCATATTATATTATTGGTTTGAGATGGTGTTGCTGCTTGCTTGCTAATCGACCGGTTTAACTCGGAAAATGTTCTTCATTCACATAACACTATAACACGCGTATGTGCTTTTGGTTTTGGAGCAGAACGTGCAAAATTTACATCAGTTGGGGTCCGTGGTCATGGTCATGCAGGGGCATGAGTTCACGTGGATGACAGGTCAATAAGGGCATTTGTCCGGATGTCTTGGAGAGGATGGTGTGGACGGAGCGTGACCCCTTTGGGGGAAGATCACGCCTTGATTTGAAATGCCCTAGCCAGTGAGCTGTACAATAACAGGTTGATTTATAAAATGTAAAGGCATTCTTGTTTTGCTCTAAAACTTTCTTCCAAAGTAAATTTTCTTTTGACAAACACCAGAAATGTACCCGATGCCAAATCATCCCTCCTTGCTTCGTAACCATCACGCCATTTTGTATCTTTGTGATTATGATGTGCAGATTTGAGAGAAAAAAAATATTTGGTTTTGGTTCATAATATGATTTGTATAAAATAAGGATTTTTTTTAATTTTATTTTGGAGAATAGCTGTTATATATTTAAATTTATATTTCACCATGGACAGCATTGATAATGTTCTAAATTTGAAATGATTTGATCAATGTATTTAAATCTGGTATCGATTTATTTGTTTTCATTTAAAATATGGTTTTACATCTGCAGTAAGTATCTGTACATTTGTAAAGCTTGTTCAACCATCAGGTCAGAGTATGAAAAACGATGCCATTGTACATAAGTAATGCATTGTATGTAAAATGTATGATACTCACTCGTTTGTTTTTAATCTTTTCATTAAAGTGTTTAATGTACCTGTCTGTCTGTCACCTGGAAGGCTTTTGCCCCCACCTTAATGTACCCTTGAGAGGGATGAGTGAGCAGACTGTTCGTTTGTGTGGGGTAGTGAAGGGATAACTCGGACTCAGAGGTAGGAAGGATGCTCACCTTTGAGCTGTTTGTTCCGGGTTTGATTCCCAACCTGATAAAACATCACTGCTGCTTTGCTGGCGCGGTGTTGCACCGATGAGAGCACCATCCATTCGACTGCTGGGATGTTAATTTTACAAAGAGTAGGCCATTGTGTTTTGGTATCCTGCCATAAATCTACAAGCAGGCACAGTAGTAATGGTGTGGCCAAGTGCTGCATCAGAATGAACAAGTTCTATTTGTCTTGAGCAAGGCTCATCACGTGACGGTTTCACGAGGTGCCCTCAATAAGAAAGCTCCTGGTGATCTTATTACAAATATTAAACTGAAGGGTCTACCTGTTCACCATTTGAGGGACTTTTTTGCTGCTCCACACATTCATGCTGGTCATCTACAGGGGCTGATTGCAATGGTTTTAGCTTTTCTCCCATGATAATTTGTATATTACAAGATGGTAGGCGACGAGGGATCTGCTAGGATCGAAGTGCTGGAGTCGATTTCCAATGGTCAGGTATAAAACATAAATTGTCTCCTCGAGGCTCGAAGTCACCAGCCCGGAGACCGGGTCTTCGTACAAGAGGGTGTTAGTGATCGTTGGTACAATCTAATCTAAGAAGTAGCTGGCCAATCCGAGGGCGTTTGACTATCGGCTGACGACCAATGACAGCTTCCAACCATCGATGACTTTGTCGACTCATAAAAAAGATGTCGGCTGGCCATTCTCGACCCCAGAGCAAAGCTCTGGAGCGAGCGTGAGAGAAGTTGCGCTGATTGGCCGCTATGAGGCCGATCCCAAAACTGAGTTATGATTGGTTGAAGCGGTCACGTGGTCAAATTTTCATTGTTTTGGCACGATCGGTGGTTTTGTGTTGTAAAATTCTCAGCGTTTTGTCTTCATAATGGTGTGAACAATTCTTGGAGTTCTATTACATATATTTCCAGAAGCACAGCGAAGCAAAGGTTTCAGAACACTGTGAAAATCGTCTTCTTTTGTTGTGAAACTCGGTGAAATATTTCGGAAATCGAATGTAAGCCTTGCTCTGATTGGACGCGAGCGGCCGCATGCGCAGTGTGCACTCGCTTGTGAGGAGAGATTTGTCACGCTCGTTCCCAGAGCTTTGCTCTGGGGTCGAGAATGTCGGCTCGCTATTTCATGAAACAAATAAAGTATCATACTAGATGGGGATGCAAGGAATAGGCAGGAGTTGGTCCGGTCGCTCTACCAATCATAGAAGCCACGCTACGTTAGTTACCGTTTGGGTTCATAAAACGCGGTTTTTCGGCCGCTGCGTAGCAACAGGTGGTTGCTTAGCAACGAAACTCAAACGCGCACACTCCCAGCCCATATGGCACCTGTCGCCAAGTTTCATCGAAATCGGTTTGTGCTGTGGAGCCTCACACACAGACGGAAAACCCGACAACCGATATCTAGCGAATCCCAATTATAGAGGGGGGTCAAGTTTGAAAGTTCATTTTTTGAGGTTGAACAGATGTTTTCTGGCTCTCCCAAGTGGCTGCTGGCTTTGTGCAAGCACTAAGATTGCCTTTGGTCAGGTTAGCTTTCACAATGAGAAGGCAAGTTATTTCAGAGCAACTGCCTCACCACAGGTGGGAAGAAGGGTATGACAATTAAAGATGAGATGTATCGTTTGTGGAAGAATTCCCAGGCTGCGTTAGTGGTGGTAGATATGGGAGACCAGTCCTGAAGAGATGGCTGCTTGTAGTCCCTGCCACTCAGCAGCATTGTGCAGCTGAGAATAGCCAGATATGTGGACTTTCACATGTAAATGAGGAAGAATAGGAAAGTTAGTTTGACTTGTGATGCAGCAAATGATAAATGTACAAACGTTTATGATTTTTATGGCATACCATGTTTGAAGCATGGGTGAGTTTGAAATTTCTCGAAACAACCTCAAACCCTCGTCCCCCTTTCTCCTAAATGTTCGTTGCCATTTTTACAGTATCTTGCTCTTCCTTGAGCCTCAATCTTCTGTGACCAAGACAAATGAGTAAGAAATAGGTTTTGTATTAGTTCAAGGTGTGAGGGTTACAATTGCTTGGTGAACATGTACAGAGTAATGTGCTAGTATCAAGAAAAGATAGAATGGAAAATTTTCTTCTATTCAATACAGAATGGCTGAAAGCAATTTGAAGCTGGAAATCTGAAAAAGCAAGAGCCAGACCACACACACACCTGTCTGCAATGGAGACATGATGAGCCCAGACTCAGCTTCAGTGTAGAGATTCCAATTATTTTGAAGGCCTCGTTTTCCTCAACCTGAGCATGATGAATCAGGGGAGAGCAGTCCTCCATCAAGCTGTAGATGAAGGCCTTGTAGTTGGATAGGAGTTCAGGTGTGCCAAGGAGGGACTTTTACGACAAAGGATACCACTGCTGGCTTTGGAGGCCAACTTTGAAATGCAGTTCGTCCAAGATATATCATGGCTTTGTAAAACCCAGGAGTTTGAATGACTGAGGATTAAGCGAGTTGGTTGGTGGGGAGGGGGGGGTGGTGTGGTGTCAGACCATCATTTCAGAGATTAGATTTATCAGCATCGTTTTATCATATTGCAAAAGTTAAACTTTAACTCATCTGGAAAGCACTAAACATACATCAGTGAGATCATTACATACATATATATGATTGGAACAGGTTTCAGATGCATTCATTACAAGAGCAGTAAGCAGAGACTGTTTAAAGTTTGGTTTACACACAAGGTTGATGGAACAATATTGAGCTTTAAAAAAAAAAAAATTTAAGTACTAACTCATTCATTGTCTTTCTCATGTGACTGTTTAACTCTAATGTGTAAAAATAAAGAAACCAAGGTGGTTCGAGAATGCTCTGAATCTGAGATGAACCCACCCAGGAGGGCAGCAACCAAACAAGAATCAATTTCCAGCAAAATTCGAGGTTTTTATTATACACTTAAAAATAATCTCATACTCAAACTCCATTTTCCCCATTGACAAACATGCATGCACAGAGAATTTTAAAATGTCACATGACCATGAAACAGAAGGCCTGCCCTGGTGTGGGATCTGAGGATTCAATATTTTCCTTTCCCACAATAAGTGCAATAATCATGATACAATACGCTGAAATATGCATGTCCACAAACCATGAGCCACAAACCAATAACAGTTGAACCAAAACCAAGTGACACGTTGTGCAAGGTCAAGGGGCTGAGGATTTGTGAAAAAGCACGAGATAGGTTGGAGGTCGAGTGGGGGAAGAGGTGGATGGATGGGAAATGAACAAAATGACTAATGACAAACCATGCCCTCAAGGAACGGACTCAGAGCTCAGCAAGATTCGATGGCTGGATAATAGAAAGGCTGGAATAGTCTGGGAGAAGTGGAAGAATAGTCAGCAGAAGGGTAAAAAAAAAAGTAAGGAAGGCAAAGGCAGGAAAATGGATGTGAGTGGTGAGGGGCACAGAGGAATGGTCATTTAATAAAGGAATGAGGAACTACATTAGCAGGGGTAAGAGGGTGAATAGCAAATCTTAGCACAGCAACTGAGAATTTAAAGGGTGGGGTGACGAAATTAAAATCAATTCTAGGATATCGTGTATGGGGGGGGGGTGATGTAAAGGGTGGAAAAGAAAATAATTCACTTGTGTGTACAATGTGTACCCTCTGTCACTGACCAAACCTCCCACCACCAATTTACACTTGCAGTCCCTCAGTTTAGGTGTGCACTGTCAATCACCAGCAGAAAAATTTTCCTTCCTTGTGGTGGCTTCCACATATCTTGCCCAAGGTCTTATCCATATTTGCCCTCCCATGGACCATGGTTGTCTCACATGAAGGGGTTTGTTGATGTAGCCGGGGAAGTTTGCATCATGCCCATTCCTCCCTACAAGAAAAAAAAACACGCATGCATGCCAGCCCATTACGCTCACCGGCCCAGCCACAGCCCATCACACTCGCTGCCCGAACCACGGCGCGTTGCACTCACCATGAAAGGGTTGCCTTGAGTGGAGATGCCAGAGTTTCCCATAGGGAATGCAGTACCTCCTGGATGTGGTTGTCCAAAGCCAAATGTGAAGCCTGTGTGGGACAGCGTACAATTGAGCACAGGTTCTGCAACACCTTGCTTGGAGAATCTTCATTTTACTTAAACCTCTCAAGGCATTTCATTGCTTACCATTGGTTTGCACTTGTGCAGGAGCCACAGGAGCCCTGCTTAGATCAAATGGCTGTGAAAAACCCTGTCCTGGCTGGGCAGCGGTCTGAGGAAAAGGTGATGCCACTGAGCTTTGGGAAGTAAACCCTGGAGGGGAAAGCAATAAGTCATGAGAGAAGGGGAAAAAAAACCGGTTCACTGGCTGGTTTTAAACCTGATCATGATAGTCGTGTCAAACAAAATACCATTGATTAAAAACCAAAATCTCAACCACACGAACGAACAAAATCTTACCGTTATTGGTGAACAAACCAAAAGCTCCTGTTGAAACTGGTGCTCCAGCAAAGGGATTTATCATACCTGCAGGTTTCAGGTGAAAAGGGCAAATGCACAAATATCAAAATCACCTTCAGTCTTAACACCCCCCCCCCCCACCTCCCTTCTTCCACAACCAAGTCCCTATATACTAAGAGTAGTGACAACTTGCAATTTGAAGCCATTTTGTTTCCATAGAGTTCGGCACACCAAACCTGTGCCCACTGTGTGTGAAACGTAAAGTGTCCGTTTTCTAATCAAGCTTTCTTTGTACCCAACAGAAGATTATATTACTTAATGCTTTATTTTCGTTCTTCCAATGAGTCAGACAGGATTGATTTAACCATAAAACACATCGCAGAAACCATGGCGTAATGTAATGTAATGTGCAAGTTAAGGTCAACACGAGTGCCTAATTTGAGGCGTGTGGAGCGAGTGAGTAGAAGAAACACAGGTAGTGATAAATACAGAAATTTGAAAGAGAAAAACAAATGGAAGCATCCCATCCATGTGAGATGTGCACACCATCAAGAGTACAGAATAGAAAAGATAATTGTGAGAGAGCTTGTGAATCGATTGTGTGCTCTTCCTCAAGTCAGATCCTTGGCTGCTTGGCAAGGGTGATGCTTGGGTGGTATGCCATTGCCTTCAGCAGTTAGGGTTGGAATTTAATTTGACCAGGATTCCAGTGACAACTCGCCTCTTGGCAAAGGACACCATGGGATCTTTAACATCCACCAACTAATGATGGAAGACGGCATGCACATCGATGAATGACCCACCCTACCTGTGAAACACTGGGGTGACAGTTTACAGCCGGGTCAGGATTTGAACCCAAGCTACACAGCTAAGTGACTCGTGTTTACCTCGAGTCCATCCCTTGATATTTCTAGGGAAAGTTTTTCTTTGCAATCGAATGGAACAGGAAAGAAAAAATTTGGAAGGAACTCGAAGGGCACACTCTGCCATGCAATTCCTGATCCACGAGAACACATCAGGCCCAACACATTTTTGAAATATCAGGCTATGTATCGTTCTTGGCTCGATCACTTTAAAAATGAAATAATTCTTGTATCCGGATTCGAATCTTCACCAAAATCAAATCGATTCGTCTGTTACACACAACCTATCCACCAAGTTTCATCTGAATCCACCCACAACTTTGAGATATCCTGCACACAAACAGAATAACAAGACGTCGTCGAGCAGAGCACGATACTTACAAAATCCATAAAACAAATTTGACCTCAAAAATAGTTGAATTAAATGACCAAATATGCAAACCCTTTTCAAATTTTAAGTCAATCGGATGAAGATTGAGGATTTTAGAAACACCACCTTAGTTGTTCACCTTGGGCCAGGTTGACCTTTTGACATCAAAAACAATAGGCGTCTTCCTTATGACAAACTACCATGTGGTGAAGTTTCGTGAAGATCGGTTTAAAACTGTGACATGTCGGCGACAAGCAGAATAACAAAATCGACTAACCAAAATACTTTTAAAATCTTTGATTTTACAAGTAAGACGGACAGAGAGGGGTGAAAACAGAACCCCTTCACCTTTGATGGCAGAGGTAATGAGAGGGCGACATTAAAATGAACATGAGCCATCAGTGTAGGGGATATCTGTTTTAACACAAGTACTGTGCCACTGAAAACATTCCCATTAAATGTCTCGTTAACCAGGTCATGGACCGACGTGTTGTTAACCAATGTTAAATGCAGCTATTTGACCAATTCAAGTAAACAAACATGTGAGACACACAAGTGAGGTGTTTACTTAGAAGAAACTTTGTCAGGATGTTCTTGATGTGTCAAATTATTCACAGATGTTTCGACGATTCATCTTTTTACAAGTTATCCCCAATTGCCAACTACACCGACTACAGCGCCACACACAAATGTACATACATGGGACTACAACTTACCTGGGACGCAAACATCTCCAAAGTCTGTGTCCGTCTCTAAGAATAACTTTCCCCATCTGCAGGGAATCCATGTACATTCTGAATCCCTTTTGTGACAGATTGGTGCGACCAAAGGCACAACATCCCATCATTTTATAAGAACGTAACCATTTGAGTCTCGAAGTATCCAGCATCGTCCGACGTACAAATAACGCAAGCGATGAATATTGTTCACAGTGAATGGAAACGAAATGCCACACACAGACCACATGGCCAGAATTTTCCAGACACGTCACAACTCTTCTATAGAGGGACTCTACCTCCCCCTCCTCCTCTCCTCCACCCCACCCCCCCCCCACCTTTCCCACACCAAAAAAGACAATTTGCTGACCTGTACTCGATGAAGTCAACCCCCCAGCAGGAAGAGGATGATGACTAGCCATCGTGCTGTGGTGTCAGAGGTGAAAGATTTCATAAGTTGAGGGAGGAGAAAAGTTCAACAAATGCTTTGCTTTGACAGAAGGATTAAACCACCACAATGATCTTAATCAAAAGGGGAATACTGTACAAAGATATTAACATGTGCCTTTTTTTTATCCACTTCAGTTATGTCAGCAATTTGTTTTCTACACAGTTGAGGCTCTTTCTATACAACTGAGAGTGAAGGCCTTGTAAAGATCATGAGTATTGATGGGGGGTGACCTGAGAAGGAGGTGAACAGCCATCTTGAAGCTCTGGAAGGGAGATTTAGATTGGACAGACAGGTATGTTCTACAAGGGAGAAGAGGAGGAACAAATGAGTGGAGGATTATGGGATTTCTCCCAGAAATGGGTTCCTGGAAAACCATGTAGGCCCTTGAGAAACCTGGAAGGGTGGGGTGGACAGGGTGCACAGCAGAAATGAGGGAGCAGAAGACAGGCCACACGCCTATCTGCAATGTGAGGGTAACAAGTCCAGTGATTCAGCTTCAGCACGGGAGATAGCAATGATTTTGAAGGCCTTTATGGTGAAAAGATGGGCAAGGTGTGGGGTGGCAAAGGTACCAGTCCAGAGGAGTGAGCAGTACTCCATCAAGCTGCGGATGAAGGCCTTGCGAGTTGATAAGAGTTCAGGTGTGTAAAGAAAAGACTGCATGACAGAGGACGCCCAGTGAGCGGTTGGCTTTGGAAGCCAACTTAGAAATGCGATTTGTCCAAGAAAGGTCATGGCTGATAGTGAGACCCAAGAGTTTTAATGACTGAACTTTCTCAAGGGAATTAAGAAAGTAGATGGAGGGGGGTTGCCATGCAGTCCTTTCAAAGAGACAGTGAGTGAGATTTGTCAGGATTGAAAGACATTCCAAGTCTTGACTAACTTGTGATTTTTTTTTTTTAAGATCTGAAGAGAGGGAAGACGCTGCAGCCTGTCTGAAGGATGAGTGATGTCAGAGCAGAGGTTGGAGTCATCAACAAATAGATAAAGGGGATCTTTCCAGAGTCAGAGGTCAATGAAGATTAGGAGTAAGACAGGACCTAGACCACCACCTTGGGATACTCCAGTCTTGACCACCTGTACATTTTCTTGCAAAGCTTAAAAGTGAGTCAAGGCCTGAGCTGTGTGAAACAAAAGACAGGAATAGAATAGATATGTACCAAGAAGCATTAGGGACACAGACGTCCATAGACATTGGCAAGACTGGTAGGTTGGTACCATGGGTATGAATGGGTGATTGTGCTGCAGGTATTTCATTCCCCAGATGC
The DNA here is from genome assembly GCA_035128595.1 of Eptatretus atami. Classification (NCBI taxonomy): domain Eukaryota; kingdom Metazoa; phylum Chordata; class Myxini; order Myxiniformes; family Myxinidae; genus Eptatretus; species Eptatretus atami. The sequence goes on from CM068966.1 coordinate 53,681,464, forward strand.
CATTCGATTCAGCTCATTCACTCCCATGTGTCCTTCTCCCTTGATCTCTCTCACTTCCACTCTGCTGGTGGTGTTCCCCCTTTCCATTCTGCTCTTGTTCTTCCATGAGCCTTGACCATGTAGACAAAAAAAAAATCCTTTCCTTTCACAACCCAAAATATCAATACCCTGATGTCCTTGTTCCTGCCTCACTTTTCTCTTCATTCCTCCCCTTCCACCTCCACTCATTGACAAATGGTTTGATTGAATGTTGTAGCACATGCATGATGGACCAAGTGGCCTCTTCTGTCAGTTCCTTCTATAGATGTTCGATGGACTCGTCATATGCCTGGTGTTGGCTTAATGGTTAGGGTGGTGGGCTTGGGATCCTAGGATCTTGAGTTCAAATCCCCCTCGGCCGTTGAATTAATACCAGGTGGGGTTGACTCTGCCTGTCATCCTTCCGAGGTCGGCAAAATGAGTGCCAGGTTGCTGGTATCCTGCGTCGGAGTGGCGACCCATCCAGGATTGTGCCCAATAGCGGAGACTGCTTAGGCAGCACCAACGCTCTGCACAGAGTATGGTCCCAATGGATGGATGGATGGATGGACAGACTAGTCATGGTATCAAATTTATCATTGGACTTCCTTTAACCCACCCCACCCATAAGGGTTCAATCCTAATGTTCCCTCAAGGGCTTTAAGATGGCTGTTCACCACAAGCTCAGGAAAGACACCCTCCACACCCATGCTCATTTTATACCTCATTAACCCTCCCCAAGCCCTTTCGACAGCTGGGTGTTGGCTTCGCGGTTCGGTGGCTGGCTTAGGATCTTAGTGTCCTGAGTTATTTTCCATTGGATGCTGAATCAACACCAGGTAGGGTTGATTCAGCCTATAATCCCTCTGAAGTCAGTGACATGAGTACCAGTGTACTGGTAAGAGGGCACAGCATCAAGCACAGCATCAGTAGCACAGCCGTACTTCCAAGAAATGATAGCTACCACAGCAACCAAACGCAACAGAACAGAACAGAGCCCTTTCCAGGTTGGTGTCTCCCCTTCCTTTTTTATTCCATTTCTTCAATTCCCATTTTCCCCTTCTTCCTTTGTTTTAGCCATTATCCAGGTATTACGCCCCCCTTCCCCCACTCCCTTTCAATAATCCCCTCCACAGTTCTTCCTCTAAGTGTCCCTCTACCCTGCATTAGTTCTGATGGGAATTTTTTGAAAACTGCATTGTCTGACATGCCATTTATTAATTATATACAAAAACTAACAAGACGACTATTTTAAGTGGCATCAAAGGCCACATTCATTGAGATGTGCAGTCAGAGAAGTCTCTGATGTCCAAAAACCCACTCCATCTTCCTATTTGTCCCAAATTATTGCACATCATAACCACACAATCCTCAGCCTCACCTGACTGCAGCCGTGGAAACCAACCCCTGTCTGAAAACACCTGTCGTCGCCGCAGATGAAGCCATCGATCCAAAGGGCGGAGCCACAGGGGATGGACCAAAGGAATTGGAGAAGGACGGGAATGTGTCCGCAGCGCCGGCGGTCGCAGGGGCCGCCTGAGATAAGCCAAAGACTCCCTGAAGCTCTGCAAAGACGGCATACTTGTCCGAAAATTGGTTTGCGATTGCGGCCGAGGATCCGGGGCCTTGTGACGAGGATCGTGGGAAGGCGTCAAAGGATGCGGTTGTGGGGGCTATGAAAAGAAGTGGGTAAGGGAGAAAAATTAATTATTGCAAAACAGTCTCTGGGACAGACGTGCCAGTGGAGATTGAAAGGAAAATGAATCTGCATATGTATTTGTTATTTGTTTTAACTTACTATTGGTCAAGTCAAATCCCTCAATTAATGAAACTCCCACCAACTGGCACCAAATCGGCCCCAGTTGAGGGAATGATTGTGGGAACAGAAAGTACATTTTAAAAGCCTTTTCTCCCCAATGGAGAGAAATGTGTAAATAACCTAAAGTTCAACACAGTGATTGTTTAATGTAATAAATTTAAAATATATGTCAGGTTGCCCAAGGGCCTCAAAATCATTGGCATCTTCCAAGATGAAAGCTCTCGGCCTGTTACTTTCAAATCGCAGATAGGTCGGTGGCCTGTTCCACCACCATGATTTTTGTACCCTCTGCCCCTTTCCATGCTCTATACCCCCCATTCTCCCCAGGGTTTCTCGAGGTGTATGTGGTATACGAGTAGCCCACTTCGAGTAAAACTCCCAAAATCTGGGCTCACTGCTCACCTCCATTCATTTGTTCATCTTACCTGTGGAAACAAGTGCCTCAGTTCGTTCAATTCTAATTTTCCCTCAAGGGCTTTAAGATGGCTGTTCACCACCATCTCAGGTAACCCTCCTCCCCCACTCCTCCAGCCATACTCATATTTTATACCTCTTAACCCTCCCCACACCCTTTCCAGGTTCATTCCCCCCCCCCCACTCCTTTTTTATTCCATTTGTTTAATTCCCAGTCTCCCCTTCTTCCCTTGTTTCAGCTATTATCAGTTACCCTCCCTCCCCCCCCCCCTTGGGGGACCTCTGGACCCCTTCCAAATTGCTCATAATCTTCCCCTCCCCAGTTTTTCCTCCAAGTGTCCCCTCTATCCTGCTGTTAGTTGTGTCTCCACCCCCCCCCACCCAACCCACTTTCCACTGCTATGTTTTGGCTTTGAGCCAAGACTGCAGAGAGAGAAAAAAAAAAACACAGCTCACCGAGAATTGCACCAAGTTTGACTTTCACAAGAAACAGGAACAAGTTAAGTATATTTAGAGTTCATTTTACAAAATTTATAGAAAGGCAAACTCAATGGAATGTCTACCTTGGGTGGGTGTGTTATTTTTCTTATTTAAGATAATGAGTCAAAACCATTAACATTCCAGATGAACATGCAACTCACTTAACCACTACATTATAGTTATTCAAACGAGGAAACCAACCTAATGTGGTTTGAATAGAAAACTATCCTGGAAACAGAGCGTGCCATCCGTCACATTCCGAAGGCTCGGTACGCCGTTAGGGTTAAAATCTTGGACCGAATACAGGTGATGAGAATTCCCTTGTTATCCCAGGAGTCTTTGCAGAATGCCTCTTCACCCAAGCACTGACCTTTAATGAGAGTTGGAAACGATTGACTCGTTTTCACAAAGGCTCCAAAGTCTACGGTGCTTCCTGGCGTCGCAAACAAATCAAATCTAGGAGCACCTAGCAGGGAGCAAACAGCATTATGAGGCTTGCTAAACATCTTGGTTAAAAATAAAAATAAAAACTAGTGCACTCTTAGACGATGCCAGATATGCCTCCACCCACATTATACAAACGTGTACCAAGTTGGATTTCAATCCCTGAACCCAGATTCAAAATATTAAATAATTCTGGCCGTCAGACCATGCATCCGATCAGGTTGAAATTTAAAACGTACATTCCCCATGACTATTAGATCATAACTGACGTTTCACATCAATTTTTGAAGCATTTCAAGAGAAATAATTAAGATTTTCATTCAATACAATCAGGCTGCCAGACCATGTGACCTATTAATTATTCATGAATACCCTGGTATTGCCAAGGCTTGGGGAACATGTGGGTGAAGTTTCCCTTTGACCTGTCAAGTCGTTCTGGAGAATAAGATTTTTAAATGTTTCTTCCAAAAAAAATAATAATCATAGCTGCCAAACCATGTGACCTACATCATAGATGGAGAACTTTTTCTTCCTCATGGTTAGGATCGATCATATCTGTAAAGTTTCGCCTCGATCTATTCAGCTGTTTGGGAAGATTTTTTGAAGGTTTTTATGTTAAAACAATATGGCTGCTGAACAATGTGACATATCCCCCCCCCTCCCCCTACATACAATTTAGCCCGAGATGACCCTCAAATTTTCATACTGATCAGATAGTTTGACATATACAATTATGACATCATGATGAAGCCACCGATGACATCAAAAATAATAAAAATCATCACTTTTTTCCCCATGGGGAGTACTTGACAGGTGCCAAGTTTCAATTTTTTCCATGGAGTGGTTTCAGAGATGCAGATGTCCAAAGTTTTTCCTTTTTTCCAACATAGATGCCACACCATATGATCAATGAGGCCATAATTATCATCAAAACATTCTACATGAGTAATCAGTCACACCGGTGGCGAAAATTGTCAATCGGATAAGCAGATGCAGATAAAACTGAAAATTAGCAGAGACAGACGTACAGACAACACGTAAACATGGCACCGGCGACTTCGTCAGGGGAGAAATAAAAATATATCTACCTACATAAAACTGTTTATGCGTCCCCTTCATAAGAACGATTCACGTAGAGTTTTAAAGGATAATCTTTATCATGATTGTGTTCTCTATGGTCAAAAAAACCCCTCCCCCCCCCCAAAAAATGGAACTGAAAAAGCATTTTTCTTCATTTACAATTTATCTATAATACTGTCTCTGTAAAAGCCACTTGGTTTAATAATATAACTAACTCGTCATTCTTGATGGGTTTTATTACAAGAGAGGTGTGTGTGTGTGTGTGTACACACACTGGTACAAAGTGTGAGATCTCATGGTATATGTGGTCATGTGACCATTTCACTGATTTGCACAATAAAAACTAAAAATACTGGTACATTGAAGGATAGTGCCAGCCACAAGAAAACAGTACGAGGGGCAGTAACAGCACAGTACGAGAGGCAGAGAAACATTTTGATTAATCTTCACTTTTGAAAATCAAAGTCAAATTGTAAGGTTTAATCGATTCTCAATTCATTTGTTTTAATGGAATGTTTGATTAAAAAGTAAATAAATAAACCCTTATAATTTACCTTTGACATTAAAAACAAAAATAGGACCACTGGACCTGGAGCTTATCTGAGCCCTGGCCTTCATGTCACCCAAATTTGGTAGCATTCTGACTGGTAGGTCTGGAGAAGAAGATTTTTGAAGGAATTTACCCGATTTTTCTCAAAAATTGACCAAGTTGGCCATTTTGACACTTCCAGTCATGTGATCGGCATGACATCCGCAAGTTAACATCCCTACCCTGGCCTAATGTCGTAACCCAAATTTGGTAGCATTGTGACTGGTGGGTCTGGAGAAGAAGATTTTTGAAAGAATTTCCTCAATCCACAATTATGAACTGCTTAAAGTCACGTGACCGGAACGAGCTTTGCAATCTCCTTTAGTCAGAAGCGGGACGTTGCAGCCAAGTTTCAGCCGTGTCTGCCCAGCGGTTTGGCCGGAAAAGTCAAAATAGGAGACGAACAGAGAGACGGACGGTGCACGATGACAATACCTTATCTGGCATTCTAATTCCAGATAAGCCAAAAATGGTGCAGGTTGAAGGCTTGGCATGAGTGGCCAATCTTATGTTCCCATCAAAGTCGATGGATCATGACACTGGGTCAACCCTGCATACTGTGTTCATCTTATCGAAAAATGTCCTTGTAATCCCCTCGAATGCAGCATGTGGCTGCTGGTAGCATCATTGATGCACACCTGCTGTTGGTTAGGCCAATCATTTATGGATTTGGAGGAGTATAATGCTGCCAACTCACCAAGTATTTAGAAAATACACCATGGAATCTTCAACATCCAGATGCTAATGCTATCAGATGGGCAACCGGGCTTATTGTCCATCCGAGGGACGGTGCAGTTTGAGATGCAACACCCTGCCTGCGAAGCACCAATTCAACAGTTTATAGTCTGGTCAGTAATCTAATCCAGCCAGACAAGATGGCTCAAAGGTAAATGCGCTCGGTGTACTGTGCCATGCTGCCAGGACAAAGAGTACACCAGTGTTGAACAATGTCTGTCCTGCCAGTAATTTATGTACAAGTTCCATAATGAGCCTTACATCAATGCGTTAACATTTCCCGCACTCACTGTACCCAGCCCCAGGTAATGGTTGGCAAATCCTCCAGTCCACTTCCGTGGTGACCCTTTTGGTGAGGTGCAGTCCCTGTTCACCTTGTGCTCTTCCTTCTCGCCCTTTGACCTCAATGCCTCACCACCCCTCTCCCCACACCCAACACTGAGCGACTTCCTGACTTTTTTTTTTTTTGAACTGACATTGCTTCACAATGACATGAGTGTTTATCTGCTGTTCTCCATTCTGTTGGTCAAGCTTTTACCTTGTAGTATTCTCCTTCCCTGAGCCTCACATCTGCATTTTTTTTAATATTGTAATATATAAAAAACACGATAATTTGAGAATTGTGACTTATGCACTCCTGAACTGCTGGACAGAATGAATTAACTGCTCATACTTTGCGCGCAGGAAGAATTTCAGGGGACGGAAAAATATATATATATACGTATATAATATATATTTTTTTGTTTGTTTGTTTGTTTTAAGTCCTGGGGGTTGAGAGTGAGGGGACAACAATAATTCTCCCTTCACCCCGATCACCCAGCCAGGTGTAAATGTGTAAAGTAAAGCCCTCCCAGTGGCAGTGGATATTACGAATCACAATAATAAAATTCTGGGGGAATTAACCCATGTCTAAGGACTAGTTCTTCAGAAGTTGACCAAATTTAAACAAAACAAAAATCTAAAAA
>CM068966.1:53696197-53709253 GCA_035128595.1 Eptatretus atami
AAAAGGTATCGTCATCATGTACTGTCCGTCCGTCTGTCTGTCTCCTATTTTGACTTCGCCGGCCAAACCGCTGGGCCAATCTGGCTGAAATTTGGCAGCAACGTTCCGCTCACGACTGGTAATGGGGACTGCAAAGCTCGTTCCGGTCACGTGACCAGAAGTGTGTCGAAAGTGCGGTCGTGTAAATTCCTTCAAAAATCCTCTCCAGACCTACCAGTCAGAATGCCACCAAATTTGTGACATTAGGTCAGGGCCCAGATAAGCTACAGGTCCAGTGGACCTAATTTTGTTATTACAGTGCAATGAACCCTGTTAAGTCCCTAACTGGGCCTCAACGTCATAATTATCCATGTACCTTTGAATACCATACATTCCATTTCAGCCTACACCTGCCCATGCTTCTGGTTTGAGCTGGCAAAAAAACCCTCAAAAACCACAAACAGCAGCGTTGCTACACCACCCTCGCGTAGTGAAAAGTGGAAGCATGAAAATTTAAACAGTTAATATTTTTAATCATTTATGAATAATGCAGCAAAATAAGTTGGCTCAAGCCCCCTGTGCAAACCAAACATGCCCCCCCCCCCCCCTTCCAGGCCAAAAAGGTGAGTCCTGTGGACCAGTACTCAGCTGATGGGAGTGATAACCCAGCCTCGAAATTATACCTGATGTTCTAACTAAAGTAATGTTGGGAAGCCAATAACCGTGGCAATGTAAACAGGTTGGGCAAGGGGGGGGGGGGGAAGAGGAGAAAGGGCAACAAGAGGGCCAAACCTTAATCCTTTCACTGAAAAACAAGCAAATCCAAACAAGGAAAGCAGGTGCAGTAAAACACCAACACCTTGGCACCCTGTGCTAGCATCTGCCTGATCAAAAAGATTTCGAATCGGAAGGAAACCAAATGCCAGAGTTGCGAGCTAGCGGGCAATGTAAAGGCACGTCGGGGCTAGCAGACTGGGCCAGCCCTTCCCTCAAGCTGCTGCATGTAAGAGATATTAAATCAGGAACAAGTTTCCAAGATGTATAATCGCACAGCACACACACAGCACTTCCCTTCCCGATCAAGCTCAGGTTGAAATTTCACAACGGGCCTCACGTTGGCAGGAGAAAACGGTCTGATGACTTGGAAGCTCAAGTCCAGGGCATTTGAAACACTGCATTCATAGTCCAACTCCAAAATCACACCAAAACAAAGGTAAAACAAGATGTGTATATAATACAAAAAATATTTAGCTATTTTCTTACCTTGTATGCAAATTGAAAACCAATTAATAAATTAATTAAAAAGCTCGGCCTTTGACTGTTGCATTTCATTCGCAGGACATTTTTAAGGCCCCTTCCAATCCGATAAAACCTCCAAAACAAGACAATTCTTGATATTCCATGAGTCAGAGCTTGCGAAGCGACGTAGATGTAATTATTTCGAATGCAGCCTGTGGCTGCTGGTTGCACCTTTTCTGAGATGAAGTGCCACCTGTTTCCAGTAAGCTGGTACTCATTTTGCTGACCGCAGGAGGATGACGGAATGAGTCAACCCACTTGGTGTTATCAAACAGCATGACAAGGGCTCAAAAACTCAAGATCGTAAGATCTTCAGGCAGCCACCTCAACCGTTAAGCCAACACCAAGCTTGAGGATGTAATTACTTGTTCGTATAAAAACACAAGTCACAGCTCACGCCGTGGTTGAGGTCTGAATGACCGAGAGCAGACAAACTTATAATCGCCACTGCTGTCACCATTTCCCCACTGGCAATGTCTGACCACACCTCTTCTGGCCTTCCTGTTGTCCAAAAATCAGCCGTTTGAAACACGAGACGAAGCCACGATCGCCGCCCTATTTCACAATGCCCAGCATCCTGCCCTCACTGCAGGGGAAGCACAAAATGGTACAGAAAACCAACACTACCATCTTTGTCAACCACTCGGTCTCCCAACAATTTCACAACTCTTGAGCAATAGCATGGTTTCAAATCTGATCTTACCCAAAGAGCAATATGTTTCAAAGTTAAAAAAATAAATGCTTTTAAATTGCCACAAAACTCGTGTTTCTGAGTGCACATCTTTGCAGCCAAACTGACCGTCTAGTATCTTTACACTCATGTGCGCACTCGGCACGTCCCAGTGCACGCGCCCTTGGCACGGCGTGGAGCATGTCCCGGTGCGCGCGCCCTCGGCACGGCGTGGGGCATGTCCTGGTGCGCGCGCCCTCTGGATTGAAGTTATTTTGTAAAATCTGAAATTTCAAACTTGTATGAGCCTGAATTCTCAGCTGCTTCGCCGATCTCTCCGACACACAGGCTAAGAATGTGGAATGATCAAGAATCAAGTTTATTCCACAATTGTCTTTTTGCCAAAACCGTGTGTACGAAGGTTCGACACTGCGCGTGGATGAGAGATGGCCGGCTTGGTGTTGTGCATCACACCAACTGCAGATGGAAGGTTCTCGTGCAGCCTCGGCACAAAGGCAACAACACTTTCGGACAGATAGAGGGTCAAAACGCCAGTGCACGATGGGTACGGTGCCAATCAAACAGCGCAAGTAAATAACAATCCGATAAGGGCGGAATGTAGCGAGCTTTCGCAATGATGAGGCAGCAATCGTTTTAAAGGACAAAGGTAAGGTGAAGGGGGGGTAGCGATGGAGGGAACGGTAGACGATCAGATTAAGCAATCTGGTGAGAGATGGAGACTAGCCTGGTGTGGCTTCGTGGTTAGGGTGGCTGACTTGGGATCCTAGGGTCCTGAGTTCGATCCCGTTGGCCGCTGAATTAATACCAGGTGGGGTTGACTCAGCCTGTCAACCTTTCGAGATCAGCAAAAACGAGTACCAGTGTCCTGGTAATAGGGGCACTGCATCAGCGGCATCCATAACTAATGATGCAACCAGCAGCTGTAAAGCTGCAGTCAAAAGAGAGAGAGATAGAGACAAACACACATCTGGCCACTACCAAGGGAGCTCAACATCGCAAAACCACCAGAGGAAGTGATCACCACCTGCGGTTTTATCCGATCCCAGCGTTGACAGTGACGAAAGGCCAGCTTGTCGACCGTTACCACCGATATCTTGATCACTCAAACAAGGTTGTTGGAATGTAACTGGTACTTTTATAAACCACAATCCAAGCTGGTCCCTCGGGCACGTACATACCTCGTTGCCATGGTTCTGCAGGAACTCGATCTCCTGCTGTGAAAACGTTGTCATGGAAATGGATTTGACGCGATGAGGTGGGTTCAAACCACGTCTGCAACAACAACCACCACCACCACCACCACCACACATTCACTCATGTGGAAGGAGCGGCATCACGAGAGAGATATATATGACGTCATGATTTCACGTTATTACAACTACTGTACCACGTGATGAAAACATGGAGCGTCATCGAGGCCGACAACGGATTGTGACACCGTGGTGGGTGAAGCCGGATAAACCGAGGGAAACGTCCAGCAGGAACCTTCAGCACAAGCGGTTTTAACCACCGAACTGGAAACCGCGGTGCATCATGGGTCCAACCAAACACCACAAATGACTTTTTTAAAAAAAAACACAATTATTGGTTCGAAGAGGAAAATTAATAAAATTATGTCCCCGTGAACAACGTGGGTTTTATCACCATGTTTAAAACAACAACAACAACAACAACACCATGGTAACATCGCACGACCTGCACCCTCAACGTGACGTCATACTCGAGGTGAAAGTCAATGCTTCTTCTTCCTCCCCCCAGACGGACTTTTCATCTCATTAAAATAAACAATTGCCTCCTAATTAACGAGATGTACAACCTGATACTTGGTTGTTATTACTCGGTGTTAATCCCAGCGATGTAAACCAATTAAGATTTAACAATTTGATCACATTAAACAATTTCAAGGTTCCATAAAGGACGATAAAAGTAAATTTAGATTTCCGATAAAAACGGCCAAAGGTAGCGCGCGCGCGCGCAGCGTGACGTGACGTATGCGCCGTGACGTCATGACGTCATGCGGTGCTTGCTCACAGCAGGCCGCCGCACGCCGTGCACACGAACGCTCCCACGGTGATGTTCGCGTACGTGGGTCCCCTCTGGTCACAGTCAAAGCAACGACGGTTTCCGGGGAGAGTCACCAACTCGCGGAGTACGCGCTGTTCCTTCTCCTCCTGGCGCTTCCTCGCCACACCCGCCATCAGCAGCTCACTCCCGTGTGCACCGTCCGACCCACAATGATCTGTACGGAATACGGTCCAACTACCGCACACTGTTACCACACCGTTCCGTTCCGTTCCGTTCACACACCGCACCCGCTCCTCCTTTCTTCCTTCCCTCACTCACTCTTCCCGTTCCTCTCACTACGTCACTCTTTTTCTCCTCCTCCCTCTTTTATCGAATTTTTAATTTATATATAAATATATCGTTAAATCTGCCGATAAATCAATCCAAACCGGTAGTGACCAATTAAATAATGTGAAACGTTTAAAGAGAACGACGGTTAACGCTCATGACGCAACTTCCGTTGCCCCGCCCCTTTGAATCAGGTCCTTCCGTGGGATTTTATATAATAATAATAATAATAATAATAATAATAATAATACTGAAATGATTTCCCTCATGAGGAAGAGTGGGCAACATCAGAATCCATTAGCATTAGACCCGTCAAGCCTGCGCAGTGGTTGTCAATGTATGGCTGTTTGTCTGTGATCTCTCCTTTTAAAATGCTGAGTGGCAAGCAAGGAGGTAGCACGTACCATTAATGGAATCTTTGGTAGGACTCCGCCGAGGTTCGAACCTCGGACCTCCCAGACTCAGAGATACTCAACTGGGGTTCGAACCTCGGACCTCGAACCTCGGACCTGAACTTCGACTCCCAGACTTAGAGATACTCGGCTGGGGTTCGACCTCGAACCTCTCAGACTCAGAGATACTCAACTGGGGTTCGAACCTCGGACCTGGAACTTCGGACCTCGGACCTCAAACTTCCCAGACTCAGAGATACTCAACTGGGGTTCGAACCTCGGACCTTGAACTTCGGACCTCGGACCTCAGACCTCGAACTTTGGACCTCGAACCTCCCAGACTCGAGGATACTCAACTGGTGTTCGAACCTCGGACCTTGAACCTCGGACCTCGAACTTCGGACCTCCCAGACTTAGAGATACTCAGCTGGGGTTCAAACCTCGAACTTCGAACCTCGAACCTCCCAGACTCAGAGATACTCAACTGGGGTTCGAACCTCGGACCTTGAACCTCGGACCTCGAACCTCCCAGACCGGAGATACTCAACTGGGGTTCGAACCTCGGACCTTGAACCTCGGACCTCAACCTCGAACTTCGGACCTCCCAGACTCAGAGATACTCAACTGGGGTTCGAACCTCGAACACTCCCAGACTCAGAGATACTCTCATGGGGTCGAACCTCGGACCTTGAACCTCCAACCTCGAACCTCCCAGACTCAGAGATACTCAACTGGGGTTCGGACCTTGAACCTCAGACCTCAAACCTCGAACCTCGAACCTCCAGACTCAGCGATACTCAACTGGGGTTCGAACCTCGAACCTCCCAGACTCAGAGATACTCAACTGGGGTTCGAACCTCGGACCTTGAACTCGAACCTCGAACCTCCCAGACTCAGATACTCAACTGGGGTTCGAACCTTGAACCTCGAACCTCGAACCTCCCAGACTCAGAGCTAACGCCGTTGCCGTTACGATACGGAATCTTTTCAGGAAACCCCATTTGCGGCTATCTATTTATTACGTACGCACAGAACAAACACCCCACCCCTCATCCGAACCTCCAGGACTTCATTCGAATGAGTAAACGGCGCCTCTCGTGGCTCAAATCAAATCTGTAAAATAAGACGTTTTCCCAAAAGCATGAAAGCTCACAACAGGCGGCAGGCCAAACCCTCAAAAAAACTTTTGATGGCATTTTTTGTTCAAAGCTGGCAACCATGCTAGAAAGTATCACTATGGTATAAGGTTTCAGAAACACCCGGTTGCCAAAATGGCATTTGACCTTTAAGGTCAAATTTGGAGGTCAAAAGGTCAATTGAGGTCAAATTTTGTGTTTTCCCTCTTTTGTCGTGTGCTTTCAACAAATGTAAGTTTGGCAAGAAACATTGAGGAATTAAAGAGATACTAGGCTTTTAATTTGCAAAATAATAGGTAATTGTGAAGGAAATTAGGATTTAAAATGCTCGTGACTCCATTATGGATCGGAATACACACAAAGTAAAGACTTGTTCCTTTAACGTCACTTCTTCCTGAAAATAATTCAGTTTCTTCATCAAGAAGGCACTACGATGGCTGAACATCATTTTCCCGGTGTCCCATTACCTTTGCCAATTAATGTTGCTGTTGAAATCCTTAAGATTGATCCAGACCATGTCCACTGCCTGCCGTGTTAAGGCATCCATCTGCATCACAACCGCATGCAGGTATACATGGTTGCCCCTTCCGATGACAAATGCAAGTGTGTGTGCGGCACTTAGTTTTGCATCCACAAGTAACCAACTCCAAACAGCTGCTTGGAACAGATGGCTTCCATAACCACACCACTTCTAACCGTTTGTCTATTACCTGCCAACCTCCTGTCTCCTGAGGGCTTGGGATAACGACGTCAGATTTGTTTGCCTGCAGCCACACTTTGGCCTGGTGGTTGGCACGTGAGAGATGTAACTCCAGTGCGTCATTGTTGGTGGCAACATTTCAATTGCCTTTTTTCCTTTCTGGAACAAGTCATGTCTGGCCCTATCAACACCCGACGTAGAGCACGGTGCCTCGTACAACAGGCATACGAACTCTTCAACTTTGTCTAACGGACCATCCCTACCAACACCTTGCAACAGCTCTGCATGTTGCAAATACACCCTCCAACACGATTTCTTCCCATGCCCAGCAAAGGACGAGACGGTATCGCAGCCGTTATGGCATGGAAGCCAAGCACATTCTCCACTACTACTCGGGGAGGTTCTCGTGATGATGTGCACTGGAAAGCATTCCTGCTCCTTGGAGGTGCCGCTCATCATCCACACTTGGCACAGTTTGTCCCGGTAGAGTGAAGAGCAAGAGGAGGACGTCTGTGTCCGGCACTTCACGATTATGCTTTCAAATCCAGCATCAATGGCTTCAAGGGCATGGAGGATGATCCTTGTGTCCGCCTCCTCGTGGTTTTCCTGTAGTGTTGGGATGATCCCCCGTGTTGTCGAATATCCGTTTGGTTTGCTGCCACCAACAACTACCTCTTTGTCTCTGTCATTGTGCTTCTCAAGTCTGTCACTTAGGAACATGGCAAGGTCTTCCTTGTTTCCATCTAAAGCGATGACGATCTTCCATGCTTGGGGAAGATGAAGATCCTCCCGGTCGATCACTTTTCGGATTGGTCTCTTCATCTGCCCAGCTCTTTTGGCCTTCGTAGCCTGACTTGATAGACAAAGGCCAGTATTGGTCAAACACAACGTCAATCCTGGAAACCCTGCCACTGAACTGCTTCACCGCAGTCTTCTCGAAGTTTTTGGCATAGTCACCAAAGGTCTTGCACTTCGGTACAGTGTGACCACTCCTTGGCTTTTTCACAAGATCTTGGCTATTCGTTGTTCACCTTGGCGTCTTAGTTTTCTATAGGTTTTCTTGGCGTATAGGTTTTTTATTATCATCGCTTTTCCGAAACCTTGTGAATTCTTGGCTGTTTCATTGGCTCACCTTGGCATTTATGAAAATGATGAGTGGTACACAGCTTCGGTGGCTTCCTTGGGACTGAATCCAATGCATGGCCATCGATTATGATGCATGTTTTTCCTGTTGTCTCCGGTGTTCCTTTGACTTTCTCTCCACCAAGATCACTGGTTAGCAAGGGAAGCATTGCAGACTTCGGGGTACTGTTCATCTTTTTATCTGTGTTTGCCAAACTAAGTGGTACAACTGACAGTTCATGCTCCAATACTTTGTGAAGATCGACGCCTCGCCCAGCTTGTGTCGCATTAAACAGTCTCTGTGTCAGTTGCCTGTCCGCTTTGATCGTCTTGGTGACCCTCTGCTTTCGATCTTGCACAGGTGTTTCGTACTGCATTGCAAACGTCTTTGACTTCTGGCGTTTCATGGCGATCAAATGTGTAGTTTTTATTTGAGAAGGAAAAACCCATTTCCTTAGGATTCTGAACGGACAGTTTGTTATTTGTTTTTCCCCTTGACCTTTTGACCTTCTATATGACTGTAAAATTATGCTAATTAGGTCAATTGCACTTTCAAGTCCCTGGGAAGGTGCTCCATAATGATTATTGTACGTTATATTATCTAAAAGTCAAGTCGATAAAAGTATCAGTCAGGAGAGAGTGTCCCAACTCCCTGAAAAACCGACGCATTAAAGAGAATCAACATTTATATTCAAGGATTTCTTCACGTTTACCTATTAATATTGAATTTTAAAACCCTTGTATTTCATTAATTCCTCAATATTTCATGCCAGACCAAACATTATTTGAAAGCACAAGATAAAAGAGGGAAAAACCAATTTTTGACCTTATTTCACCTTTTGACCTCCAAATTTGACCTTAAAGATCAAATGCCATTTTGGCAACCGGGTGATTCTGAATGGCCGGACCATAGTGATACTTTCGAGCACGGTTGCCAGCTTTGAACAAACAAGGACAAATGTGTCCACGAGCAGCGTCCTAAAGATTTTGTCCGTCCCCCTTAAAAAAAAATATATATATTTAAAAATTTTGTTAAAAAACAACAACAACAACTTCCGATATTTCGTCACGTGCCTTGATTAAGCCAATAGCGAAACGCGTCATAATGTCTTTACGATTTACGATATATCGTGTTTTACGAAATAAATAATGTATTTACGAAATTACAATACGATAAATGGAATAATCTTTAAATATAACGTGAACTTTTCGAAACTTTAAAGCAAATGTCCGAATATATTTAAAAGTTCATGATAGACGCTCTCAAAAGGCACGTCATGTGAGGATGTGTACATGTGCTCAGTATTTAAGGAGATCCGGATATTGTATACACAAGAGCCGAGTCCTCGAGATTAAGGTTTTGTCTTCACAAGAAGAAGAAGAGGAAGAATAAGAAGAAGAACAACAACGCCGAGCTCTCTATGAGCAGCGTCTCGCTACTGCTAAAAATGCTATCAGAAGTTTTTATGGCATATTTCCTGGGCTTGGCCTGCCGACTACAACAGGAAAACCAAGGAACGACGGGCAAACAGAATCCTCATCACCACAAGCAGCCGCCGGTCCGAGCGACGAACGATTCAATCACGTTCTCCGTGAATAACTCAACGAACGAATAAACGGTTCGTCACGTCGTTGCTAGGCAACCTATCACCGCCGACACGACGACTTCTCAGTCGGAATGAGACTCAAACGTTTCTTGCTTCGTTATTACCCGCCAGGTAAAAAAAATCATTATTTAATCAAACGTGTCCTGTTTATATAAACCTCCTCAGAGTCAGAGACCGTTCCCGTCTTCACAGGACGGAGGACTCGAGTGGTCGACGGGCCCGTCCATCTTGGGTAAACATGAGCGTGGACTCGGACACCCCGAGTAGGGTTAATGTCGAATTATTTATTTACCAAGTCATAATCATTAGTCACTACAGACTACAGCACAAGTAAATAATAATAATAATAATAATAATAATAATAATAATAATAATCGTTAAATTTTGTTACCTCCACCACCGAAGGTGAGAGAGGTGATGTTTTCACGTTTGTCTGTCTTGTCTGTCTGTCTGGCCGTCTGTTGTCGTCGTCGTTGTGCTGTCTGTCTGCCTTCTGTTTTCTGTCTGTCTGTTTCTTCTGTCTGTTTGTCTGTGTACAAGGATATCTCACGTTGTGGACGGATTCGGATGAATCTTGTGGACGTGTTGAGTGTGTGACAAGAACAATTCTCGTTTGTGCTCTTTGTTTACCTGTTGTTCTTTTACTTGTCGTTTGTTTACCTGTTTGTCTTTACTTGTCTCTTTGTTTACCTGTTGTCTGTTTACTTGTCTCTTTGTTTACCTGTTGTCTGTTTACTTGTCTTTGTTACCTGTTTACTTTGTCAGTTTGTTTACCTGTTTGCTGTTTACTTGTCTCTTTTTACATGTTTGTCTGTTTACTTGTCTCTTTGTTTACCTGTTTGTCTGTTTACTTGTTCTTTGTTACTGTTTGTCTTACTTGTGTTGTTTACCTGTTTGTCTTTATTGTTCTCTTTGTTTACCTGTTTGTCTGTTTACTTGTCTCTTTGTTTACCTGTTTGTCTGTTTACTTGTCGTTTGTTTACCTGTTTGTCTGTTTACTTGTCTCTTGTTTACCTGTTTGTCTGTTTACTTGTCTTGTTTACTGTTCTGTTTACTTGTCCGTTTTGTTTACCTGTTTGTTGTTTACTTGTCTCTTTGTTTACCTGTTTGTTGTTTACTTGTCGTTTGTTTACCTGTTTACTTGTCATTGTTTACCTGTTTGTCTGTTTACTTGTCATTTGTACCTGTTTGTCTGTTACTTTCTCTTTGTTTACCTGTTTGGCTGTTACGTGTCAGTTTGTTTACCTGTTTGTCTGTTTACTTGTTGCTTTGTTACCTGTTTTTACTGTCTCTTTTTACCTGTTGTCTGTTTACTTGTCAGTTGTTTACCTGTTTGTCTGTTTACTTGTCCTCTTTGTTTACCTGTTTGTCTGTTTACTTGTCTTCTTTGTTACCTGTTTGGCTGTTTACGATGTCAGTTTGTTTACCTGTTTGTCTGTTACTTGTCTCTTTGTTTACCTGTTTGTTTACTTGTCTTCTTGTTTACCTGTTTGTCTGTTCACTTAGTCAGTTTTTTACCTGTTGTCTGTTTACTTGTCTCTTTGTTTACCTGTTTGTCTGTTTTACTTGTCTCTTTGTTTCCTGTTTGTTTACTTGTCTCTTTGTTTACCTGTTGTGCTTTACTTGTCTCTTTGTTTACCTACTTGTCTGTTTACTTGTCTCTTGTTTACCTGTTTGTCTGTTTTACTTGTCTCTGTTACCGTTTGTCTGTTTACATGTCTCTTTGTTTACCTGTTTGTCTGTTTACTTGTCTCTTTGTACCGTTTGTCTGTTTACTTGCTCTTTTGTTACCTGTTTGTCTGTTTACTTATCTCTTGTTACCTGTTTGTCTGTTATCTTTGTTTACTTTTGTCTTACTTCTTCTTGTTTACTGTTTGTCTGTTTACTTGTCTCTTTGTTTACCTGTTTGTCTGTTTACTTGTCAGTTTTTTTTCCTGTCCCAGTCGTACACCTGCTGCAGCGATAAACGTGCATCATCAATTGAATTTCATTCTGCGATGGATTTCTCGGATTCACACCCTCAGTTCCCACGAACGGATGACAGAAGTTGCTCCTCCCTGGTGCGTGCTTCTAAGGGAGCCGCCATCTTGGAACTACTCCACTGACGTCATACTCTCATTGTTGCCAGATCCAAAAACAGACAAAACATGACTCTTACCAATAGATTAGCACTTGTTATCTACAACTAACACATTACATTCTCAAATTTATATCACCTTTTAACGTTACTTATGGACTGCCCATATACTATACAGGTGAGTCGAAAGTAGCGCCGATTTCTGTCAGTTGATTGTTTGTTTGCCATTTGTATTACAGTGTGTAAGAAGGTAGAAATAAATAATGACATGTTTATCTAACCATTTATTCAAGAAAAATTATTACGGAACTGTACCAAGCTGTTTTAGCAATTTTCAAGTGCCCTCCGTCGTGATCGATGCACATTGCATCGAGCAGGCACAGAGCGCACACACGTCTGCAGAGTTCGATATCAATTCCTCCAATTTGCAGTGATTTGGCCTTCAATTCCTGAATGGTACGAGGCTTTTCACGATAAAAAGGTCTTTCATGAGCCCAAAGAAGAAATCTGGAGGTGTAAGGTCTGGGGAGCGTGCGGCCACTCGATTGACCGCGGCGGCGATCCACTTTCTGGGAAATTTCATCAAGCCACTGAGAACATAACGTCCATAATGAGGTGGAGCTCCATCATGCTGGAAATAACAGTCCTGATCTTGTCCCTGGCCAAAAAATGTTTGCACATATCCAGGTAAATTTCTGCAGTGACAGATCCCTCAAGAAAAAGGTCCAATTACCCTAATGGAGATATGGCTGCCCAAACTGTCACTCCCGTAAATTTACCTCTTTTCAACTGTCACTCTGGGTTATTCGCAGCCCAGTAACACAATTGTGTCTGTTAATTGCCATTAAGCTTAAAACATCCCATCTGACCACCAGATGTTGTCTAGCATTGTGTCCTCTTGTGAAATTTAGCTAAGAACTCTTCGCCAAATTGAAGACGGGTCTCATCTCCATCATGAAGGGCATGCAGTAAGCGTGGAATGTAAGGTTTCCATTTTTTCTGGTGAAGGATACGGATAACACTTGATTGGCTCACTTCCAACTCTGCAGATAAATGGCGAGTTGACTTTTGCGGACTTTGTTCCAGTCTTCTGATGGCTTCTTCAACCTTAGGCTGCATTCGTTGCGTTTTCGGACGACCGGACTTCTTTGCAGTGGCTACCACCCTGTTGCTTCAAATTTCTCGACAATCAATCGTATGTTTCTCCTTGAGGTGGGTTAATATCGAATTCCTGTGCCAAACGGCGTGCGCCATCGTGTTGTTCATTACATTGCAGTAATGTTTCATGGCCGCAATGCGTTGATTCATTGAAAGGTAATTCATGGTTCAATTTGGTGCAAATTCAGTAACTTCCAAACTCGCAGCAATAACCTGCAAAACAAAATCAAAAATAAATAAATTACGAAAATCAATAATCTGCAAGACAATTATTAACAACATGACTTCCCAGAAGATCTGACAGCTAAAAAACAGAAATCCGGTGCTACTTTTGACTCAGCCTGTATATCAGAACCAAATAACACATTAACTGATATTTATTTCATGTAAAATAAAGTGACTGGTTAGAAACTAAACAAAAAATTACTGACAACATCATTCTGTATTCGCTGGAGGGGATTAAAAAAAAGAAATCCTTTTTACTATCCCTCATTGTTATCAACTTTAACATTCATTTATGGGCCTACCCACACAAAAAAAAGA
>CM068966.1:53709263-53721990 GCA_035128595.1 Eptatretus atami
CAGAAAGTGAAACCTTTGAACAGTTGGAGTGTAAATTGTTTGATTTGTTCAGGTATTGCACTTGAGTATGAACAAGGAGGAAAGTTGAAAACCCGCTGTGTGGACCTGCTCGAGCTTGGACCTCAGTGAGTATGGACATCCTGCCCTGCTCTCGGTTATCATGATACAGCCATCTCTTCTGTGGTTCGAAGGTTGAGGTCTTGATTCATGATCACTCTACTACCTGCCTGGTCCCGTCTCACTGTGTCTGATGTAAGCAGGTCGGATGTGGAGCAAGTGATTCACAAGATACAGGAGGTCGAACCACTGGTTACAGCATCCAGACTAGACAGTGTCCGCTCCATTGTCCACCGTCTTCAAGAAAAACAGGCCAAAGGGCCATGGAATAAAGTCCAGCTTGAAAAGGTGAACAAATTGTTTTTTACCTTTTGGTTATACAAACTTTTGAAAACCTTTGTGTGTCTAAAATATCAGGATGAACAGTAAGGAGTTGCCCTCTGATATCTGATTGTTATTACCTAATGATCACCATAGCCATTGGTTGATACAGATCGCCATTCACAAGACGTTTTGTGCTGCCAGTTGAAACTGATTTGTTCTTCCAATCCTACTTCTCCTTCAGGTGCTGCCAGTTCACCGTTTGCCCCTCACTAATGTCGAGTTTGATAAGCCAGGTGCACGGTAAGAGCAACTTGTCACCGTCTGCAAATGTTACCCTCTTGGGTTGGGTTTACTGTATTTAGCATCCCCATCTTCTTCGCCCATGGCCATGGGTCACGATGCTGTGAATACAGGATAAAATTCCATTCACCGGAAATTTGTCCATTGCCTCCTAATATCCTTGTCATTTTGAGCAGAAGTACACTGATGTCTCTGAATGTCCTTGTCTTGCACGTGATTTCGATACAATCTCCTCTATGAGCCTTGAATCAGTGTTATAAGAAAAATTCACCTTCATTCCTTTGTCCCCCTTTTCTTCCACATCTCCATTTGGCTCTGTGTACACGTCTTGTTTTTATTACTCCGTCTTCCATGGAAGCAATCCACCAGGATCATTGTACCCTATAATCATTTCACAATACATTTGTTTGTTACTTGCAAAATCGAAGATTTTTCAGGTATATTGGTCAGTCGATTTTGCTATTCTGTCTGTCTGTCTGTTTGTTTGTTTGTCTGTCTGTTTGTCGCCGACAGGTCACAATTTTAAACCGATCTTCACGAAACTTCACCACATGGTAGAATTTGTCAAGAAGCCTATTGTTTTTGAGGTCAAAAGGTCAACAAGTCGAATTTTTAAAATCCCCAATTTTCATCCGATTGGACGAGAAATTTGAAAAGGATTTTCATGCCAGCTCACTGAATTCATACACCAATTATTTTTGGATGTAACCTCGGCCAAAAGGTCACATAAGCAAAGTCAAAATAATGTTGTTTTAAAATCCCCATTTTCATCGATTGACGAGAAATTTGAAAAGGATTTTCATGCCAGCTCACTGAATTCAACCACCAATTATTTTGGATGTCAACCTCGGCCAAAAGGTCAACATAAGCCAAAGGTCAAACACTATGGTGGTGTTTCTAAAATCCTCAATTTTCATCCGATTGACGAGAAATTTGAAGAGGATTTTCATGCCAGCTCACTGAATTCAACCACCAATTATTTTGGATGTCAACCTCGGCCAAAAGGTCAACATAAGCCAAAGGTCAACAACTATGTGGTGTTTTCTAAAATCCTCAATTTTCATCCGATTGACGAGGAATTTGAAGAAGAGATTTTCATGCCAGCTCACTGAATTCAACCACCAATTATTTTGGATGTCAACCTCGGCCAAAAGGTCAACATAAGCCAAAGGTCAACAACTATGGTGGTGTTTCTAAATCCTCATTTTCATCCGATTGACTTGAAATTTGAGAGGATTTATATTTAGGTCACTGAATTCAACAAGCCAATTATTTTTGGAGGTCCACATCGACAAAAGGTCAACATAGCCGAATTTATAAATTGTCAATTTTCATCTGATTCACTTGAAATTGAAGAGGATATATATTTAAGGTCACTGAATTCAACAAGCCAATTATTTTTGAGGTCAACTGGACCAAAAGGTCAACATAAGCAAAGTGGTCAACAACACTTAGGTGAGATTTCTAAAATCCTCAATTTTCATCCGATTGACTTGAAATTTGAAGAGGATTTATTCTTCCGGTCATTGAATTCAACCAGCCAATTATTTTTGAGGTCAACCTGGACCAAAAGGTCAATATAGGCCAAAGGCCAACAACTATGGTGGTGTTTCTAAAATCCTCAATTTCCATCCGATTGACTTGAAATTTGAAGAGGATTTATATTTCAGGCCACTGAATTCAACCAGCCAATTATTTTGGAGGTCCACATAGACCAAAAGGTCAACACAGGCCGAATTTCTTAAATTGTCAATTTTCATCTGATTGACTTGAAATTTGAAGAGAAGTTGCATGTTTGGTCATTGAATTCAACCACCAATTATTTTTGAGATCAAATTTGTTTTTCTGGATTTTGCAAGTATTGTGCTCTGCACGACGTCGTCTTCTTGTTTTATTTTTACTTTCACCAACATTGTTTGGGCTGGCAGGATAGCCGAGAGCTACGTACACTGGCATCTAAGCTGTCTAGGCTGGGTTCGAATCCTGACCCAGCTATAAACTGTCATCCTGGTGTTTCACATGCAGGGCGATTCACTAATGTGTGTGCCGTTCCTCGGATGGACGTTAAGTCGGGTATCTTGTCTGCCGGCATTAGTTTGTGGACGTTAAAGACCCCACGGTGTCCTTGGTGAAGAGCAGGCGAGTTTTTGCCGGCACCCTGAGCAAATGACAAATTCCTGCCTTGACTTACTGAACCAGAGTGGGAACCTAACCAGGAATGTAGCCTCGTAATGACTTCGGCAGCACCAATGCTCTGTATGGAGTATTGTCCATGATGATGATGATGATGATCATCATTGTTTATTTGGGTCTAATCAGTGCGTGTCCCCATCTATTGTCAGTGTGTACAATAACCTCTGTCCCTCTGTTCTTTCTCTCTTTCATGAGCCTCGACTTTTTAGCAGAAGAAAAATGTCTCTTTCTGAATCTGACTGAGTGACCGTTTGTCTTCCCTAATGAGCAGATTCCTCACAGGGAGCTACGATCGCACATGCAAAGTGTGGTCAACATCACGAGGAGAAGAAGAGCTGTCGCTGGAAGGCCATCGGAATGTGGTGTATGCTGTTGCGTTCAACAATCCCTTCAGGTGTGAACTTAGATGAGCGTTCCTCACCTTGAACCTGTCCAAAAGCTCTCTCTTATGAAAGACCATCCTGTAAATAACCACAAAACTTGACACAAGCAGTTACGGTATTTACTATGGGCTACGCCATGTGGTCAAAACTTTCTCACATTGGAAATTGGAACTACTCTAGGGAAGAGCAAAAGATAAAATGGGACAATGTTGGAAACTTCAGAAATCTTTCACAACTATGAAACCATCACCAAATGCCCTTCATAAATGATTAAATCGATCACACCTATAGATTGATTGGTATTATTACCCTCGGCCCTCAAAAGAGGAGAGAGTACTGTATTGTATTTGGGTCCATTTGTGTGCTTGTGTATCCATCCACACAGAATGTTAGTTCATCTATTAATTACGTACTCATGAAATGTAAGCTCCTCTCTTAATTCTGTACCATTAGAATGTGAGTACGTGTATTAATTACGTACTTTTTGAATGTGACTTTGTCTCTTAACAAAGTACTTTTAGAACGTCAGTATGTTTATTAATTACGCACTATTGGAATGGAAGTTCGTCTGTTAATTACATACTTTTTCAACGTGAGTACGTTTATTAAGTACGTACAATTGGAGCGTGAGTACGTCTATCAATTATGTATAATTACATATTGGAACGTGTTAATTCAAAAGTCCTGGCTAATGTTTGTCATCTCTGATTGCTCATTCCAGTTGCAATTGTTGTCGTCGTTTGCTTGTGGATGTGTAGTTTGTCTTATGTTGCAAGAATACTTGCATTTTATACCCCGCACGTCGTCTGCTTTGGTCTTTAAATGATGTTGCCCCCCTTGGATGCCCTTTATGTGTGCGAACCAGGGATAAAATTGCCACGGGATCATTTGATAAGACCTGCCGCGTGTGGATTGCCCACAATGGCCAGTGCTTGCACACTCTACATGGCCACACTGCGGAGATTGTAAGGCTTTTTTTTTTCCTTCTACGTCGTTTCTCTTTGAACAAAATATTCGAAAATCCCTTTCACAATGTCACATTTCTGCTGTATTAATATTTCCATTCATATGTGGGAAGAGATAGATTGTGGAGTTGGGGAGAGGGGAGTGCAATTTCAAAAGATCTTAATCCCCTCCCCATATCAGGAATATAAACATTATGCAGTGTTTTAAAGAAAAACAATTTGTGATTATTGTCATGTTTCTCTTATTTTTCATTATTATTTTTTGGAATGTTCCACTGAACAGCAAATAACCCTTTTTTATATGCAAGATTGAGGCTCTCTCTGACAATCAGACAGCAGCTACATCACTTTGCTGATCTGGAAACAATTTGATTGTAGTCTGATAAATGGAACATGTCCTTCAATCCTGGAGAATCTCATAGTATCACACTATCGCTCCAGAATGGTCACAATATCACTCGGGAATGGTCACAATATCACTCCAGAATGGTCACAATATCACTCCGGAATGGTCACACTATCACTCTAGAATGATCACACTATCGCTCTAGAATGGTCACACTATCACTCTGGAATGGTCACACTGTTGCTCCAGAATGATCACATAATGCTTTGGAATGGTCACACTATAACCAGAATGGTCACACTATCGCTTCTAGATGGTCACACTATCACTCCAGAATGATCAACTATGTCTAAAGAATGGTCACACTATCGCTCTAGAATGGTCACACTATCACTCTGGAATGGTCACACTGTTGCTCCAGAATGATCACACTATCACTCCAGAATGATCACACTATCGCTCGGAATGGTCACACTATCGCTCTAGAATGGTCACACTATCACTCCAGAATGATCACACTATCGCTCCGGAATGGTCACACTATCGCTCTAGAATGGTCACACTATCACTCCAGAATGATCACACTATCGCTCTAGAATGGTCACACTATCGCTCCGGAATGTCACACTATCGCTCTAAGAATGGTCACACTATCACTCCGGAATGGTCACACTTCATATCCGGATGGTCACACTATCGCTTAGAATGTCACACTATCACTCCAGAATGATCACACTATCGCTCTAGAATGGTCACACTATCACTCCGAATGGTCACACTATCACTCCGGAATGGTCACACTATCGCTCTAAGAATGGTCCACTATCACTCCAGATGATACACTATCGCTCTAGAATGGTCACACTATCACTCCGGAATGGTCACACTATCGCTCCTAGAATGGTCACACTATCACTCCAGAATGATCACACTATCGCTGCGGAATAGTCACACTATCGCTCTACAATGGTCACACTATCACTCCAGAATGATCACACTATCGCTGCGGAATGATCACACTATCACTCTGGAATGATGACGATTACTGCGGAACGGTTTCACTATCGCTCCGGAACGGTCACACTTTTGCTCCAGAACGGTCACACTATCGCTCCGAAATGATCACATTATCACTCCAGAATGATCACACTATCGCTCCGGAATGGTCACACTATAGTTCTGGAATGATCACGCTGTCGCTCCGGAATGGTCACACTCTCTCTCCGGAATGTCACACTATTGCTTGCTTATTATGTTCAACTCTGACCTCGCTTGCAGTGCATTACCATTTTACCCTCTGTCACCTCATTCTGACATGAGCCTCGATCTTGGGAAGAAAAAAGAAAGGGACGTTTTCAAATGAGTCGGCTATTGTGGAATTCGAGCTGCATTCCAAATTCCTGCCATCACATTCAGGGAAAGCAGGAGCAAAACACTTTGTGTCTCTCCTGTCTAAAACTTTCACCAGCTCTTAAACTCCACATTATAGGAATGAAGGGAACACACAGTTGATCAAGAAAGACTTTGTCCAACAGGATCATTTAGCGGTAGCATACTTAACTTGCATCTGCCTGGTCAGGTTCGAGCTCCAACACAACTACAGTGTTGGACTGGTGCTTCATAGGCAGGGTGTTGCACCAAACAGCATGTCATCCAACAGATGGGATGAAGCCAAGGACCCATTTGCTAGCATTAGTTGGTGGACGTTAAACATCTTATGACGTCTTTTGCAAAGAGGAAGGCAGGGTGTCGTGGCACCCTCATCAAATTCCTGAAATTCCTGCCCTCCGGTGTAGTGACACTGCAATCAACAGCGCAGCTGTTCCTCAGAAATGATCCAACCAGGGGGAAGAATTTGTAAGTGAATTCTGGTATAATATGCATTCAGTAGTAATAAGAATAATTACTCAGGAAAAACAACTCTTTCACATTCTTTATTTTCTAGATGTGTCTTCAGTTTGGTCCACGTGGCCGCCTCCTGGCAACTGGCAGCTTGGACTGCACGGCCCGTCTATGGGATGCAGAGCATGGCGACATGCTGACGTTGTTCAAAGTACGGGGCATGTATCTCGAACCTCTACACAATGGCCGTTCAAAAAGTTCTCGGAATGAGACACAACAATCAAGAAGCACAAATTTCTTTATTTTAATACATATAATAAGTAAGGAAATATTTATTCTCCATTGCATATTACCTAAGTGTTGAAAAAGAAGATTATTCACCGTTGACGTGTCTGTCGGTTTTGTTCTTGCATCAATCCGAGAACTTTTTGAATGCCCCATTTACGTAGTATCATGTAATCGTGTATGCATTTGTTTTGTTTGGATATACTATCTACATACTCTTCCTGAATGTTACAATACTAACTAGAACGGCACTCGGTAGAGCGCGTACCTCCGCCAGGCTGAACGTTTTGTATCCCACTCATAGGCCGGATCTGGATCCGGACCTGAACCAAAATCGAATCGGCTTGTTCTTGTCACCTACCCAAATCATCCACAACGTTTTGAGATATCATGCTATTTATCATTTTTGGCCCTATCTCTCAATGGTGAAGAATCACTTAAAAATTCGAGAAGCCGGATCCGGATCTTCACCAAAATCGAATCAGTTCGTCCGTGTCACACACTGAACCTGTCCACAACATTTCGTCCGGATCCATCCTCAATGTTTTGAGATATCCTGTTAACAAAGAGAGAGATAGATATATAGATAGGGGTGAAAACATATCCGTCCACCTTCGTTGGTGGAGGTAATTTATCTTCATCCTTAGTTGTAAGGAGGTAATTTATCTTCATTATCGTTGGTGGAAGTAATTTATCTTCATCCTTAGTTATTTTATAACTTGGTTTACAGATCCACTGACGGTGTATTTGCTGAAATGAAATATAAATATAAAACACATTTTTAGCCTTTTATATTATTAAATTTTCCGCCGAAGGTGCAAAAGTTTTCAAAACCCGAAATGTAGACGTCGGCATTATTTTCAAAATATAATTTCGCGCGCAAGTGCACCAAAATGCCGAGTCCCCTTAACCAAACTGCGCAGTAGTCTTCGTCATGGCGTCTGAGCAGTGGCCAGCTGGTTCAGATTGACTGTGGTTTCTGGGGCGAAAGTGATTGTTAAGAAGTATGTCAGCGGTATAAATTTGAGTGACTGTATTGGTGATTTAATCACACAACATCTTGACAACGATAATTCTGGCCGAACTATTGCATCAATTCAGTGCAGCAGCAGGGTGATTCGCAGGCTACTCTCGATCGTGCCGATTTTGTTTCCGTCGAAAGTTGTACACTGCTGTTCGTATCGAAAGATGTCGGTGCCAAATACGTCAAAGTTTCCCTGCGAGGTGCTGATATTCCGCCTTCAACGGACCAGAAATCAGCCCTATGATGTGCTCATGGGGATGGGGAGACGGTAGACTCAGATGCCCCTGAAAAGTAAGAGCTGGTTATGGCTCTAATGACCGTTTTGAGTGTGTTGACTCCTAGTAGACACCTTTTTTAAAAATCATATCCACACTATGCACTGGTGTGCACGCACACATCTACGACTTGGACAGTAATTTTCTCAGCATTGTTTCCATTTGTTGATGATCCAACAGGTTTCTATAAGAAAAACATGGCAGACCTAACTTATTGTAAAAACAAGTTTTAATCCTTTTTATTGTTTTCACATCAGATGATACAGTGAACATGGGCATCCAGCATTTGAATGTCTTCCATCTTCAATGTTTTCTTAGATCCTCCTGGTCCCGGATTTATATTTATTTTTCCCCCACCTACCTTTGTCTTTTCCATGGAACATCCGAAAAAAAAATCATAAAAATATATAATTTCTAAAAATTGAATATTTATATTTATATTTCGACCTACCGACCCTACATTTTAGCTGAAGAACTGTGTAAACCAAGTTATAAAATAACTAAGGCCTAATATGAAATTGTTAAAAGCCAGTGCAAACTGGAGAGAGTAGTGTAAGGATACTTCTGTGATGCCTATAGTTGCTTTGGTAAGTAAAAACGTCCCTCAACCCCCCCCCCCCAACCCCCTTTTCCTCCAATCCCTAAATTACCCTGCTTTGCTAATATCACTTAGATTGGTCACTCCCTTACTTGCCCTTGATGTTTCTCATTTCGTTAATCATATCTGGTTTGTTCTCAGTTACATCTCGTCTATCTGTCATTCTTCTCTGGATATCCGACATGAGCTGAAACGAGGTTGTGTTCATTTCAATTGGCAGGGTCACACCGAGGAGATCATTTGCTTGAATTTCAGCACCGATGGTCGTGTCCTACTGACGGCTTCATTGGACCGGACCGTCTCCTTGTGGGATGTTAACACTGGAAGGTCTGGAAATCCCCCTCCTCACATGAACACGTCACGTGTTTTTCGTTGCAAATCATGTCAACCTTTCGGGTTCTGTGGCCATCCGTGAATACACAGCTGCGGCATATTGATTAAACTTGACGTGTGTGTGTGAGGCAGACGGAGCCACAACCTGGTGGGGCACACCGGGGAGGTGAACAGTGCCAAGCTCAGTTGGGATGGTTCTCTGGCTGTCAGTGCCTCTGTCGACAAAACAGCGAAGGTGAACGAACAACAGGGGGAATGCAGCACGGGAAGATGTACCACACGTTGATAACAAAGAAGGCAGTCACTGCACTCAAACCCTCTCAAAGTGTTCCATACCAATTTCTGTTCTCATCGTTTTCAATTCAAAACATCATTTGGGGGGGCTGGCAGGATAGCTGAGAGGCATGCTCATTCGCCTATGAGCTGTCTAGCCTGAGTTTGAATCCCGACCCAGCTATAAACTGCCATCCCTGGTGTTTCACAGGCAGGGTGATTCATAAATTTGTGTGTCATCCCTCGGATGGATGTTAAGCTGGGCGTCCCGTCTGCCGGCATTATGTGGTGGACGTTAAAGATCCCACGGTGATCTTCATGAAGAATCGGCGAGCTGTCTCCGGCATCCCGAACAAATTCCAAATCCCTGCCCTAAGTATTGCTGGGAAGGAAATGTCAAACCACGCAGTATAACCCAAGCCAATAAACTGCTTCGGCAGCACTGACGCTCTGTAACAGAGTATAGTACATCAGAATCAGACTATTGTTGTGGAAATGGCTACTAATAGTTATCATTGCTCAATATAGTTCAGTTATCTCCTTAACGAATGTAATAGCATTAGCATAAACAATGAATTGTGATATTAGATATTTTACTACAACACATCCTTTAAGTCTCCATTTTAAAAGTGACCTTCATATTGTTGATTGATAACGACACCTGAGCCTTCTACCAGTTCTCATCAATTCAATGCTCGTCTTCTTTCTATTCCTTATGGATATTATCTTCAAGTGTTGCTCATCCTCGTTAGACAGCTTTTTGGATCTTCCAGTCCTTGCTTTGTTAATAACAGATGATGTTTCTCTTTACCTGGTGATTGTACTTCGGACACCACACCTTGGTAATCGAGTGAGACGAGCTATTTCACTGAATGTTTTTCCTTGTTTACGCAGAAACGCAATTCTATGGCGATCTTCGACTGAAATGTCAACCAATTTGTTTTAAGATAACAGTTAATCCTGATAGATGTGTATTCTGCAGTTCGAAAAGTGGGTTTTGAACTTTATGGATGTGTCCAGAGAAACAAACACCTGATGTTAATGATGAGGAGCACCTGACAATGAGTCATCAATTATATTTGATTGGTAATTGTGATTGATAATTACATTTTTATTCGTAAGTGTGATTACTGTTTGTAAGAGCGTGGGAAATAATTAGATTACTGTCTGTAAGATAATGGGAAATCATGAGATTACTCGATGTAAAAGTAATTTCTCTCCTTTTCTCTTCCATTTTCATACAGTTGTGGGATGTAGGAAGTGGGAAGTGCGTTGCCACGTTGACCGGACATACGGATGAGGTTCTTGACATCTGCTTCGACTCTTCTGGGAAACATGTTGCCACAGCATCAATGGATGGTGCATACTGCATCCATTGGTTCTGTCATGCACAAATCCCATTAAATAATCCTAATTGCCAGACATGTCAAAGACCACACTCACTGATTGCCCCATAATAACATTTAATGTCACCAATCACACCCTGAACAATCAACCAAAAATGTCTGAATCTTTCACTCGTCCCACACCTGCCAAACATTTATTGGACCTTAAGAAGTGCCACCATGATTGCTGATGAGGATTCGGTATGGTGTGCTAACAGGAACGGTGAGAATATTCGACACGATCCAACACCGCTGCCTTACCGTGCTTGAGGGACATGAAGCTGAGATATCGAAGGTATCCCAATATGTACAAAACATCCAATGTGCAGTCGTTTAAACCAGAGGTCGAGCATACAGAACCTCGTCAATTTCTATTTTTTTCTTTGCCATTAAAATGCAAGTAGGGCGTCTAATCAGAAGTAGAGTTCATATTAAAATGAATTTAAGGAATTTCCTGACAACCTGATGTTACTTTTCACCAAAATCATGTCCTTTTTTAATACTCATGCGTTTCTATTATGCACCATCTATTATGAGATAGCCAGCACCTGAAAAATTAGTATCGACCAGTGTGCAAGATCTTTCAATAATGGTGAAAGTTTTTTGAATAATTGCGGAACACTGTTTTCGAAACTAATAAAAGGCTGTGTGTGTGTGTGTGTTGTGTGTGTGTGTGTGTGTGGTGTGGTGTGTGTGTGTGGTGTGTGTGTCAGTGTGTCTCCTCCACAACTCCAAAACCATAAAACATTAGCAGCCTGGAAACTTCACATATACTGAATACTAAGAAAACTCCAAGGAAGTGCATGAGTGAAAATTGGGTGTTTGGGTTAATTAAAACACCCCTTTTGAAGATATGCCTGGTGTTGGCTTCATGGTTAGGGTGGCGGGCTTTCGAACCTGCTCTGCTGTTAAATTAATACCAGTTGGGGTTAACTCGGCCTGTCATCCTTCTGAGGTCGGCAAAATGAGTGCCAGCATGCTTGGTATACGTGTCGGAGTGGCGACCCGTCCAGGATTGTACCCAATAGCCAAGGAGACTGCTAAAGCAGCACAACGCTCGCACAGAGTATGGTTCCCAAATCCTCCTCTCCTTCCTTTTGAAGATAATCAAAGGCTTATTTAATTATATCCTTTATCAGGCGATCCTCCGGCCACCCGCTCGTTCTGAGGTCTTAGGTGTTTTTCCTGGGTAATGTCGCTGGGGTCTGAAGCCGCCTATTTTTTTGGCCTGCGCAACCATATCTTGACTTGGAACAGACCACAGCGATTTTTTAACGATGAAGTTGTTTTCACTTTCCTCTCATATCGAACGGCAGTTCATCATAGCCACGAACCACTGGGTACATTGCAATGCTTATAAACACCTGGAGATGCCAGTGTTTGTGGCTTTATTTCATTTGTGCACATGAATAACTCAGAGAAACTCCAGATTTGAAAGTATCAGCAGTTCTGACTCCCCCAAAAAAGTGTTGATTTGTCCAATTGGCCTTTCGAATAAACTCCCACACTCTCTTCAATCCCATTCTTCTTCCACAGGCTTCAACAGCTTGTTCACCACCACAGTATTTTATCTTCTCATCCAAGAACCTCGTACTTTTTCTACCCCCGTTAATCCACCCAAACTCACCTCCTTCAAATTCCCTGCTTTCTTCTGAAAGTCCCTGTGGTGTCCATCTTGTGTTACCCCAAGTTGTAGAGGGATAAATGGGGTTTCTGGGACCTCAATTTCAATGAATGGGGAAAAAGGGAAAAACTTTCTGACTCAAGCCCAAAAAATCCAAATAGGAGACTGATTTTTCTCCCTCCTACCCTCTTCCCTCTCATACAAGCAAATGTAAACTTGAAACTCATTTCTCCCCCCTCCCATACAAGAAAATGTAAAATTGAGACTTACTGCCTTAAAGCACTTCTTCCCTTTCATATTTTCATTCCACTCAAAGAGCAAACCAACGAATATTTGCCCATGTTCTACTTTAGGGAATAACTTAATTTTCCTCTTACATTCGTCACCATCGAGTATATTCACAAAGATTACTTTGGAACCTGGTTCTTGGTTTAAGTATCTTTGTTGAGCAGAGATGAAATGATAAACTTCTCTCAATGCTCTTATTTGACCACCACCTGAGCCACATATCATTTTGAGA
>CM068966.1:53732665-53744187 GCA_035128595.1 Eptatretus atami
AACCTCGTAGTGATCGTTGTAGAATTCTTGCGTTGTTGTGGAATCTTATTTAAAGGCCCTGTCACACCTTGACGTTTTAGCCAGCGTATGGCAAGGTCTAAAAATATATGTAAAACGCTGGCGTACGCTGAACGATTATGTTGTTTAGATAGTGTTTGGCATTATTAATTGAACGTGTTGGTACGAATCATAAACGTATAATGTAGTTAACGGATCGTAGCACAATGAACGTTTATATACTATATAATATAATATAGCTCAATGAATGCGCTGCAGCGTGTGGTCGGCTCAAAAACTATGCCCAAAACTGATAGTTCTAACTTAATGGCGAATAGCAGCGGGGGGTCACCTAGTCAGCGGTATCGCCGCGGACGATCACGTGGCGTAGCCTATATCATAGGCGCGGCTTGAGCGATTCAAATCTAAGTAACTGCAGCTAGACATCCTGAAGTGTGAACCGCATGTGATACTACCTGACGATTTGAGCCCAGCTGTATGACCCAAATATGAAAGAATTTGCCGAAAACCATAAAGCTGGCCACAATGTACAATATTACGCTGGTAATTAGGAAAGTGTGATTACGTAGAGGATCAAGCTGGATACGTCGTATCAATGTACGCTGGCAGGACGTCGAGTAGCGTCCTGAGATCAAATAGCGTTGCGTCATAACCGCGCGGACAGTAAGAGGAATTTTCAGGCATGTTGAAAATTTCTCGACGTATGACACACATTCCGCACAAGCTGGCATAAGTTGTAGGCACGCTACGCGATCGTTGACACACGTCGACACACATTACTTGTACGTTACACATAAGTCGAAACACGTCAATGTAATGGTTAGCATCAGTGTTCCAGACTCCCTGTTTTTTTTTTTTGGTTTTTTTTCTTCGGTATGACGGTGATGTTGACACTTCGATTTCTAGTGCGGTTATGATTTAAATCGTTGAGCGGCAGCCTATTAATTATATTAGATTATAAAGGAAGACAGATAGAGAGAGAGACAGCGATAATTTCTCACCTTGGACTCGGGTCATTCAAGATCAAAGGACGCGAGAGAATTTCTTGCCATCCAAGAAAAATACCATTCAAATCTTTTCGAAACAAATAAATGTCTTCAAGGAAGTCATTCATTTTTATCCACTCGTCGAGTAATTCAGATAACTCATTTTCAACATCAGTTATCAACGATGTTCTTATTGGGGACAACCTGTTAGAAAAAAATAAATTATTATTCGTCATATAGTGATTTAATTATGTTTTAAACAACAAATAATGAATTGGGTTGAGAATCTCACCTGTCATCTTGTGAAAACGATTGATTTGCAAGGTTGTAGTAATAATCTGAACACTCCATATTCAAAATAAAACATGCTGGGCACACAACTTGGTTTAAATAAGCAGCTTGATGACGTAATGGGAGATTACAGAACAATGGTTTTTTCAGGGTGTGTTCCCACATAGGAAATGACTTCGGAATTTTTTTGGCTTGGTTCGGGCGAGGCAGCTTGGCTGAACTTCAAACCGCGATCTCATTAACACGTAATATAAATTGAATACATCTTGCTTTGATTATTTGGATTTATGATACAAAACCCTACGTTTAATAATGCAGTTTTAGCTCCTAAACTTTGTGTCTGTTAGTGTTCTGATTGATATTGTTAAGGATCTTATGAACCAATGGAGAGGACTAATTGCACATGGACAATACTTTCCCATACATATTTCCAAACTAGCACTGACTGTGCGTCTTTAAAGCACTTCCCCATTTTTTACAAAACCAAGAGAGGGGAAAGCCTTTACTTTCTGTGGCTCGGAGAGATAAAAGTGAATATACTCGATGGAAATGCGAATGTAATATTGGAAAATTACCTAATTATTCCCTGAAGTAGAACATGGGCAAATTTCGTTGGTTTCGCTCTTTGGTGGGAATGAGAAGAGTATGAAAGGGAAAAAGTGCTTTAATCAGTAAGTCTCAATTTTACATTTGCTGTATGCAACTCAGATAGCCAGAGAGAAAAATTCGAGTCCTTTCCTATTTTTGCGTCTTTTGTGGGCTTGGTCAGATACAGATCTTATTCCTACCTATTCCTTCTCCCATTATTGAATTGGAAGTCCCAGAACAACCCCTAGTATGCTTTATTTCTCTCCTCTCAAGAGCGGTGATGAGGAGATGTGCGGGGAACGCAGAATACCACCAGTAAACAGATTTGAATTAGTATGCTACAGGATATCAGGAAGGGAGAGGGTTTTAGAGTCCAGACTTTGTCAACATGAGAAAGATGTTTGTTTTTAGCTCTCTCGCTCCCTGAGCGGCAGGTGACACTCATTGTCTATCAAATGCCCAAATGGTTGAAGACACAATGAAAGAAAGCTCGCAAGGAATTCAACCAATAGGTTTCGAAAAAGGCCGGATGATAATAGAAAACCTATGACGCCCTATCATGATCCAAGACGCCAAGGGCATAAGCGACACAAATGCTCCTGATCTTGTGAAAAAAGCCAGTGGGAGTGGTGCATCACTGCCTAAGGGTGGAGCACTCATTGTTCTGAGCTATTTTATGGCATAGTCTTGAGTATTACCCTTACAAGTATGGTGCGTTTCGCTTTCCATGAGGCAAAGGCAAGTGTTGTTTCAGGACAAGTCTCTCACTCGCGCCTCACAACTTACTAGGTGTAACACATGTGGATTGGGTAGCTAATGCAACGAACAAGGAAAGGAGAGGGACACACCTGATAAGATGAGACCGGGACATAAATTGGATGATGGCAGTAGGCAATGTTTCTTTGAACGTGACATTCCCAGGAAAGTTCAAGCTTTGACTAAGCACATCGACAGGAGAGTCTTAATATACGAGGCTGCTTGGAGGACACCTTGGCTAGTCAGCCTGCGGAAGTGAAAATATCTCCATTCACTCAGCCAGCGAGCACTGAGAGTTGTTTTCTCTGATAACAGCCAGAGCAGATATGCGCACATTTGACAAAAGCACTCGCTCGGAGTCGAGACAAGAAAAGACCGACTTTGTTGAGTGAGGACGAGAGCAGACAGATATTTCAGGGAAAAATTAGTTAAAATCAAGATCCAAGAAGAGACTAGGTCAGAATTGATACCACTGGTTTAGTACCTCTTCGACGTTGAGATCCGCAATACCGTTGGTAAAGAGATGACAATTTGAGTCTATCCCAATGAGTGCAGTTCGCCTAGAAGTCTTGCTGACAGGTGTAGGCATGGCAGCGCGAGGGAGGTGCCCACACCTGAGCCAGACTGCCATGATGACAATTGAAGTCAGCCACATATTGAGGAGAGTGAAGTTCGGATGAGAAGGGTAGAAGTTAGGTTCCATGTTTTTCGGATTAGTGAGGTTGTAAATGGAGTCCATCACTGTTTGAGTGGCACAGTACAAGCACACATAAAAAACATGAGGTAGGAGTGCAGAGGGGAAGCCGTAGCGAAGGTATATTAAATTGCTGGTCATGCTTGATCCTATGTGATGTGCGAATAATTTTTTTACTATATATTTTGTGTATTCACTCATATTCTTATTCACTTTGGCTGCTTTTAATTGTTTTAATACACTCCGCTACTACTCCTGATTTAAACAGTACTAGTGCGTGGCCGTACCGTGCAAAAGAACACAAACAAAAAAAAAAACTTATCAAACAGACTCAGCACGGCGCCGCTCTCACTTCGCTCTC
Source organism: Eptatretus atami (assembly GCA_035128595.1). Taxonomy (NCBI): domain Eukaryota; kingdom Metazoa; phylum Chordata; class Myxini; order Myxiniformes; family Myxinidae; genus Eptatretus; species Eptatretus atami. Next base: position 53,736,360 of record CM068966.1, read on the forward strand.
GTGAAACGGCACCTCTTTCGACTGTATTGAGGGCCAATTGATGATTTACTGAACTACAACTTCGTCCATAATAGAAATTCCGAGATTAACTTATACTGAAAATGATAGTAAGTCATCACTATCCGCGTGGAAGTCCGTACAGTGTGATCCCGTCTGATGTAGAACGCTTGCTCTATTCCCCAATTCGGCCACGTGCCTATAACGTAAGAAATAGTCAAAATCGTGTCCTTATCGTTGGATTTAGGTTAAATAAAATGGCCATAAACTTTGGGGATCCCTATGTCCGATTAATATCCTAAACTTGAATAGGTTACATACTCCTCAGGTCACCCCTAGCAATTTATATATCCTAGGCTCTAAGTTTTCTCGAATTACTTGGTATTTGGACCAGTGGCTCGTCGAAGAGAGAACAACTGGGTTCGTTCACTACCACACAAACACACACACACGACATCCCACACATTTCGGAATTATGATAGACCACAAATAAAAGTAGTGTGTGACTTTTGACCGTCAACTGAGAAATCCAAAATTTGATACTGTCAGTCTCCCTTTACAGTCTTTGATACAATCTCCTTGTGTATATAGATAATGCAGACTAATTACATAGAAGCAAGATTATAAAATCTTGATATACTCACTAAAATACTTATGTGCTTCTATCTCACTGAAAATACATATACCAAAGACTGGTATCCCATGTTTAAATGAAATTGCCCATGAAGAAAATTAATTACATGCTGGGCCTCATTGTCTCACAGAAAAATAATCCAACCTGTCTCTGTGTTTGTCCAAAACCAGTTACCACCCTCTCCTTCAGGCACTGAACTGGTGTTCATCATTACTTCATGCTTGTTAGTTTCTCCCCTCCATTTTATCCTTGCCAGATGCTCTAGAACTCCCTGACTTTTACTGTACAAAATAGTATTAAAGGGATTCCTGTCGCATTTTGAGCCAGAAAGAGGATCGTGTTTGATATTGTTTATTGTTGTATATCCTTCTTTTCCCCTGCCACATGTTTGTGTTTTTTTGTATTTGTGTGTGTTGTAAATTAATAGTGCTCTCTCCAAAAAGAGAAGATACTGTATATTCTTCACAGATTTGGCTACTGTGAACATGATTACAATTTGCACTCCAGTGGAATCGAGATCAGGTGTATCTAGTCTGGGAGTAATGTGGTGCGGTGGTAATAGCAAAAGTGAGGCTCACTATGTGGACAACGGCTAAAGCGGATTCTTTTCCCGCTAGGGGTCAGCATTAGGGGATGTTTATTTTGTCCTCCGTGCGCGCGTGCATGCCTCTTCTTGCGCATATATGGGAGTTAATATCTTGCTTTACACCGGAATTTGCACAAAGGAGACTGCTCTATTCGTTTGTGCTGTAGGTATTGTTAAAATGTGAGTTGCTATATTCGTACTTTGCGTGAATCCCGATGATATGTGTTGAAGAGGTTGGTGTGTTTAAAGGATTGGCCTCCCTGTACGCCTGATCAAACTAAGAGAGCCATTTGCTGTTCTACAACCTCACATTTTTAGCGGTCAATCTGGTGCTCTACGACTCAATGTGATTTGGCATGTCTTACTTTAACCTGAAAGTAAGGGGGCATTAATTTTGCGTTCTCTACTCTGAAGTAGGGATGTGAGTTTTAATCGGATATATAAATTATAAACTCTAATATAATAATAGATAGATATATAGTAAGATATATATGCTTTAGCTATGAATATATTTTAATTCTGGTATCTTTACCTGAAGTAGAGAGCGTATTACTGTGATTTCGTGGCTATTCCGCCTCGAAGCACCTGAGGGATCACATGGGATACTGCTCGTTGTCGGAACCTTGAAGTTAGATTATAATTTGGACTAAAGTATGGAATAAATTGTGGCGTTTAGTTGTATATCATCACCTGATAGAGTAGAGGGATAAGTTACTAGAATTCATGTCGTTTTCCAAACAGAGGTTAGAGTTCACAGAATTACGAATTCCCCTATATTTTCACATCTGAAGTATAAGGATCAGGCTCTATGTGAAATTTATAGTACTAAAATGTTTGCTGCAAAGATTTTTGTACGAACATGAAATCTGTATGTACAGACTCATTGAACTTGTTTGTATGCTGCTAATGTGCACATCTCGCTATTGACTCCGATGTACAGTTACTAAGTGTTTGTATTACTTGAGAGTCTGTTATTACATAAAGTAAGCGGAGTGTGACTTACTGCCTCACAGCAAATATAATTTGATGCCATTGTGAACATGGTGAAGACCTCAATGGAGGCAATGCGAATATGCAAGGAGATGAAGAATTAGAGGTCCTCTTTGCGTCCTCTACGTTATACACTCGTTGAAATGATCATCATTGAATGAAGAGAATTGCACATCTCCCTTATCAAAAGCAGGAGTATCCTCGGGCATGTCAGATTCCTCAATACTCTATTGTAGGCTTCGGTGTGTAAACAAATAAATAATAGGATATATCTAGGATTAGATTATCTGATAAGCACAGAGCCCTGCCTGGCCATTTATGGTGCGGTTTCTATTGGAGTGCAGGGAAATGCCATTGAGAAGTGTTTGAAGACCAGGTTGTGTATGATGAAGTTTGTTGTGTTGTTCCACATTCTGCAAATTAGAAAGATGATTGTGGGCATCTATAAGGAACTGAAGATTACGTTATACAATGTCATAATCTTACTTGTGTTTAACGAGAATTGTACTTGTTTAAGAAAGACATTGCAACAACGATGTGAAAGATAGAAGATGAGGAACAATTTCATAAAAGAACTAAAAGTAATGAACTACTTTGGCTCAGCGAGACGAGTTTTTGCGGACCAGAAAAAGTTCCCAACATAAGATCAGCTCGTTAGTTGTGTTCTGCGAAGAATCAATGCATGGTAAACTTCAGACAGGGGTGAAGCAGCCTGTGTTTGAACTTTTCTGTTTCATGTTTGGTTTGGTTTGGTTGGTGTTTGGTGTGTGTTCTTGATCCCCTTTCTGCTTTGATGTTTAAGCATGAATACATATCAGGGTGATCCGTACTTTTGCCTTATAAATATCCCATCAGAACACATGACATGTGTCTCGGTTATATTGCTCCAAATGATTGCACAAATGAACTACGTTGGAGAGAATTTTCGCCAATCGTAGAGACTGTGGTTAACTGTCGTGCGCGAATGTCAAAATGGATCAAATAGCTCGTCTATCACTGTTTTGGAATCTTTGGTGGTGAGTGACCACTACTTTGCTTGCAAGAGCTTTGATTACCACTCGTATGATGCAATTACATTAAGTTGAGAGTGGATAGTGTCTTCCTAGGAGAGTGCGAGTTCAGTTTGAATACCCTGTTACAATTATAGTGAATAACCTCAATGCTTTACCGATATTTATATAGTCTTGGGACCACAAACTTTCAGATTTGTGCGTTAATCTATGCTTAAGTCTACGAAGGTCACTTTGGGCTTGTACGTGTGGTTGCTGATAATGCAAAGGTCACAGTTCTTTCCCTGCACAAGCCAACACTCTCCACTGAGTTTGTCGTTTGGAATCTCATTTTTAACTAAAACTGAATCTCTGTGTTTTGTTGCAGGCAAAGTACATAAATGTGTGTGCTGTCCCTCGGGTTTAGATGCTGATGCAAGTGTCCCATGCGTGAGCATTCGAAACTTTATTTCTGAAAACGAAAAAAGGGAGTTGGTGTGCACTCAGACACGCTGTGGTAAGTGCTAAGGCCTTAGGTCACATTTGCTCTACGGCCCGAGGATACTGTGCGTTTGGCCGCTCGCATGCCCTGGTGAATTGACAGAAACGTGCGGCATGTTAAGCTGGGGACCCGGGTCTGCTGACCGCAAGAGTGGAAAACTGAGGTGAGGGCCCTCAGGTGAGGGCCCTAGCTTGCGCGATTTGTGGCTTATTAGTTGTGTGACAGGCACGTAGTAGGTCGCCGTGGTATTATAACGAGTGAGTTATAACTATTTTCTCTCCATTTGCTACTGTTCGCCGATGCAAATCTCGACAAAGCCAAGCGGTATCTTTCAACAAAAAGTAGGTGTATGAACGTAGAGTGTTGTGCACGTCATCGATCCGGACACCTCACGTGGTAAGGAACAGACAGATATCCAGGCTCGGAGTGACTTACGTTATCTCTTGTGCCAGGGCTGTCTCGATAAAGCATGTCTGTACATTCTAATATGACCAATATGGAATATTTCCCAAGCACTCCACAAATAAATTACAGCCTTGGGAGCCCGCTAACTATTTCCCAGGTTACCCACTCTGGTCGACCTTTCCGATCTCAGAATGTGGTTTATTACAGTTAGCAGCAAAATACGTGATCGGTTTCCTGTGCGCGTCTGTGTGGGTGACTATGTTGGTCAACGCTAAATAACCACAAGCGTCGGTTCGGAACGCAACAACCACGATTCCCCATCTGCCGCCGTCTTGCATGAACTGTCACGTAACTAGGCCTCCGTGGTGCTCGTCACAGTATCATGTCTACAGTGAGTTTCTCCAATAATCGACCCGTAGTGGCGCGGTTATGTGCGCTACCGCCTAGAGATCGGAGTTATACGGTGTTTGCCTGTTGTGTGTGTTTATTACCGTGGTGCCCCCAGAAATCCAAATTTAATTCGTTCTAGCGGGCTGTTCAGATTGTAAAAAAGTTCGGATTCAAAAATATTTCCCAATAAGGAAATTAATGGAGTGAATTAATCCGTTTCGTGACCAAAAGAAAAACCCACTTTCAAGACACTTTTAAATCGTGTGTGATAGTGTTTCCCCATGTTAAGATAATGAGATTTAGGATTGTGAGTTAGATATGGCCTTCGTGTGTGTGGTGGCGTGTATGTATGTAAAAACTGGTAACAAATCACCACATCAAAGGTCCACACCAGGCTCGAGCTTCCGGCGCTGTTGGTGTTCTCTCTCGTGAGTGTGCTCTGCGTGCAGAGGGCATGTTTCTTGGTCGGCTCTCGTCTCACGTGGAGGCTCTGTCTCTCCTCGCTGCAGAGACAGCTCATACAACTCAGATGCCATCGCCCAGAACCACAATCACTTTTCCATCAACACGCATCGGACCAAAGCTGACATACGGTTTAATATTGCTGCGATTATTCCATAGATATTCACTACACCTGGGTTTTGCGTGAAATTCGAAATCCTTGCCCGACAGTCCATCACACCACGTGATCGGATTGTTTTTTTGTATTAATAAACACCAAGATGATTAAAAAAACAAAACATCACAAGATGAAGAGTGAAATAGCCGATTGATGCGTATGACCTGTCACATTGCCTTGGCTCGAGCTGGCTGAGTAGGATCTACAACATGGTACACGGAGCAACTGGGCAGTTTATAAAGCTAATCCGTGGCGCTATTATTTCCCTGAGCAGAGTTCACACAATTCGTAGCACCTTCACATATGATTTTAGCAGCTGTCGCTCGCGTCTTATTTCACAGCACGAACCGACTGCCTTATACGAGAGCTCGGCGTGTTTGTTCTTCTCTTCTTCTCTTCTTCTTCTTCTTGTTCTTCTCTTTCATATCTTCTTGTGTGAGACAATAACCTTAACGTCGTCGGGCGAACGTGCTGGCTCTTGCTTAAATAGGTCTATACCAAGATCCACATCGCGACCTCTAAATACGTGAAGCAACAGTAACATCCTCACATAGACGGTGCCCCTTTCTGGAGAGCGTCTATCATGACACTATTAAATATATTCGGACAGCATTTGCTCTTATAAGTTTCTCGAATATATGGTGTGACAAGAGATACACACTCAATTACTATTTGAAGGCAAATTTAAATTTAATCCCATTTTACTAGTTGTAATTTCGTTAAAATACATTATATTATTCGTAAATACACGATATATCGTAAATACATTGATGACGGGTTTCGCTTTGGCTAATGAAGGCCACGTGACGAAAATATCAGAAGTTGTGTGTTGTTGTTTAAAAAAAATTTTATTTTCATTTAGCATCCGACAAAATAGACCTATTAGGCTAAATTGGACGCTGCTCTATATTTAGGTATAATCATCAATTTTAGCTACTTGATGCTCTCTGTTATTTTGTCGGGTAGGCCGCACGGCGCTACTCTAGTAAAAAGAATTGGAGTGGGGAAAGGGACCAGCCGGAGAGATAGAGCATGGGTGTGCCGTGTTGTGCGGTCTTTGATCTTGATCGCACGGTGTCAGCTTAGGGCGTGCGTGCCCGTAGCGTCCTGCGGCGCGCCATAGAATTTGAAGGCAGAGTCAAGTTGCCCGCAAGCAATCCGCAGGCGGACCCTAAGCCGGAATATGGTGCGGCTCAGACGGGACGTAAACGGAATGGTTATTTTTAATTTTGTGTGTACAACAGGTCTTTTTGCTTCGGCGCGTTGTCTCGAATTTTACGGCATAAGACTGTGGCAAAGATTGCCCACACAAGTCTATAACTCCGCGTTATAATTCCATGGCCGACTTATGACCTGTAAATATTAAGCCGTAATCCTCGCCGTTTAGAGCAATGTGACTGATGGCTAAGAAGTATGCATCGACACACGAGAGACGATGCTTTTCACGAGCGACTTCCCACCGACGAACTGAATGAACAAAGCGCGAAGATGCGGGTCTCTCTCCCCCCTCGAATGGTGTGGGTACACGTGAACAACCATGAACGCTACGTTGTGTTCGGTTTTTTAAATTATGAGCGTCTTTTTAGGGCAAAATTTTCTTCGAATAAATTGTTCTCGTGGATTCCACAATTTGTTCAAATCCTGGGCGCGCCGTCTCGGCATTCCTGCTCATCCCGGTCCCCCCTATATTATAGTTACTCAGTTACATACTTCGGTTCCCCTCTCTTCTATGCCCCCATTCATTCACCTGCTCTTATTTTATATGTCCTCCACACCTATAAAAAAAGAACTGCCTGTCTCGCCTCATTATCTCATCTCCCTCCCCCTCTTCCCGTCACCCCGTATCTCGTGCGTCAGATATTGGATCGCGACAGCTATAGAGATGGCCATACAACTCTCCACGTTCGCCTTAGGCCCCCGCTGGCGGTACAGGCATATCGCATCTCCCGCGACCTTGCATTGAGTATCATACAGCTCCCTCCGACGATATCATGCCACATGCGCGCGCCGTCGAGCGCGCCCTCAGACAAGAGTATCACTGTGCCAGTATCTCATACTCAGATTGTGCGATACGGATCGTGCTACAACACAAACCACCAAAACAGTTTTAATATACTAAGATAACTCACACATATACAATATAATTATAATTAGTAGATCGATCTCTGCACGTGTGTGCGGTCTACGCACCGTCGAAAAATAAAAACTGTACTTATGTCATATTCTGTCGACTGCATAGTTGCCGTAACCTGGGAACCGCTCGTGCGATTTGACATCAAACCTCGAAAAGGGCACATCCGTGGGTCCCCGGCAATATTTCCTGGCAAGTTTCAACCAGATCGGACGGCGGTCGTCGAATAAACGGCGGTGCAGACAAACAGAACAAACAGACAAACAAACAGACAGACAGACAGACAGACCAGACAGACAGACAGACAGACAGACCAGACACACACACACACAGATATGCTGGAATTATGTAATAAGATGCTGTTATCATATTCTGAGAAAAAATGCATGATAAGGTGATAAGGATGGAGTGGAACGCACTTCAGCTGCCAGTATATTACACTAAGAAAAAAAAAAAAGAGGAGCATTTGACGTCATCGTGACGTCATAGCACCGTTGTCCTGTCTGTGTTGACAGACATATATAGGTCGTTATTGGTGACAGACAATATATAGGTCGTTATTGGTTGACAGACATTGCGGTCATT
>CM068966.1:53745210-53762888 GCA_035128595.1 Eptatretus atami
GATGTTTCCAAGTGCATAGTTGTATCGACGGCAATTTGTATTGCTTGCCAAGCTAGGCAAGCTGCTTGAGTGCTTAAGCCACTTACCAAGCTGTACAGTGCAGTTCATGTCCTGATCGGGATGTGCAGTCGACAGTTACTACAAGGTAGAGGAATAATGCTGTACTCTTTGCAGTTTCTATTAATTACGGAAACGGCAAAGAGTGCGACATTTATTTACGCAGGTCCTGAAGGAAGCTCTAGCCAACTACTTAGCAGTATGACTACCTCTGATCAAAGTCCTTTTTAGGAAAGTCAGGAGTATGAAGTGAAGCCTACTTGGACCCAAAATTAAGACTCATATAGGAGTGTAGAATGTCCGGACCATATATGAAACATCAAAGTCAGTTCAAGTTATCAGAGAGATGCATAGATACCATCTGGATATACTTGGTATTTGTGAGTGCCATTGGAATGGTTCAGGGCACCAAAGGACTAACGATGGCACCACCATTCTCTACTCTGGACTGAAGAATACACACACATGGTGTAGCTCTTATAGTTTGTAAAGAGAAAGTTGAGACCATCATAGAATGGGAATCTATTAGTGAGAGAATGATCAGAGCACGTTTCAACTCATAGTCCTGTATTGTCAACTTAGCTCCAACGAATGTAGTTGAAAAGAAGGACACAGACAATTTGTGTGAGTTGTTACAACAAACAGTGGCTAAGGTCCCCCAGAATGACATGCTCTTGATCATAAGTGAAATGAATGTCAAGGTTGGGACAGCTAATACTGATTGTGAACAAGCTATGAGGATACATGGATGTGGTGAGGCAAATGAAAATGGCGAACTTCTCATTGGCTTCTGTTTGAATAACATCTGTGTTATTGGAGGTACAACTTTTCCCCATAAGAAGGTAAATAAACTTACTTGGAAGTTGCCTGATGGTCATCCAGTCAACCAGATTGGCCACATCATCATAAATAGCAAATGGTGAAGATATCTCTATCTCTATCTCTATCTCTCTCACGGCATTGATGCTAGAAGTGATCACTATTTAGTTGCAGCAAGTTTCAAGCTGAAGCTCCGAAAAGCAGAAACGCAGTCGATGTAGAAAACATCAAGACATTGCCAAACTCAAGTCTCAAGACAACAGAACAGACTTTGTCATAAAGCTGAGAAAGCGTTTTAGGGCACTAGCAATCCAAAAAGAGGAAGACAAATATGTCATGAAGAAATGGGATACCATCAGAGGTATACAAAGAAACCATACAGAAAGTCATTGGTTTTAGAAAGAAGAAATATAAAGAATGCTTAACACCAGGGACATGGAAGAAAAATGACGAAAGGAAGCAATCGAAGGAAAAGATGTTGAGCACAAAGTTATGTAGGCTCCAGCAACAGGTCCAACAAGCTTTCAAGGCCAAAGATAAAGAAATCAAGAAGAGTGCATGCAAAGACGAGAGGTCATTTTAGAGGAGTTAGCTAGTGAAACTGAACAGGCTGCAGTAAGGGGAGAGATGAGCACAGTGTATATGATCACCAAACAACTGTCCGGTTAAAAACACCAATCACTCTAGCCCTGTGAAAGATATAGGAGGGAATGATTTCCTTATAGAGCGTCAACAAGCAGCAAGATGGGTTCAACACTTCCATGATGTCATGTCTTGAACAGCCCAGAGCCAGATGAACCAGCTAACCCTCTACCAGCAGAGGATATCCTTAGGATCATCATTGAGCCACATTCTGAAGAAAAAGTCAGAGTTGTCATCAAAGCCATGAAGAGTGGAAAAGCCCCTGGCATCGATTCCATCCACACTGAAATGCTAAAAGCTGACATTAGTACTGCCACAAGGGTGCTCACTGACCTCTTCAGAATGGTTTGGAGCAAGGATGTCATCCCTGCTGACGAGACAAAAGGCCTCATTGTCAAGCTGCCCAGTGCCCAGGAAAGGTGATCTTGGTAACTGTGACAACTGGCAGGGGAGAACACTACTTTGAATCCCCAGCAAGGTCTTTTGTGGGATACACCTCAAAAGAATTGACAAGAATATTGACATCAAGTGGAGACGGGAGCAAGCGGGATTCAGAGCAGGAAGAAGATGTATCGGCCAAATATTTGCACTACGTAACATCACTGAACAATGCTTAGAATGGAACACACCACTTTAAATCAACTTCATTGACTTCAAGTAGGGATTCGATACGAATGTAGTTGAACGCAGAGCGAGCCTGTGGAAGAAACTGAGATCTTGTGGAATTCCAAAGAAGATTGTTACTCTAACAAGCAAATTCTATGAACACTTTGAATACAGTGTCATCATGAATAACTCCTTATCAGAGTGGTTCCCGGTGGAGTCTGGAATTCGCCAAGGTTGTATTATATCACTTGTACTCTTTCTGATTACCATCGACTGGATCACGAGGAACACCATATCAGATAGATCGAGAGGCATCCAGTGGATCTGAGCTTTGCTGACCCAACTTGAAGATCTGAACTTTGTTGGTGATTTATCTGTTTTGTCATCAAGGAATACCCATTTGCAAGAAAAAACTGACAGGCCAGCCAGCTTCACCAGAAGGACAGGTCTCAATATTAATATCGCCAAGGTGATGAATTTCAATACCGCACCTTCTGTATCCACTACTGTAAATGGAGAAGCCCGAAGGATTGTGGAGGAGTTTACATACCGAGGCAGTTTCATCAGCCAAGACAATGGAGCCAAGAAAGATATCAAGGCAAAACTCCACAAAGCTTGTAATGCATCCCCGAAACTCCATTCTCTCTGGAAGTCGACACAGAACAGCCTGATGACAAAGAAAAGACTTCATAACAGCAATGTCAAGTCTGTTCTTCTATATAGCTCTGAGTGCTAGCAAGTAATTAAGTCAGCTATGAGCAAGGTAGAATTCTTTCCACAATGGATGCCTTAGGAAAATCTGCCACATCTTCTGGCCCAATAAGATAGCCAACAAAGACCTGCATGAAAAAACTGGTTGCCACAGCATTGCCCTTGAAATTAAGTGTCGCCACCTCCGATGGCTCGGACACGTGCTTAGAATGTCCCCTAACCGAATACCCAAGGTTGCTTTAGGATGGGACACCGTCAGGAAGGAGGAAACCAGGCAAGCCAAAGCTACTTGGCTTTGGACTATGATAGATGGACACCGTCAGGAAGGAGGAAACCAGGCAAGACAAAGCTACTTGGCGTTGGACTATGATAGCTGATCTCAAAGAGGTGGGTCTATCCTGGTGTGAGGCAAAGAATGTAGCTAAGGATAGAGATAACTGGTGAAAGCTTGGAGCAGCCTTAGTTTGGATATTTGAATGACAGTTTGAGTCGATGGTTCGATGGAGGTGCTGTGTAATGGACATGTCTGCAAGGTAAAGTGTTTATCGCTTAAAATATTATCATATGAAGTGGTGTATGATTAAAGTTATTCATATGTAGTAATACTTTAAATAAAGTAATAATTAAATAAGTTCGAATAAGGATATTGCATCGCTGTGTTGACTGACTGTCTGGACACAACTTTGAGTTGTGGGTCCATTGATGTTGAGTGATATACTGATGTGGACCTGCAACCTGGGTGTGGATCCGCCGTTTGGAGAGGTTCTGGCTGAAAGGATCGAACCCTCGATGAAAAACTGTGCCAACTGATGATCGTGCAGTTAGGAAATCAGTCAATTGCTTATAAGTTAAGGTTATAACTTCAAATAAAATAGTTTTTGCAAGTATTTACCAGTACATAATATAGTCCGTGTTTGTGTGTTTTATATTGTGTTTTTGTATGTATATGTGTGGTGTGGTGTATATATATATATTATACTAGCGATACCCGTGCACATGCACGGGATAGCAGTACAACATAGCTGGTAGCAAACGACAGACCATACACGGGGAATGACAAAAAATACGCATTGTGCAAAATGAAAGTGTACTATGGAACGCCAAGACTTCCAAACATTGTCGGCATGTCCGCTAAGTGCCACAGCAATTTCATAGGGATCGTGTGACGGCGAGCCAAGTTTTTAGTGTGCAAGCTTGGTATTATAATAGAGATAAATAATAATAATATATAATAAAAAAATATATATATATAGATGTATGTATGTGTGGGGTGTTTGTGTGTCTGATGTTTATATATGTATGTGTGTTTGGTGTGGTGTTGATTATACATACATACATATATATATATATAATATATATATGTTGCGAATTCGCGCCCGTCGGCGTGCGATCGGCCACGCGACTCGAACCGCGACCGCCTCGCCCACCGGACGGACAATTCAGTCGTGACCCTCCCGGCTAACGCCGGATCCAGTCACGGGTGGGCTTTCGACCTCACCACAATCGTGCCAATCGGCCACCCGCGTAGGATAGGGTTGTTCGCCATTCGACCTACCTAAGTACCCACGCGGATGGTAAACCGGGCGATCTACCTCGCCGCAGGTCGACTCCGGACACAGCCGCTTGGGCGGGCCGTTCCGTACTATCGGGATAACCGAGCGGTGTTATCGTCGACCTCGACGGTTCAGATTATTTACCGGGCGTTTTGCACCCATACACGACCCTTTACGTGAAGCAGGATGGAGGTTCAACTAAAGAAAAGACGAAGCGAAACGGGAAAACAGTTCACACAATGCACATTTATTTCCGGCACACGGAGCACACCTATAGCACAACGTAAAGCAAACAGCATGTATTTACATCACAATAAGCGATCGCACATATATCACACAGACAAAAGAAATGCACATATAAAAGGAAGAGTTAAAACCGACTACACGACACACGGACCACTTATACAATTACTAACTTACAAGACACGGCGCCACAACACGCAGTCACACCGAAGCAAAGAAAAGACCCCCTCACAGGCAAGGGAGTCAGACTGGGCCCGTGGGCCTAATGCCGGTGGAACCTGGATGAGCGGCCAGGCCCACGAGACCGAAGGGTCCTACCCGCGCCCTCGTGGCGAGCCGCAGAATGTCGCTGCACGGCGGTTCCGTGGGCACCTGCTGGTGTGGTGGAACGGGGCCCCTTGTCGCACTCTCTCAGCGCGGGGAAAAAAGGGGGAATTGTTGATGCTCTGGGAGGGAGTATGGCTGGCTTGCTTGGATCCCGCGACGCGAGCCTCCGGCCACCTCAGCCGTTCGCCTCCGCAGCCGTCTGCCCCACCGATCTCGCCTCACCGATCTCCTCGAGCTCCGTCCCAACGACCCTCTGCTCGATACTGACTTCCTCACCGATCTGCTGCTCCACCGACACTCTCCACGATACTCTCCACAGATCTGCTCACGATCCTGCTCTACTGGCTTCGCCCCACGATACTGCTCAACTGGCTGCTCCACCGACACTCCTCGATACTCCTCACGATCTCTCCACGATACTGCTCGAGCTCCTCACTGAGCTCGCCTTTTATCGCCTCGGAACCCACCATATGCAAATTATCGGATCCAAACGACCTCAGGGGCGGAGCCACGCTCGCCGATTGGACGGGGAAAAGGGCGTGTATCATTCCTGATCCTCAAATTTGCATATGCCGATTTTCGTCAGGCGCGTCTGGAGGCGGGGCCTAGCCGCCCCGCGCTTCCTGATTGGGTGGATCAGATGTGGGCGTGCATCATTCCTGATCCGAATTCTCCTCAGAAACCCCGCCATCTGCACTCGCGTCTCGCTGTCTCGCTGAAGACAGCTGACGCTCGGCGCCCACAGGTTGGTGCGGGAATGGCCGTAGGAGAAGGTGGTGGAGGGTTTTCGCGGTGTCCGATGGCCATGGAGCTGCCTGGAATGGCGGTGATGTGAGGTTGCGGTAAGCGAGTGGTGAAGGTAGGTTTTTGCTGCTGGCGTTGTTGTTTGTTGTTGGCGTGGGTGCTCAAAACAAAGGTAGAACAGAAAAACGCCTAACTCAAAAGGATCGCAGCCCGAATGAATCACATTAATTCCCTCTATACAATGGGTTTGGGCTAACTACACATGTACTTAGAAATATATCTCACCTACGGGACCTTATGGTGTTTGCGAATTTCCAGAACCGTAACACTCACCCTCCCCTTTTTACAGACTCGTCCCGAGTCGTCAAATTATCGTGTGCCATCATGTGTAGTTCTCCCCTAGTACGTTTTACCTACGGATCCCTGAGTGCGACATTCATGTATTCGTGTCCCCAAAATAAATAACCTGAGGGCTGAGTAACTAACTAAACAACTCACTCACACGGACCGACTTAAATAAAATTGCCGGCGCTAACACATACATGCCGGGGGCGCACTCATATTTACAATACAACTTAACACCTTAACTTACAAATTTTACACTAAACCATGGCCCAGGATCAATGGACTCTGCAGGAAAAAGGAGAAGAGTCAACAGAGAACGGTGCACGGGCCGCCACTGCAGGCCCTGTTGCAGCTGACAACAGGACAGTTCCTGCAGCTTGCAAACTGTTGCTTGCGGACCTGGCGCACATGGAATTGACAAGGGGGGGCAAAGCAAAATTGAACGGGCTGGTGAACAGGGCAGTGGGCATGACATGGCAAAGGTAAAGGCAACATAGCCTGCAGAAAAGGCCGTTGCAGGCAAACACAGCCGGCAGACGAACTGGCCGGCACAGGCCTTGCAGTAAAAACACGTCGGACGATCCGGTCGGCACAGGCCTTGCAGAAAACAACCAGCCGATGAAGTTGGCCGGCACAGGCCCCGCAGCACACAGCCGCAGACGATGAAGTTGGCCAGCCTTTGCTTGCAGTGGAGGTTGGTGGAGGGAGTGCGGTGGTGTGGCCACACAGAAGGTGGACTCGGACCTACCCTACCTGTCTCCCTCCCACCTATCGCCTTTGCCTGTCACTGTCCATACCCACCCCTTAATTTGCAAAACCCAATTTAGCCCACAACTTATTTTTTTTTGTTTGTTTTTTTTTATTTTCACTTCCCTACTTCCCCACTATAATTCGTCCCCTAACCCCTTTATCGTCCTTGTTCGGCTAACCTATTCTGTCACCTAGCCTACTCCCACCCTACGTTCCCTTCCCGGAGGGAATAATGGAGAGCTAGCGTCCTGTGTCGAGGCCCAACCAAGCCTCAGATGGCTCCCCAGATCTCAGCGATCTCTAACCCAAAGTGGGTCCAGCGCCCACACGAGACGAAGGGATGGATGGTGCGGAGGGTACACTTCCTAATCTAACCTAACCATTTAACTGTTAAACTACCCCGGGGCTTTCAACAAGCGCCTCTCGCTTAGCTATTGGTTCTAACAACCCAGATTCCCGTCGCCTGTGTGGTGTCCTTACAGTTTCGGGCCTCGCCCTCGAATTTTCCCTCGTGCCCTTGCACGGTCTCATGGCTGGACGCGTGGCTCCCTTTGGCAGGCACGACCTCTGCCGATTCTCCAACGATGGCACCCCGGGCACTACACTGCCTCGAGCTACCAGCTCCCTAAACACGGGAGTGCCCCCATGGCAACTCCCTGAAACGCACACACGTGGCAGGCTGGCGCCCCGGGCCCCTTTCCGAGGGTCACCCGTGCCCACGACACTGCCCACGCGGCCAACGGCGCTCCCGGGCCCCCGCACCAAGCGGGCGCACCCGTGCCCACTACGCTAACCCGGCCCCCCCATGGGCCCTTGGCCTACCACGGCCGACTAGCCCGGGTCCCGGGGTACCCACTCAGCGATACTCCACCGTTCGCAGCCACGCTCCAGCCCGTCAACAGGGCTCCTGCACCTCCAAATTGGTATCGAGCCTACACTCCACCAACAACAAAACGACCTCCATTTTTATCAATTTGACTAACCCAGCTAACTCACTCTACACTGACCCCGGGGTCCTTGGCGGGAGTCACTCCTCCCCCCAATCACTCATCGCACCATGCATTCCCCATTCGCTCCACTCACACAGACCCGCTGGCCTCACTCACTCGACAAGCACATTTCGCTCTTCAACTCACACTCCACAACTCACCGCTGAATCTCTGCCATCCTTCTAACTACCTCCCCTAACTAACTCGTGCTCCCACGTCGTCCCTTACACTATAGCACGTTCCATTTTAACACTGCGTAGCTAAGCTACGTCCCTCTACACATCCAAAGTCTGTCACTGTCTCCAAAATCTCTTTTCCCACTCCCCATCCTAAATCTCACTAACAATCCCTCTACCTAATCCATTCCACGGCCCATGAGGACTTACCCCTGCCCCATGGAGCCGGTCTAGCTAAGCTAACCCTTCCCCCTAGCTAGTGTCATCCTGTGCCCAGGAAGGGGTCTTTCACCCCTTACCTGGGAATCCTGTTCACCCGAAAGCGAGGCTTGCTTCCGTTATTTTTGTATTTCCAATTATGCGCAGCACCAGCGCGGCAACTCACAGCCTGCGCTCTTGCACCTTTCCCATGACGTCATGCAGCTGCACGTGTACCCGTCCCTCTTGACGGTACCCATCCGCAGGGATTCCCCCTCCTGCCGGATTCCAACCCCACGTGCAGCCATGACGTCACCTGCGCACCCCAAAAACAAACCTCGCACTCCGAGGGGCTCCCCACGCGAACACATGTCTCTGCCCGTTGGAGCCTAACACACCGCTCGCGTGGAGAACCCATCCGTCCAAATCCGTTTACCTGCCTAGACTTTGTCCGTCCGCGGATCGGCAACATCCACCGCTGGCGTTTCCGGACCGGGCTTCACTCCCGCAAGCGAGCACTGGGGCCTCGTGCGTTGCACAGCACGGACCGCGCGCTCGCTGCTGGGTGAACCCGGCACGGTCCCCACAACAGCTACGGCCGCTACCCGGCTTGTGTCTCTCTGTCGCCGTCGTCTCCGTTCCACCCACGCACACCTGCGTGTTACGACGCATAGACTCCACTCCAACACACTCACATTCACACCGGGAGACGCGGCTGCATGCTCACGCATGCCGACCGACATCTCCCTTACATACAGAGACCTCACACACACGGTCTCCCTCACACGGACCCTCTCACTCACACCCAACCTTCCACTTGCACAGGGGTCTCGCTCACACCATGCGTGCCGGAAGCACGCATCTCTGCACACTCGCAAACGCACACCCTGCACCACCACACTGGGATTCGTGTCCCCACAAGGTTCCCGGGCCTCTATACCCCCCAAGCTACACGTGCACCTATCCACAGCACTCGTCCTTCAACTCCGCTTGGCACGACCGAACCCACCTGGTCGTGATTCGCCTCAAGGGGGCATACTTCCTCCCCTCGTTCTGGAGGCAGCCATCCAGCTGCTCACACCCGGTCCCTACCCAGTCCGCGAGCTCACCCCCATTATCCTCCACTACTTCTGTGTGTGTGTGTTCTGTTCCTTTAACCCGTCATTATCATGCAGTCTCTCCTCTTTTTTCTACTCCCTGGTCTCTATACATCTATTAGTTCTGTTTCTTTCTGAGTTTTCCATCTCTCTGGATTTCATTTTTATTCTCTCCTTCAGTTCATTAATTCAAACTCGTATAGTTTTTGTTTCTCTCCCACTCTTCCTCATGCTCCTCTCTTCCAATCTCATCGTTTCTCTCAATTGGCTCATTTCCTTCCTGTGTTTCATTCGCTGCTCTCCATACCCTTCCTTGCTTCCTCTCCTGTCCTTCTCCTCCAGTTTTCATGGTTTGCTTCATTTGTTAATCTCTTTCTGTGTTTCATTTGCTGCTGTCTCATTACTCTTCCTTGTTTCTTCTCGTGTCCTTCCTTCTCCAGTTTCATGGTTTGCTTCATTTGGTTAATCTCCTTCTTGTGTTTCAGTTGCTGCTGTCTCATTACTCTTCCTTGTTTCTTCCCTGTCTTTCCTTCTCCAGTTTCATGGTTTTCTTCATGTGGTTAATTTCCCTTTTGTGTTTATCGCTGTTCTTGTCTCCCTCTTCGCACTCCAGCCTCGCCTTTTCTTTCAATTGTCAACCTCGGCTTCAGTTCTTTTGTTTTCTATCCATTGTTCCTCTCGTTCTTCCCTCTCCAATCTCGTTGTGTCCTTCCATCTCCTCATTCTCCTTCTGCTTCATTCGTTGCTCCTTCAACTTCTCCTCGTATTCCAACTTATTTTTTTTCTTTTGTCGTTCAGTTTCAAATTCATACTCTTTTTCGTTCTATTCCACTGTCTTTCTTGTTCCTCGTTCTGCAATCTCGTTATTTCTTTCAACTGACAGACTCGCGTTCCCTGTCGTAATCCTTGTTTCTTTCAGGACTCTTTCTTGTTCCTCATTCTGTAATCTCCGTATTTCTTTCAACTGACTGATTTTCTTTCTCCTGTTCTCATTCCTTGTCTTTGTATTTCCTATTCCACTGTCTTTCTTGTTCCTCATTCTGTAATCTCGTTATTTCTTTCAACTGACTGACTTCGTTCTCTCCTGTCGTAATCCTTGTTCTTTCAGGACTCTTTCTTGTTCCTCATTCTGCAATCTCGTGGTTTCCTTCCATTGATCGATTTCCTTCTTCTGTCTCATTCGTTTCCATCATTACTCTTCTTGCATCTCATTCCCCAATCTGGCCTTTGCTTCCAGCTGTTCGATCTGTACAGCGTGGTTCTTAACGTTTCATTCTCCGTTCTCGTCTTTCCTCTCTCAACATCCTCCGCTCGTTTTGTAACTCAGAAGCTTTCTTTTCCAATTCCTTTCTCATATCCGCACACTCCAACTTTGCTTTGGCTTCTAATTGTTTCAATCTGCTCAGTGTGGTTCCTTAACGTTTCATTCTCTGTTCTCGTTCTTTCCTCTCTCACATCCTTCAGTTCGTCTTGTAATTCCGTCTCTTTGTTCTGGTGTTTCTGTAACTCAGTTTTCTTCTCCAATTCTTTTCTCATCTCCGCACACTCCGACCTTGCTTTGGCTTCTAACTGTTTACCATCTTGCCCTTGTGTTTGTCTACAGTCTCCCAGTTTCCTCTGTCTCCGTTTTTACCTCCAGTCCCAGCTTATCATCTCTTCGTCATGTCTTGAAGTCTTTTTCTCACACTTCCACTATTTTTATTTCCTTCGTGCACGTCCCGTCACCCAATTATTTTTTCCCTCTCGGTTACCGTCACTTTTTCCGTCCCTTCACGCTTCTCGCCAACCACGTCTCCCGAATTTTTTTCCTCACTACCGTTCTTCACCGCGGCCTGACAACCGTTGCAACCCCTCCCAGCTCGTTCGCATCCACACGTGGCGTCGCATTAAGCACTTCGCTGTTGTTGCCTTCATGCCCGCTGCAGGCTTCGGCCCATTTTGCTGGCGTTTCACCGCCGCACTTCCTCATTTCCTCCTTCATTTCGTTTTTGTTTGTTTCCATTTTGAGTGCGTTTCATCCATTTTTTCGTTCATTCGTTATTCATTCCTTCCATTTTGGGAGTGCGTTTCCATCCATGTTTTGTTCATTTCCATCATTTGCGTTCAATTTGTTTGTGTTTGTTTCCATTGCTTGTTCACTCCTTTTATTTTCGTTTTTCATTTCCGTTTGTGTTTGTTTCCATCTGCTGTCATCCTTTTATTTCGGCGGCGTTTCCATCACATTTTTTCGTTCATTTTGGCAGCATGGCGAATAGCCGGGGCCATGTCGGGTGCACTCAAGCTGAGCCGACGTGCGGCCAGGATCGGGGGTTTTTGGTGGAGAGGGGGAGGGGAGGTGTTATACACCGCGGGCTCTGCCCGCCGCACCTTTCGGTGTCTGGGTTCGTTTGGGGGGGAAACTGTTCTCTGCACACCAATGTCCTGCATGGGGATTCCATCCTGAGCCATGGATTCTACATCAACACAATAACATTTCTATTACCTCCGCCCCGCGTCGCCTTGAAGACGCCATCTTATTCCACGTAGGGGGTTAATTTAATCGCTCGTAAATTTAGAGGAATCGGGGGTCGCTCTCCTGAACCGATTCCTATGAATTTAGCTTGGAGACGGAGGGATTTGAATCACACTCCTGTACACACGTGTTGCGAATTCGCGCCCGTCGGCGTGCGATCGGCCACGGACTCGAACCGCGACCGCCTCGCCCCCGCGACGGACAATTCAGTCTTGACCCTCCCGGCTAACGCCGGATCCAGTCACGGGTGGGCCTTTCGAACTCAACCACATCGTGGCCAATCGCCACCGCGCGTAAGGATACGGGTTGTTCGCCCAAATTCGACCTACCTAAAGTACCCACGCGGATGGTAAACCGGGCGTCGTCCTCGCCGCAGGTGCCTCCGGACACTGACCGCTTGGCGGGCCGTTCCGTACTATCGGATAACCGAGCGGTGTTAATGTCGACCTCGACGGTTCCAGATTATTTACGCGGGCGTTGTTGCACCCTAGAACCCTTTAACGTGAAGCGGATGGAGGTTTCAACGCTAACGAAAAGACGAAGCGAAAACGGGAAACAGTTCACACAATGCACATTTATTTCCGGCACACGGAGCACACCTAATAGCACACGTAAAGCAACAGCATGTATTACACTCACATATAGCGATCGCACATAATATGCACACAGAAACAAACGAAATGCACATATAAAAGGAAGATTAAAACCGACTTACACGACACACGGACCATTAATACAATATACAACTTACAAGACACGGCGCCCACAACACGCAGTCACACCCGAAGCAAAGAAAAGACCCCTCACAGGCAGGGAGTCAGACTGGGCCCGTGGGGCTAATGCGCGGTGAACCTGGATGACGGCCAAGGCGCCGAGACCGAAGGGTCTAGCCCGCGCCCTCGGGTGGCGAGCCGCAGAATGTCGTGCACCGGGGTCCGTGGGCACCTGCTGGTGTGGTGGGAAACGGGGCCCCTGTCGCACCTTCTCTCTAGCGCGGGGTAAAAAGGGGGAATTGTTGAATGCTCTGGGGGGGAAGTATGGCTTGGCTTTGCTTGGATCACCGCGACGCGAGCCCCAGGGTCCCCCTCAGCCGTTCGCCTCCGCAGCGGTCTGCCCCCCGATCTCGCCTTCACCGATCCCTCGAGCTCCGTCTCCAACGACCCTGCTGTGCGATACTTACTTCCTCACGATCTGCTGCTCCACCGACACTCTCCACGATACTCTCCACCGATCTGCTCACGATCCTGCTCTACTGCTCGCCCCACGATACGCCAACTGGCTGCTTCCACCGACACCTCCTCGATACTCCTCACGATTCTTCTCACACGATACTGCTCGAGCTCCACTACCGCCTTTTTTTTTTTTTATTTTGTGCAGCTTTTTTTTTTTTTTTTTTTTTTTTTTTTTTTTTTTTTTTTTTTTTTTTTTTTTTTTTTTTTTTATTTTTTTTTTTTTTTTTTTTTTTTTTTTTTTTTTTCTTTTGCCTTTTTTCTTAATTTTTCGGCCTCAGGGAACCCACCATATGCAAATTAATCGGATCCAACGCACCTCAGGGGCGGAGCACAACGCTCGCCGATTGGACGGGGAAAAAGGGGGCGTGTATCCATTCCTGATCTCCAATTTGCATATGCCGATTTTCGTCAGCGCGTCTGGGAGGCGGGGCCTAGCCGCCCCGCGCTTCTGATTGGGTGGATCAGAATGGGGCCGTGCCTCTTCCTGATCCGAATTCTCCTCAGAAAACCCCGCCATCTTGCACTCGGCAGTCTCGCGTGTCTCGCTGAGACACTCGAGCCTCGCGCCCACGGTGGTGCGGGAAATGGCCGTAAGGAGAAGGTGGTGGAGGGTTTTCGGCGGTGTCCGATTGGCCATGGAGCTGCCTGGAATGGCGGTGATTGAGGTTTGCGGTAGCGAGTGGTGAAGGTGGGTTTTTTGCTGCTGGCGTTGTTTTGTTGTTGGCGTGGGTGGCTCAAAACCAAAAGGTGAACAGAAAAACGCCTAACTCAAAGGATCGCAGCCGCGATGAAATCACATTAATTCCCTCTATACAATGGGTTTGGGCCTAACTACACCATGTACTTAAGAAATATATCTCCACCTACGGGACCTTTATGGTGTTGCGAATTTCCAGATGCCGTTAGACAATATATAAAATACCGGGCGTAGTGGCGTGCGCCTGTAATCCGGCTACTCGGAGGCTTGGGTTGGAGGATCGCTCAAGACGGGAGCTCTGCACTGGGCCGCGCTATGAGAGGGTGTAGGGCAGCCCGGAATCATGGCAAAACCCAATCCTTATCCCGTGTCGTAAGAGGGCGACCAGGGTTGCGCAGGAAGGGCATCTGGCGTAAAACCTGTGCCAAATCAGTATGCGGAACATAGGAGATCTGCTGTGGCGACCCTAACGGGAGCAGCCGAAAGACGAACAACAACATATATAGATATATATATATATATTCTCTACCGTTACAAGTTTTAGAACACCCCATTTCGCCGTTTTTCGAAATTTAAGCAGTTCAAGTCACAGTGAATAACCAGAAATGGTGCAAAAGCTAAGCGGTAAACTGCCAAAGAAAAAAAGTTTAGGTACCAAAAACTGAAAAATAAATGTAAATTTCAGAGTTGTTAAAAAAGGCCCTTTTCAGGGAACAAGTAATGGGTTAGCAACTGCAGCTGTTCTGCAGCAATGAAAGTAAATTAAGCCTTGAAAGTTGATGCAAACATTTAACAGGTGTCCCAACTTTTGTTGATGAGTTACAAACCCTCTGTCTGTATCAAAGCAGTGTTGGAACAGACTGTGTGTTACTCCTCTGAAGCATTATTTGGACAATATTGCACTGCAGGAAGTAGTATATTGCTATGATAATGGTGAGAAAAAAGACAATTAACAAGGGAAAACAGACAGACCATTATAACCTTAAAAGTGCAGGTCTTTCCTTTGGAGAAATTGCAAAGAAGCCAAGGTGTCAGTGAATACAGTTTCCTACACCATCAAAAGGCACTTGAAACTGGAGGAAACTCTGACAGGAAGAGGACTGGCAGACCCAAAGCCACAACACAATCAGAAGACAAGTTCTGAAAGTCAACAGCTTGCGTGATAAGCGGCTCACAGGAACAGCAGCTTGAAGCACAGCTTAACACTGGTTGAAGTAAGGAAGTCTCAGTTTCAACTGTGAGAGAGACTTCGAGCTGCAGGTTGACAGGTCGAGTGGCAGTAAGAAAGCCATTGCTAAGATGGCAAAATAAGAAAAGAGGCTTGCTGGGCCATGAAGCACCACCAGTAGACTACTGAAAGATCTTATGGACGATGAATCAAAATTTGAAATCTTCGGTTCATCATGCAGGGTTTTTTGTATGCCACCGAGTAGGCCGAAAGGATGGTTCCTCAGTGCGTGACACCAACTGTCAAACATGGAGGAGGAAGCATGATGATCTGGGGCTCTTTTTGCTGGATCCAGTCAGGCGAACTTGAACAGGGTGACTGCACCCTGAACCAAAAGGGCCACCACAGCATTTGCATAGCGCTATATACAATACCCTCTGGTCTATGCCTAGTTGGTCTGGGAATCATCTACAGCACAGATAACGACCCAAAACACCCAAAACATACCTCCAGCTAGTCAGACTACCTAGAAGAAAAGCCACAAGACGGTAGGCTCAAATCATGGAATGGCCAGCACAGTCTCCAGACTCAAACCCCATCGAGCTGGTTTGAGATGAACTGGACAGAAGGGTTAAAGCAAAGCAACCTACAAGTGCAACACATTTGTGGGAACTTCTGCAACAGTGTTTGAAGAATTTCCGAAAAAATATTTGATTCATTGGAGAAAAAATGCACAGTATGTCGGAGCTGTTCTCATAATCGCAAAAGGTGGCGACTTTGATGAGTCAACAACTCTAGATTAAAATTTTTGTTCGAATCAAAACAAGTCCATGATTCTCTTGTTCATCTGAAAATGTGTTTATTGTTTCAATGCTGTTAAATATTGAGAAGTACAAGGGAAATTAACTGTTTACATTCCAGTAAAAACTCGCACAAAAGTTGGGGTGTTCGAAACTTTATGAACTGGAGGAGAGTGTGTGTGTTGTGTGGTGTGTGTGGTGTGTGTGGGTGTGTGTGTGTCGTGGTGTAGTGTGTCGTGTGTGTTATATCTGGCTTTCTTCTCGGGACTACGGTGCAGTAATGGGTCTTTATTTTGATTGTCCCATTGGGATGAAGAGGACAAGTAAGTAAGTTCTTTACATTAAGTATCTTGTTTCTTTGTCAATGCTTGATCTGCTAAGGCCTCCAGGATGACAAGAACACAAGTCTTTACTTAAACTCACACAGCTTCTATATACCTGTCTAACTTACTTTCCCTGCCACCCCCCGCCCTCTCCAATCTCTTCCACCCATAGCTGTGCTTCAGCCCCCAAGGCTCCCGCATCCTTACCGCCAGCGCTGACCACACAGCCAGGCTCTGGGACGTTACGACTGGAACCTGTCTGCAGATCCTGGATGGGCATTCTGATGAAGTTTTCTGCTGTGCATTCAATTATACTGGTGACACAATATTCACAGGTCAGCACCTTACTTGTGTGCACGAAATGTCATATTATGTCTCTCCAGAACAAATTAGTCATTACTGGAATCATTATCTGAAATAGAACCCCACAATGTACAGAACTTTAACAGTCTTTAGAACTTAAACGGCCATGCATAAAAAAGGTGCTAAAATGGATCCCTGCAATGACAGACCAATCAGCCTTCTCCCAATTATCAGCAAGGTTATGGAATCCATCATCGATTCAGACATTAAATCATTCCTCTTCTCCAATGGCTTGATAACCGATCATCAATCTGGTTTCTGACCAGGTCACTCTACCCTGGATATGCTGCTTCTGCTCTCCCAACAATGGATGGAGGTCCTCAATGCTAGGACATGAAATCAGAGCCAAAATACCTGGACATACCGCGTGCTTTGACACTGGTCTGGCACCCTGCGCTGCTCACGTCCAAACTGCGTTTTCGATGTATCCAAGGCTCATCTCACTTGCATGCTGCGCTTAGACTTTCCTCTCTCTCCTGTTGCAGGTCCAATCGTTTGGCCCTAAATGGAGTTCTTTCATCCCCTCTTCCTGCCGGCAGCGCTGGAGATTCGCTTCATTTGGCAGCTCTGTTTCTGGCGTTACATGCTTCTTTTCTTTTTCTGGTTTGCTCATCAATGCATTTCTCCATCCGACAATACATATGGAAAAATCGTCTCTTTATTCACATCTTTTGCCGTATTGACTTCTCAACCTCTGGCGCGTGCCATTCTGTCATATCTTTCGTTCTCAGACAGGACAAACAGCAGCTTCTTCGCTCAACTGCAGACCTCCTGAGATAAACAATCAAACTTTGGATCCATTTAACTGCTGGTATTACATGTTATTCAATACGGTCACAAATTCTCTACTTACTTTCACTCCATTGTCTTCCGAAAGGACCGGTTGTGTGGACCGCCCCTCTCCCCCATCCTATCTACTTCGGTCGAACAATGCCTCCTGGAAGAAGACTCCTTTCATTCAATCTTCTGGGTCTCACTATCTGCGTGATCCTTTTTCTGGAAAAGCCACATTTCAAAACCTGGCCTCACACAAGCCAGTCGGCCGCTGGGAATCTCCGTCGTTGCAAAGTCCTTCCTCGGCGCACCTGACTCCTGAACCAACATACAAAGCTTTTGGCGCGCAAACTGATGGAGATAACTGCTCTCTGCCTCATGGACTGCTGCTGCCTGCCCTCCCACTTTCTCACTTCACGCTGTGGAAACCAAAGAGCATTTCAATCATATGTACAGTCAAAATGTCGGATGACCTCGGCACAAATTCGGCAACAAAAGCAAACTCCACAGATTTTGGATTCTTGGATAATGTCCTCAGTTGACAGAAAAAAA
>CM068966.1:53775011-53792658 GCA_035128595.1 Eptatretus atami
AGAGGGAGGGGAGGAGGTTTTGGGTGCAGGGGAGAGGAGGGGAGGGGTGTAGGATTAAGGAGGAGGGTGGGAGGTAAGGAGAGTTGTTCAAAGAGTGTGGGGGATTGCAGAAGAGCTAGGAGAGAGGGCTGGATGAGGAGGAGAAAAGGTTCATTGGTGATGGGTTGAGACAGTGGGGAGTAATAAGAGAGGGAGCAGAGGGCAGTTGAAGAGTGATGAGATGGAAGAGAGAGGGTGGGGAAAGGAGGCAGCTTTGTGGATGTGAGGAGAGGAAACTTTGGGAAGATTGGAGGTAGAAGGGTGAAAGGGGAGAATTGAAGGGGGAATCTTTGAGAAAGATGAGAGGGAAGTTTGTTGGGGGAATAGTGTGAAGGTTGCTTTGAGAGGGAGGGGAGACGATGAGAGCAGGCACGGCCAAGGTGCACGAGGAGAGAGGGGAAGGATGAGACTTGGTAGAGGTATGGTGAAGAAGGGAGTGGGCAGGGGGAGATACATGATTTGAGGGGTTGGTGTGCTGAGAGGAAGGAAGGAGCATGTTTGTGGTGATGAGGAGTGTACTGATTGAGAGAGAGTGAGATATCTGTTAGGTTAGAATGGATCCCACAGATGCTAGAACACCACACAATTTGGGACAACAGAGAAGGAGCTGATACTGAAGCAGAAGACAGTGAAGAGGTGCCAAGAGCGGAGGTAGGATGAGGGGAAAGAAGAGGTGGGGGTTAAGGAGAGGGGATAACAGGTGAGGGGTGAGGTGGAGGTAGATTTAAGTAGGTAGGGTGAATTGGCACTGAAGTTGGAAAAAACAGGACGATTGATGGACCACGAACATGCGTTGCAAATTGGGATTTAAATTTTTTTAAAGTCAGAGATGCGATTAAAGACATTTCGTGAGGGATGCAATAAAGGAGAATTAAGAGAATGGAGGAAAGAAACGTTGTAACAGTGGGACTTTTAGATGAGGGATGAAGGAAAGAAAGGTCGAATTTAAAAGTCTTTTGAAGAAGAAAAAGAGTAGTGAGTTATGATACAATACCGAGAACCACACGTGTGAATGAGGAAGTTTAAACATTTTAAGAGACTGTTTTTTTATTTTTGATAAAGATTCAATAAGATTAGGAAAAGGAAAGGTTGAAGAAAATTGTGGAGGTGTTTGGTGAATTTGGATCAGCAAAAGCAGAAGGAATAGGAGGGCAGCTAAATATGCCCCACGCGCACCCCCCCCCCCCCACCCGAGTACTTATGCAAACATACTGTTTTTAGAATCCTAAGGTGTCTAGTTAACATTTTTAGATGTTAACAAGAAAATTAGGTTGGTCTTGGGGTCTATTTGGCTGCCGTCTTGGATCATGACATGCCCAATTATCGAAAAACAGAAATTTTCATAACTTTGAACCAAACATGATAGAAACACAAATGAAGCATTTATTCTGTACAATTATGGCACAGGAAATTAAACCAAATCATCATTTTTAACATTAGATGACATCTCTAATGAGAAAATAGAAAAATGTCCGAATTTTAGCATAATATATACAAAAATTAGTCATCATCATCAAGTTAATCTAACACTTCCTCATAGTCATAGACACCAGCTTCCTCTTCATTCTCTTCCTGCTCCTCCTCAGGGGTGTCCAAGAGGTCCACTCGGGAAAGGGGGAGAATTGGACCACGTGACCACACAGGTTCCAGGAATCCATCCATCTTCATCCAGCCATGATCATCCTCTGTTTTGGGAAGTTCATACATGGGCATGCTTCCACTGACCAATCCTGTAGTTGACCCTGTCAACATGAGGAATTAGGGAGTCTTTGCATGGAGAAAGATGAGAAAGTTCAACCTTTGACTTGAATGGCAGCGTTTCCTCTGCACCCATCATCTTCTGCAGCATCAGTGTGCGCACTTCATCCACACTAGAGATGCGAGGATAGCCATATTTTGTGTTCTAGGAAGGTAAGGTAAGTAAAACACAGCAACAATGGGAAACAGCATAAATTCCTATTATTGTATTTTAATTAAAATTCAAGCTCCAGGATCTTATCACTTAATCAAGCTGCCTCATTTTAGGGTACTTATACTCCATACATAAGGTGAGTGAGACTATTCTTACCCCAGGCCCAACATGGGACTAAGAGTTCTAGGAAGACTGACAAACATATCACAAGGTTACAACATTTTACAAGGAATGGCCATTGCTGACACAGTTATCAGATGCCAGTAAGCAAGGCCTATACAATATGAAATAAGATTTACAATGTTGTTGGTCAGTTTTTCTGTGGCAATTAACCACCATGGACCCAACATAAGGCATATATATATATATATATGATTCCTTCGGCATGTTTTTTTCACCATTTTGAGAAGTATGACCCATAAAGCATTGTCAAATATTAAAAATGATGATATAAATAAATTTGTCATGTCAAAATTGTGTGGAATAGATGCTTCAATTGTATATCTATCATGTTTGATTCAAAAGTTATGAAAATTTCTGTTTTTCGATAATTGGGCATGTCAAAATCCAAGACGGCAGCAAAATAGACCCCAAGACCAACCTAATTTTCTTGTTAACATCTAAAAATGTTAACTAGACACCTTAAGGATTCTAAAAAAAGTATGTTTGCATAAGTACTCATGTGGGTGCGCATGGGGCCTATTTAGCTGCCCAACTAGAAGCTGGTAGTTCGACAAAAGTTACAGGAAGAAGAGGGGTAGAGAACCACGTGGTTTACGTGAGGTGTAACGTGAGAGGTTAAACGAAAAGATTAGGTGAAATAAAGGTTGAAGAAAAAATCGTGAAGTTGAAGGTATGCGGTGAATGTGGGTCGGCAAAAGTAGAATGAAATAGATCGGCAGAAGGAGGAAGAAGAATCGGTACAGGGAGTCACGTGGTTATGTGGGGTATAATGTGAGGGAAAAGGTATTTTTGTTGTTGTATTTTTTATATATTTTAAGACATGAAACAGAGGGTATAGTTGAGAGGGATAGAAGGAGGGTGGAGGGAAAAGTGGAGAAAATAAAGATCATATTCGGGCACATAAAGTTGCATTACAGGATCTCCATGTCATTTCCTGTTCGATGACGATTCATTATTAAATTTAGCTTCGTTTCTGTATGCTGGTCTGATTACTCCAAATAACGGTGCTCGAGAATCAAGAAAAGGCTCGTAATAGGAGGTAATCGTACACGCGGACACAAACAATGACTCATCACATCTCAAAACCCACGAATGGCCGAAATTAAATACCACGATAATGGAATTGGAACACAATAGGTTGCCCGCGATTACACAATCGGAACAAAGGGTTTACTGTATTCCAGTGATAGGTGGCCCCATAACAGTAATAAGGCTGGGTCACGTGAGGCAATCTTCAGTTGCAACCATTCAACCTTAATGGGATTTCAGTTACCAGGACAACCATGAACCAAGTGTTTTTTTAATAATGTATTGGAAGGAATGGTTTGGGGGTGGGTAACAAGCAAAAACTAATAAGAATGGCAGTTGACAAATTAACCCCTTACCCTCTAACCGATCATATATGCCCCTGAGCGGAGCCTTAATTATTTATGCCTTAGGCCTTCAGACTCACACCACAGGAGAGGCATGGGGAAATCACAAGACAGAAAATACCCTGGCCGTGTCCGACGGGACAAAGCAGAAACTAGAGCAGCTTGGCAGCCTAGGTATATCTGCACACAATGTGGCACTCGAGAGGGGAGGCGTGGCTGGCCCGGTGGAGGCATGGCATCTCTCAGCAGCTCTGCAGATTTGCACACCCTCTTGTGGCAATCGGTTTCAGCATCTGCTACGTGGCGGCATCATCTCGACGCCGTGCCCTTTTATTACCTCAGGCTCGCACATCATTGGTGATGTGCCGTGCCCCTCCCATATTGGTCGAGGGGTCTGGGGGCGGGGCGACCCTTCCACGACTTCTCACCTTGACGTGCTGGTGCTGCAGCCTGGTTCGAATAGTGAAGGTGCCTTTTCCCGCCTAAACTGAGAGATGAAGGCTGAGCCAGACACTAAAATAAATAAATAAATCGCATTTAAAACCGATGGAGGGTAGAAAAATCAAAAAAGGGTCAAATGGGTTCATAATTTGACACACAAAAGGAGATTTTCATCTCTAACTATACAAAATAGCGACGCATATCTGATATCACATTGAATTACTGTAAGGCTTATCCTAAACACTTAATAATAAAATAACTATGCTATATTAGGCACTTATTAACTCCTAGGAGCCATTTATTAACCCTACAATATGTATCGTAGTATGATTTGAGAATGTGTGTGTGCGTGCGTGAGACCACGCACTCCTACACCGTTTGACAGAATGAGTTGAAATATGGTGGTTGTGGGGTTGCACGTCGGTTTTAAATGGAAAATGTAAATTGGTCCCAGGGATCGATTCTCTATGTAATTGTCCATCATTTAGCACAACTTATATTACAAGCTATGAATCAAAGGTGGGGGAATTAACAGACGGGTTCTTTGCGAGTACCCAAAATTAAAGCATTTGCACACAAGACGAGGAAGAATGTACCGGAAACGGACATGAGTATGAATCGGAACACTATGTAGTAATCTGACTTTATTGTAACACATTAAATAATGCATCGTTTATGACAATGTTCCACATTGTTTTACAGCAAGCAAAGACAACACTTGTCGAATTTGGCACTGAGAACGGCCGAGGGATCTGCACCAACTGGAAAGATTATTCCTCAGCTTATTGGCTTTCCCTGTCAGAACTTCCTACTCAAATTAAAAGTTTTATACAAGAAAGAGCTGCTCTTGTTGTGCTTCATTTTTCCAGAAAAGACACTATAAGGGGCCTCAAAATGAGGCAATGGCACAAAGCAGTCTACACAACACAAATCAATATATAATCATGTAATTACCTCTGATTTGTACATGGCCATAATAACTCATGGGACTGTGGACTCTTAAGATCAGATTGAAAAGTCCTCCAAGGGAATCCACCTCCACAGTAAGTGACAACTTGCCATTTTTGGACAGTGCTACTTGATGTGCCGTGCAATACGGCGGACGTGACGAGCACGGCTTTCTGCCAACGCCTCCTCAAGCGAGGAGATGGCGTGCCGCAGCGAAGCCACGTCGGCTTGAAGGAGGGCACCGTGGGTTTCTCCTCCAGCATCCTGCATTTTCAAACGCAGTAGCACGTTTGGTTGCACCTGTTTTACAAGGGCTCGACTTGCGAGCTGGGGATTGCAGAAAATGAAAAGACAAGCTTTCTTCACTGCAGAGAAAAAAGCCAAGTACATCTTGTCAAAACGATGATGTTAGCAACGAGGGAACAGCTCATTTTAGGGTTGACAGAAATGGACAACTACAGAGACAATGCACTTTTGAAGATGGCAGAGAATCGCATTGATGATTACAAGAGCAATGGTATTTTCAAAATTCACCTGAACATCCAACCTCCACTCAAGATCAGCGTAACGTGGCAGTGCCGGTGCCAGGTACGCAAGGGTGGAACACAGGGAAGTCTGCTGGCTCATGGCCAGTGAGACGAGGTGAGCGGTAAAAGCAGGCGGCAGGCTCAGGGAATGCAACGACTCCTGCATCTCACTCTCATTCAGCTGCATCATGTGCAAATGGAGAAGCAGGAATATGCGGAGATAATCTTCTTCTGAAAAAAACACTCCAAAAGACAAGCTTGTGTACCGCTGAGATGCCATTTCGTCAAAAGTAATAATGAGCTCACCTTCAGCTTGGCGCTCTCCCCAAACAGGTACATGAGGGCATGCACAGCTCTCTCCACCTCCTCCACATCCACTCTGAGTTTTTCTGCACACCATATGATACCACAAGAAGGTTCTACTTTAACAGGCTTCAACATCTGACCCGTCCATCCTATCTGAGCAAATAGCTCATGATGCTGGGATTCCAGGTTTAAGTCTCATTTATTGTGTTCATTCGTCCATTATTTATTTGGTACACAACCAAGGCTCGTGGAGGAGTTGGAACATATAACGGATCAGGACGTAACAGAACAAAGGGAACAGTAGAGTGGAGGTTAACACACAAGAAGCAGGGTTGAGGGAGAAAATGGAGGGAGGCTCGGGCAAAAGAGGGATAAGGCGTTGAGGAAGAAGCACAAAAGATGGATACAGGAGCAAACTCTCAAGAAGGAAAAACTGGAAATTTGGAACTAGGTGGACTTGGGGTCTCATTGTGGCAAGATACATTTTAGAAAGGGTTAACATTGTCTGCTGATGTCCTTGTAATGCACGGAAAAGTACGACGATGTCTCCCAATGCCCTGGTCCTGCACGTAGTGCATGTACAAAAAGAATAAAATCAATAAGCTGTGACAACAAATAAAATCATCACTAGAAAAGGGTACTTGTGCAACTGATAGAGCACAGAAATCATTTTACGAAAAGGTTCTCTTGTGACACATCTGAAAACTGATGCCTGTGCAGAAGACATGCTGAGGTTAACATGGACAGTTCATAACCATCAAAGCAGATGTTCACCATCGGGAGGACACTTCAGATAGCGAGGGTCGTGGAAGAACGGGAAGAGCAAAACCCCAGGTGGTGGAAGAATTGTTGTGGTGCCGGGTTCGGTGGCGAGGAACGACCGCTAGACGGAGCAATAGGGCCGTCTCCCACCGAAACACCCGGAATTAAAAGGTCGTCACCCCGATAACTCTGGAGTCGACGAGTCACTTAAAGGACCGTAGTCGCCAATATTTCGACGGCGTGAGGTAGGGTCCACTAGTCTATTCCAATTTACCTAAGTACTCACGCCGTCTAGCTACCGGGGAAGCCACATCCTCGGCCGACTCTGCCCGAACCGAGTCGCATGTACCGACTCGGCTCCGGTGTCACCGATCGGAAGTTACAAAGCCACGTTGGACCAAATGACAATTTACGGCCCAAACGGCTTACTACTTCTCAAGCCCGAACCATACTGGGCCAATGGAAGAAATGACAGGCAACGAACTGGAACATTTAACACGAGGTTTATTTATAATGGGGAGAGGGAGACAAAGAGCAGAGTTATCCGAATAAAAGAAATGCAATTTACAATGAACACAGGCACTTAACAGTCTCTACTTACAGGACGGGCGACACACACACACACACACACACCACACACACACACACACAAGAAATGGGGCCAGTTGGCCTTTAGTTGACCCTTCAGCTCGGGAGGAAGGCGAGCTGAGGGTAAGAGTTCGGTCGGGCACTTTTCCGCCTCGTCAGTCTGGTTGAGACGAGCTGGTTCGGGGGGGGGGGGGGGGGGGTTGACTCGAACCCACACCTTCGTCCCGCACCAAGCACCAGGGACCGGAATGACGCAATGGACGCCAGCCAGCACGAGAACGGATGAGACGAGACGAGCACTTGCAGGCAAGATGAGAACGCCAGCCGGCAAAGCGAGACGATCCCAGCAGGCAAAACAAGGGCAAGCAAGGGGACGAGGCTTCTTCCTCTTCCAGCCGGATCGCCCCCACTATTATTCATTCCTCACGTGAGGTGGGAGGCGTCCGTCCTGAGGTAACTCGCCTCCTCATTGGACGGGGCGTGTCGGGGCGTCTCGGTGGCCAGCCCCCCGAAGAGCTCTGTAGTAGTTTCTGGCATTCTGGCTTCCCATTGGCTGGAGGGAAACTCCATGCCCTTCTTCGGAGCGGAGCCTTGATCTTGAGGCGATGGAGGCTCCGCCCACGCCTTCAGCCAAAAACACGTGGGCAATGGAGTCGGTGCGCGAAGAGGTGGATATTGATGTATAAAACGAACTAGAAAATAACTCGCAGCGCACATACACTTAATCACCCATTAAACATTAGAGGAGAATAAGCATTGGAGAAGAGGAAGGATTTAATGTCTGAAGCGATGATGGATCCATAAACCTTGCTGATGATTGGGAAAAGAACTATTGGGCTGCAGTTGCAGGGAATCTTGTTTGCACCTTTTTCATGCAGAGCGGTATGGTTTGCTGATTTCCAAGCAATGGCAGATGACCTTGAGCAATGAGAGGGTGAATAGAACAGAGAAGACGTTGAGCAAGAGTAGCAGAGGCAGGTTTTTGGGATACGTGGCTGATGCCATCTGGACTGATTGGCAGCATCTAGTCGAGGTTTTGACAGCAAGCTCTCCACCTTGTCAGGAGAAAAGGGACACTGAGTCCAGGGACAGCGTGGGTGCGACTGGGTAAGGTGGGTACAGAAAGTGATGGGTTTTGGACACAAGATTTAGATGCAAACATGGAGTTTAGGGATTAAGCCTTTTTCACGTGCGGTGTCCAGCAGTGCGGGCATTTTGGAGGTACGGAGGGGATGGACGGGGGACACATACACCAGAAACAATTTGATTAGATGCGCATCAGCGATTTGGAAGAAGGAGACAGGTTTGATCATTCATATTTTGAGATTAGAAAGAATGTTGTTTCGCTGCTCTCCTCAGGGGTAGTCCACACACTTGTTCGAGGCTTAGTGAAAGGAACTGAGATTGCCTTCAGTTGGATTTGCCTTCCATGAGGCAAAGGCAAATTGGTTTCAAGGACAACTGCTTCGCGCAACATAGTTTCAGTGTACATTGGCAGGGAGGAAAGGGTAGGAACAACTGAAGACGAGATTGGAAAATCTGTGCCGTGAGAGCAAATTTCTTTGAAAGAATTCCCAGGACGAGTGATGTCGGAGAGTAGAGACGGAGACGCAAGTTGAGAAGTTTGTGGCTGCTTTGAAAACCTTGCCCGTCAGCCTGAGTTGAAATGCCAGACTGCGAGCAAAGACGTTGGCTGAAAGGTGGTTCTCAATAACAGCTAGAGAGATGTCTACTTTGACAGATGTGGTCAGATGACACTGATTGGAGTGGAGGAAGAACAGATATTTTCAGGGAAATGGTCCAAAATCAGATCCAGGAAGAGGTGGAGTACTGTTCGTTGAGATACGGGTTGGGAAGTTGACAGATTGTATCAGTCCAATGAGTCACGAAAGTCTTTTGCTGAAGTGGCCATGGCAGGTGAAAGAGGTACCCACACCCAGCCAACTGGCATGATGACAACCTGCAGTCACGCATATATGAGGAAGGACAAAGTTGGAATGAGAGGGACAGAAGTTGGTCCATGTTTTCGGAAAGCAGATATAATAGTCATCACTGTTTGGTGGACGGTACACAACACATACAAACAATGAGGTGGGAGTGGAGGGGAAGTCATAGCCAGAGGTATTTCTGGGGTGTGGAGGAGAGAGGCAAGTGCATGGTGAGTGAGAAATAGAGTCTTTGTTGAAGAGAAGAACTCCCGCCGCCAGGACGAGGCTCAGGTCTGTCATGCCGGAGGGAGGGAATAACAGGGAGAGGATACGAGGGAGGCAGAGACGTGTGAAGGAGGAAGTTTCTGTTCACAGATTATGTCTGGTTTGTCAGTGGCAACTGTTAGGAAAAGATCTGTCAGGCTTGAGCGAAGGCCCGGAGTTTGAGGTCCACACTGTTAAGGAAGAGGGAGGGGAGGAGGTTTTGGGTGGCAGGGAGAGGAGGGGAGGGTTGTAGGATTAAAGGAGGAGGGTGGGAGGTAAGAGAGTTGTTCAAAAGAGTGTGGGGGTTGAGCAGAAGAGCTAGGAGAGAGGGCTGGATGAGGAAGGAGAAGGTTCATTGGTGATGGTTGAGACAGTGGGGAGTAATAAGAGAGGGAGCAGAGGGCAGTTGAAGAGTGATGAGATGGAAGAGAAGAGGGTGGGGAAGGAGCAGCTTTGTGGATGTGAGGAAGGAAAACTTTGGGAAGATTGGAGGTAGAAGGGTGAAGGGGAGATTGAAGGGGGAATCTTTTGAGAAAGATGAGAGGAAGTTTGTTGGGGGAATAGTGTGAAGGTTGCTTTGAGAGGGAGGGGAGACGATGAGAGCAGGCACTGGCCAAGGTGGCAGCGAGGAGAAAGGGAAAGGATGAGATTGGTAAGAGGTATGGTGAAGAAGGGAGTGGGCAGGGGGAAGAATACATGATTTGAGGGGTTGGTGGCTGAGAGGAAGGAAGGGAGCATGTTGTGGTGATGAGGAGTGTACTGATTGAAG
The DNA here is from genome assembly GCA_035128595.1 of Eptatretus atami. Taxonomy (NCBI): domain Eukaryota; kingdom Metazoa; phylum Chordata; class Myxini; order Myxiniformes; family Myxinidae; genus Eptatretus; species Eptatretus atami. The sequence goes on from CM068966.1 coordinate 53,785,052, forward strand.
AGAGATGAATATCTGTTAGGTTAGAATGGATCCCACAGATGCTAGAACACGCACACAATTTTGGGACACAGAGATAGGAGCTGATACTGAAGAGAAGACAGTGAAGAGGTGCCAAGAGCGGAGGTAGGATGAGGGGAAGAAGGAGGTGGGGGTTAAGGAGAGGGGATAAAGGTGAGGGTGAAGGGTGAGGTAGATTTAGTAGGTAGGGTGAATTTGGCACTGAAGTTGGGAAAAAAACAGGACGATTGATGGACCACGAACATGCGTTGGCAAATTGGGATTTAAATTTTTTTAAAAGTCAGAGTGCGATTAAAGACCATTTCGTGAGGGATGGCAATAAAGGAGAATTAAGAGAATGGAGGAAAAGAAACGTTGTAACAGTGGGACTTAGATGAGGGATGAAGGAAAGAAAGGTCGATTTAAAAAGTCTTTTTGAAGAAGAAAAAGGTAGTGAGTTATGATACAATACCGAGAACCACACGTGTGATAGGAAGTTTTAACATTTTAAGAAGACTGTTTTTTATTTTGATAAGATTCAATAAATTAGGAAAAGGAAAGGTTGAAGAAAATTGTGGAGGTGTTTGGTGAATTTGGATCAGAAAAGCAGAAGGAATAGGAGGGCAGCTAAATATGCCCACACGCGCACCCCCCCAGCCCCCCACCCGAGTACTTATGCAAACATACTGTTTTTTAGAATCCTAGGAGGTGTCTAGTTAAATTTTTAGATGTTAACAAGAAATTAGGTTGGTGCTTGGGGTCTATTTGGCTGCCGTCCTTGGATCATGACATGCCAATTATCGAAAAACAGAAATTTTCATAACTTTTGAACCAAACATGATAGAAACAAACAAATGAAGCATTTATTCTGTACAATTATGGCACAGGAAATTAAAACGCAAATGCATCATTTTTAACATTAGAATGAACATCTCTAATGAGAAAATAGAAAAATGTCCGAATTTTAGCATAATTATACAAAATTAGTCATCATCATCAAGTTTAATCTAACACTTCCTCATAGTATAGACACAGCTTCCTCTTCATTCTCTTCCTGCTCCTCCCTCAGGGGTTGTCCAAGAGGTCCTCGGGAAAGGGGGAGAATTGGACCCACGTGACCACACAGGTTTCCAGGAATCCATCCATCTTCATTCCAGCCATGATCATCCTCTGTTTTGGGAAGTTTCATACATGGGCATGCTTCCACTGAACCATCCTGTAGTTGACGCTGTCAACATGAAAGGAATTAGGGGAGTCTTTGCATGGAGAAAGATGAGAAAGTTCAAACCTTTGACTGAATGGCAGCGTTTCCTCTGCACCATCATCTTCTGCAGCATCAGTGTGCGCACTTCATCCACACTAGAGATGCGAGGATAAGCCATATTTTTGTGTTCTAGGAAGGAAGGTAAGTAAAAACACAGCAACAATGGGAAACAGCATGAAATTCCTATTATTGTATTTTAATTAAATTCAAGCTCCAGGATCTTATCACTTAATCAGCTGCCTCATTTTAGGGTACTTATACTCCTACATAAGGTGCAGTGAGCTAATTCTTTACCCAGGCCCAACATGGGACTAAGAGTTCTAGAAGACTGAACAAACATATCAACAAGGTTACAACATTTTACAAGGAATAGCCATTGCTGCACCACCAGTTAATCAGATGCCAGTAAAGCAAGGCTATACATATGAAATAAAGATGTTACATGTTGTGGTGCAGTTTTTCTGTGGCATTAACGCTACCATGGCCACATAAGGCATATTATATATATATATGATTCCTTCGGGCATGTTTTTTTTCACACATTTTGAGAAGTACCCATAAGCATGGTCAAATATTTAAAAATGAATGATATAAATAAATTTGTCAATGTCAAAATTGGGTGTGGAAAGATGCTTCAATTGTAATATCTATCATGTTTTGATTCAAAAGTTATGAAAATTTCTGTTTTTCGATAATTGGGCATGTCAAAATCCAAGACGGCAGCAAAATAGAACCCCAAGACCAACCTAATTTTCTTTGTTAACATCTAAAAATGTTAACTAGAACACCTTAAGGATTCTAAAAAAAGTATGTTTTTGGCATAAGTACTCATTGGTGCGGCATGGGGCCTATTTACTGCCCAACTAGAAGCTGGTAGTGTCGCAAAAGTTTACAGGAAGAAGAGGGGTTAGAGACCACGTGGTTTACGTGAGGTGTAACGTGAGAGGTTAAACGAAAAGATTAGGTGAAATAACGGTTGAAGAAAAATTCGTGAAGTTAAGGTATGTGCGGTGAATGTTGGTCGGACAAAAGTAGAATGAAATAGAATCGGGCAGAAGGAGGAAGAAGAATCGGTACAGGGAGTCACGTGGTTATGTGGGGTATAATGTGAGGAAAAGGTATTTTTGTTGTTGTAATTTTTTATATATTTTAAGACATGAAACAGAGGGTATAGTTGAGAGGGATTAGAAGGAGGGTGGAGGGAAAGTGAGAAATAAGATCATATTCGGCACATATAAGTTGCATTACAGGATCCCATGTCAATTTCCTGTTCGATGACGATTCATTATTAAATTTAGCTTCGTTTCTGTATGCTGGTCTGATTACTCAATAACGGTGCTCGGAATCAAGAAAAGGCTCGTATAGGAGGTAATAAGTACACGCGGACCACAAACAATGACTCATCACATCTCAACCACGAATGGCCGAAATTAAATACCACGATAATGGAATTGGAACACAATAGGTTGCCCGCGATTACACAATGCGGAACAAAGGGTTTACTGTATTCCAAGTGATAGGTGGCCCCATAACAGTAATAAGGCTGGGTGCACGTGGGCATCTTCAATTGCAACCATTCAGCCTTAATGGGATTTCAGTTACAGGCAACCATAGAACCAAGTGTTTTTTTAAATAATGTATTGGAAGGAATGGTTTGGGGGTGGGTAACAAGCAAAAATAATAAGAATGGCAGTTGACTAAATTAACCCCTATTACCCTCTAACGCGATCATAATGCCCCTGAGCGGAGCCTTAATTATTTATGCCTTAGGCTTCAGACTCACACCACAGAGCGGCATGGGGAATCACAAGACAGAAAATACGCGCTGGCCGTGGTCCGACGGGACAAAGCAGAACTAAGAGCAGCTTGGCAGCCTAGGTATATCTGCACACAATGTGGCACTCGAGAGGGGAGGCGTGGCTGGCCCGGTGAGGCATGGCATCTCTCAGCAGCTGCTGCAGATTTGCACACCCTCTTGTGGCAATCGGTTTGCACAGCATCTGCTACGTGGCGGCATCATCTCGACCCAGTGCCCTTTTATTACTCAGGCGCTCGCCTCAATTGGTGATGTGCCGTGGCCTCTCGCAGTATTGGTCGAGGGTCTGGGGGCGGGGCGAGACGCCTTCACGACTTCTCACGCTTGAGTGCTGAGGTGCTGCAAGCCTGGTTCGAATAGTGAAGGTGCCTTTTCCCCGCCTAAACTGAGAAGATGAAGGCTGAGCCAGACACTAAAATAATAAATAAATCGCATTTAAAACGGCGATGGAGGGTAGAAAAATCAAAAAAGGGTCAAAAATTTGGGTTCATAATTTGACACACAAAAGGAGATTTTCATCTCTAACTATACAAAATAGCGACGCATATCGAATATCACATTGATTACTGTAAGGCTTATCCTAAACACTTAATAATAAAATAAACTATGCTATATTAGGCATTATTAACTCCTAGGAGCCATTTAAATTTAACCCTACAATATGGTATCGTAGTATGATTTGAGAATGTGTGTGTGCGTGCGTGAGACCACGCACTCCTACACCGTTTGAACAGAATGAGTTTGAAATACTGGGGTTGTGGGGTTGCACGTCGGTTTAAATGGAAAATGTAAATTGGGTCCAGGATCGATTCTCTATGGTAATTGTCCATCATTTAGGCACACTTTATTAAAGCTATGAATCAAAGGTGGGGGATTACAGACGGGTTCTTTGCGAGTAACCGCAAAATAAAGTCATTTGCACACAAGACGAGGAAGAATGTAACGAAACGGACATGAGTAGAATCGAACACTTGTAGTAATGCTGACTTTATTGTAACACCATTAAATAATGCATCGTTTATGACAATGTTCCAAACATTGTTTTAACAGCAAGCAAAGACAACACTTGTCGAATTTGGCACTGAGAACGGCCGAGGATCTGCACCAACTGGAAAAGATTATTCTCAGCTTATTGGCTTTCCCTGTCAGGAACTTCTCTCAAATTAAAAGTTTTATACAAAAGAGCTGCTCTTGTTGTGGCTTCATTTTTCCAGAAAGACACTATAAGGGCCTCACAACTGAAGGCAATGGCATACAAAGGCAGTCTACACAACACAATCAATATATAATCATGTTAAATTACCCTCTGATTTGTACATGGCCATAATTAACTCATGGGATGTGGACTCTTAAGATCAGATTGAAAAGTCCTCACAAGGGAACTCCACCTCCACAGTAAGTGACAACTTCGCATTTTGGACAGTGCTACTTGATGTGCCGTGCAATACGGGCGGACAGTGACGAGCACGGCTTTCTGCAACTGCCTCCTCAAGCGCAGGAGATGGCGTGCCGCAGCGAAGCCGACGTCGGCTTGAAAGGAAGGGCACCGTGGGTTTCTCCTCCAGCATCCTGCATTTTTCAAAACGCAGTATCGCAGCGTTTGGTTGGCACCTGTTTTGCCAAGGGCTCGACTTGCGAGCTTGGGGATATGCAGAAAATGAAGACAAGCTTCTCACTGGCCAGAGAAAAAAGCCAAGTACATCTTGTCAAACGATGATGTTAGCAACGAGGGAACAGCTCATTTTAGGGTTGACAGAAATGGACAACTACAGAGACATGCAGCTTTTGAAGATGGCAGAGAATCGCATTGATGATTACAAGAGCAATGTATTTTCAAAATCACCTGAACATCCAACCTCCACCTCAAGATCGCGGTAACGTGGCGTGCCGGTGCGCAGGTACGCAAGGTGGACACAGGGAGTCTGCTGGCTTCCATGGCCAGTGAGACGAGGTGGCGGTTAAAAAGCAGTGGGGCGGCAGGCTCAGGAAGCAACGACTCCTGCATCTCACTCTCCATTCAGCTGCATCATGTGCAAAATGGAGAAGCCAGGAATATGCGGAGATAATCTTCTCTGAAAAACACTCCAAAAGACAAGCTTGTGTACCGCTGAGATGCCATTCGTCAAAGTAATAATGGAAGCCACGTTCAGCTTGGCGGTCTCCCCAAACAGGTACATGAGGGCATGCACAGCTCTCTCCACCTCTCCATGCACTCTGAGTTTTTCTGCACAGCCATATGATACCACAAGAAGGTTTCTACTTTAAACAGGCTTTCACATCTTGAACCTGTCCATCCTATCTGAGCAAATAGCTCATGATGCTGGGATTCCAGGTTTAAGTCTCATTTATTGTGTTCATATCGTCCATTATTTATTTGGTACACAACCAAGGCTCGTGGAGGAGTTGGAACATATAACGAATCAGGACGTAACAGAACAAAGGGAACGTAGAGTTGGAGGTTAACACACAAGAAAGGCAGGTTGAGGGAGAAAATGGAGGGAGGCTCGGGGCAAAAGAGGGATAAGGCGTTTGAGGAAGAAGCACAAAAGATGGATACAGGAGCAAACTTCTCAAGCAGGGAAAAACTGGAAATTTGGGAACTAGGTGGACTTGGGGTCTCATCTGTGGCGAGATCATTTTAAGAAAGGGTTTAACATGTCTGCTGATGTCTTGTAATGCCACGGCAGAAAGTACGACGATGTCTCCCAATGCCTGGTCCGTGCACGTAGTCATGTACAAAAAGAATAAAATGCAATAAGCTGTGACAACAAATAAAAATCATCACTAGAAAAGGTACTTGTGCAACTGATAGAGCACAGAAATCATTTACGAAAAGGTTTCTCTTGTGACACATCTGGAAAACTGATGCCTGTGCAGAAGACACTGCTGAGGTAACAATGGACAGTTTGCATACCATCAAAGCAGATGTTCACATCGGGAGGACACCTTCAGATTAGCGAGGGTCGTGGAAGAACCGGGAAAGAGCAAAACCCCAGGTGGTGAAGAATTGTTGTGTTGCCGGTTCGGGTGGCGAGGAACGTACCGCCTAGACGGAGCGAGCAATAGGCGCGTTCTCCCACCGAAACACACCGGAATAAAAGGGTCGTCACCCCGGATAACTCTGGAGTCGACGAGTCACTTAAAGGACGCGTAGTCGCATATATTTCGACGGCGTGAGGTAGGGTCGCAACAGTCTATTCAATTACCTAAGTACTCACCGCCGTCTAGCTACCGGGAAGCCACTCCTCGCCGACTCTGCCCGAACCGAGTCGCATGTTACCGACTCGGGCTCCGGTGTCACCGATCGGAAGTTACGCAAAAGCCCGTTGGAACAAATGACAATTTACGGCCCAAACGGCCTTACTACTTCTCAAAGCCCGAACCATACTGGGCCAATGGAAGAAAGAATGCAACAGGCACGAACTGGAACAATTTAACACGAGGTTATTTCAATGGGAGAGGGAGACAAAGAGCAGAGTTTATCCGAATAAAAGAATGCAATTTAAATGAACACTAGGCACTTAAAGTTCTCTACTTAGCAGGACGGGCGACACAACACACACACACACACACACACACACACACACACACACACAGAAACAAACCCCAAGAATGGGGCCAGTGGCCTTTAGTTGACCCTTCAAGCTCGGGAGGGAAGGCGAAGCTGTAGGGTAAGAGTTCGGTCGGGCACTTTTCCGCCTGCTGCAGTCTGTTGAGACGAGCTGGTTCGGGGGGGGGGGGGGGGGGGTTGACTCGGAACACGCCACACTTCGTCCCGCACCAAGCACCAGGGACCGGAATGACGCAATGGACGCCAGCCAGCAGGAGAACGGATCGAGGAGACGAGCACTTGCAAGGCAAGACTGAGAACGCCAGCCGGCTCAAAGCCGAGACGATCCCAGCAGCAAAACAAGGGCAAGCAAGGGACGAGGCTTCTTCGTCTTCAGCCGGATAGCCCGCACTATTATATCATTCCTCACGTGAGGTGGGAGGCGTCCGTCTGAGGTAACTCGCCTCCTCATTGGACGGGGGCTGTCGGGCGTCCGGTGGCCACCCCTCCCGAAGAGGCTCTTGTAGTAGTTTCTGGCAATTCTGGCTTCCCATTGGCTGGAGGGAACAGCTCCATGCCCTTCTTCGGGAGCTGGAAGCCTTGATCTGAGGCGATGAGGCTGCCCACGCCTCAAGCCAAACACGTGGGCAAATGAGTCGGTGCGCGAATAGGTGGATATTGATGTATAAAACGAACTTAGAAAATAACTCGCAGCGCACATACACTTAATCACCCATTAAACTCGGGAACGGGACCCTGACTATCAAACACATACTTATCGAATAACTAAGCTTAGGACTGCTGTCTGTTTGTGTGCAAATGGCTGCCAGATCCGTAAAACAGTATAACAGCGCTGATTTAGTTATTCGTATGCAGCCTGTGGGTGCTCGGCTGCATCATTTTCTGGGTCAGTGTTGTGCCTTGATGCAGTGGCCCGTCACCAGCAAGCCGATTACTCATTTTGCGGACCTGCGGAAGGT
>CM068966.1:53810152-53812652 GCA_035128595.1 Eptatretus atami
CACACACACACACACACACACACACACACACACACACACACTTTATTAATTTGTTTCTTTTTACCGGTTATTATATCAAAGTTCCAGACCCAAGGTGATAAAACATTTGAACAATGCTTGTTATTTCATGACACCTTAACTGATCGACGCTGCAGGAATGGTTTCCTCCCATTTCCTTTTTCAAAAGATAGTCTTGAAACATCGAGAGTCGTCTCCTCGCCTTTCTTTTGTTCGGGCTGACGGACTATCGTTTCTTTTTTTAACGGTTTTTGCCACTATTCGTACTGATGAACTTGAATCAACAATTCAAAGTCGTTTTGAGAATAACTGACTACGTAGTTGTATTTGAGGCACTAATCTGTGTGCCCGTAGCTGTCCATTCAAACTAAGAGCTTTCCATAAACAACCAGAGTTTGAGCTTAAGGTCTGGATGCCACGTGTGACTTATGGCATGAAAGAGAATTCTTCTTTCTTAGCCTTTCCTCACCCTGTCTCAACTAGTACCCGGTGAACCCCCTCCTCCGTTTCTTGCCTTTCGCTACCCTTCGTGAAATTCTTCCCGCTTTGCCGGTCTACAAGGAGGAAGACGATGAGGATAGGGAGGCGGCAAGGCTCTGAGGTGAGTATAAAAGCAGGCATTGATATGGACCTTTTGGGTGTGGAAGGATCACCGTTGAATCGGGCATCGTACACAGTTCTCTGTACCTCGATGTCTGTGGTTCTAAACACCAAATGAATCGAGACATGAAGCTGGACGAGAACGTGAAACGGGGGTCAGAGACACAGGTTGCGCTCGGAAATTCACGGCATTCGACCGAGGCAGGTTGGGATATGCTCGAGCACGGTGTCAGCCCAAGGGTCATTCATTGTGACTTTATAGCTCAAGCTTCAGGTTTGCTTGCTGGGCAGGGCAGGGCAGTCTCTCACTTTACCAGTTCTCGTCAAGTCTATGATATTCTCAGTCTATCCCATCACCATCATTGAGATGTTTTTTTTTTTAAACCTTCATGTTCCACATACAACGCTAACCGCTCGAGGTGGACGACAAAACCTCTGGCCTTTAGCATCACCAAACTTGAGGAAATGGCAAGTTTCCCTGGTGCAAAGACGCCTTGGATTTGGCTTTGTTGAATTAATTTTGCTATCTGCAGGCCTTTGCTTTGCCTTTGCTTTGCCTTTTTGGATTGTCAAGGTTCACGGCATAAAGTTTTCAAATTCTTTGACTCATCAGGGAATTGTTGAAGGGGTTATCTTCAGGATTGAAAGTGTGGAGTTGGATTGTCCAGACATTTAAGGTCTGTAGTTTTGCATCCCAGTGCTTGTACCTTTTCTTCGTATTAATTGTTATTTTGTGACAGAATATGGATTTTTCCATCAGATTTTCCCACTATGGCACTTCCATGGTGGCGACCTCAAACGGTCTCTACCTTGATCCCGGTAGTACGCTGAACGTTTGTGTTGAAGAGTACGCTGTTGGTATAATGGGTTTTTTATTTATTTATGTTAAAATCCCACATGTGGGCGCACCGTACAGTATTTTCCCCTACTATGATGCCACGATGATTCCGGTGAATTGGGAACCCAAAGTATTACTTGGAGTCGTACGGCCCTATACCTTGAAAACTCTTGTGTGTGAAGTGGAGTAATTTTATCATTCAATTGGGGCCTGCGGTTGATGTGTTCATGCGATTACATGGATGGACGTCCTTGTTTTACAATGTGATTTTGCAATGTAATCGGGCTTGTAGGGTAATATAGTGTGATCAAAAGTAAACTGCATGTTAGGGTTTTCCAACAGTAACCCACGGGAGGCGAAGTGGGAAAGATGCAGTGGGAAGGCGGAGGGCATGTGGGGAATTGGATAAACGAGGGCAGAGAGGAAAGAGATTATCGGGGAGAAAGAAGAAAAACGGAGCGACGACAAAATGGAATTGTATCGGGAGCAAGAAGGCAAAGAAACACGTCGTCGTGATGGAAGGTGAGAATGGAATGGTTGGGAGAAAAGGGTGTAGGGAAGAGGAATGGGTCGTCAGAGGCATTTTGTGGGGTCACTGATGTCGGTAAAGGAAGTGTGGACTGAGAATGGGAATGAAAGGGAGATTGAAGGAGTATATGTGTCGAAAAATCGAGACAGAGACCGCTTGATCTTGCAGCTGACTGTCGACGTGGCTTTAGCACCGTTCACACCATATCCCTCCCACTCCTCCATCCGTGTCTGCCAAACCCTTACTTCTGGACTCCGGTCAAGAAGCATGTTGCTTCTGTACACTGCCAGCATCTGGACTTTTGGGTTCCCCAGGAAAGCATAGTTTTCCTCCAGAGCCGAGCCTATCTGGTTTGGTTTTTTAAATCCACCTCTGGCACTGCTGTTGGACTCGCAAGTTTTTGATTACGATTCGAATAGTCAGAGGTTTTTGGATTTGAATCTAGAACGCTGCTGCCTTTTCACTGGTCGAGGCAACAGCTGCAGGACGGTTGTATTTCCGAGCCAAGAAATGTG
>CM068966.1:53817652-53832632 GCA_035128595.1 Eptatretus atami
CCATTTGGCTGTTGAATTAATACCAGGTGGGGTTGACTCTGCCTGTCATCCTTCCAAGGTCAGCAAAATGAGTGCCAGCTTGCTGGTATCCTGCGTCGGAGTGGCGACCCATCCAGGATTGTGTCCAATAGCCAAGGAGACTGTTTAGGCAGCACCAACGCTCTGCACAGAGTGTGGTCCCGATGGATGGATGAATGGCATGGAGCCAAATCTTGCTGGTACATGGTGATATGTGAAATATTTTATCGTCGTAGTTCAGGAACAAATAAATTCTACAACGTTGTAAAGTGATGTTCACAATTAACTGTTGCTTCTTCTAAAATAAGAAAGGACCAATGATGCGTGATTCCCTGAGAGATCACCGGACATTGATTGTTGGTGATTCTCTTTCATGACTCTCTTCCTGAGGTTTTTCTGTTCCCCAAATGCGGTAATTGTGGGCTTTGACTTTACCACTGATGTGGAATGGTGTTTCATCAGAAAACATAAATTCGTCAAGAAACCCACAGGAATTGTGGCTTTAACAATATAAATACCAACAACATTAAATATAGCAATACTTGATGAATTATACTTTCATGCACCATTTAAAGTTTGTTACCTCCATCACCAAAGGTGGACGGAGGTTATATTTTCACCCGTATCTGTCTGTTTATTTGTCTGTGAGAATGATATCTCAAAAAAGTTATGAACTGATTCGGGTGAAACTTGGTGGACAGGTTTAGTGTGTGACAAGGACGAATTGATTCGATTTTGGTGAAGATCCGGATCCATATCCGGCCTATCAGTGGGATATAAAACGTATACTGTTCAGCTTGATGTAGATATGCGCTCTACCGAATGTTGTTCTAGTTACCTCTGCCACCAAAGGTGAAGGAGGCTATGTTTTCGCCCCTTTCTGTTGGGTCGCCGAAAGTACCCTTGATTGTCAGAATTCGTCGTTGTTATCTGCCCACAACGAAGTTTTTGCAAGATATGTTAGCTCGCAGTCGTCTGTATGTTTTTGTTTGTTTTTTTTTTTTTGTTTGTTTTTTGTTGTCTATATCATGAAAAAAAAAAATTTCTGCAGTCCACAGCTTTTCATTTGGAAATTTTTGTAACTCCTCCATATCGAGCGCTTTTGGACGTCCCTTCAGTCCATAAAATTGAAGGCATGCCTCAAGCAAATCACAGTACAGCTTTTTCGGCAAATCAGTGTAATTCGAACAAAACCCATTTTTGGAGTAATTTTGATCGATTCGTCTTCTCAAAACTTCATCGGATACTAGTCTCCTGTCTGGTCGCTCAGCTGCATTAAAGTTATATCTGGGCTGCGCCTATGGCGCTGACTTTCATGGTTCAACGACCTAAGTCAAAATTTGACGACCCCAAGGTCAATATCTTCCAAGTTTTAGGAACCATTATCTTGCATGCTAGACCCAAAATTGAACACCTCAATTGAGTTGCTTTCTAGATATCATTCAGTTGAACATTATGACGTGACTTTCGTGACGTTATGAGCGACAAACGCATATCTTTTTCAATATGTGTATACTCGGCTGCGCTTTGAAACCAATTCCTCATCGGAATCTGTCGTAGACAGATATTCCTCAAAGGAGTCGCCTCTGGTGGATAGCAGCTCTGTTCACCTCAGTGTTGACCTTAAAGAAGTCACACGTGGTCACCTTTTGGCAATTACGATCCAACCCCTTACGGTACATTGGTTTATTGGATGTTTGTTCGTTTGTCATCAGCATAATTGGTAGTAAACGTGCGGATTTTGACCAAACTCGGGGTGTAGGTTCATCTTATGACCTAGTGCTTTGAAATTGTGATGGTTGCTAGGACGCTTTGGTTCCCTAGCACAAACCGAAAAACTTCAAAACGGTACCATTCACGCGAAATCAATTCCGAAAGCCATTACCCACGTAGCGTTATGAAATTTGGCACGAATGATCTACAGGTGATGCTCTATCAAATATATTCTGGTTTTTGTGATATATGGAATACTTTACCCCAGCGCCCCCACAATTAGGGTATGCGTGAAAATTGGCGAAAATTGAAGGCCCCTAGCGACCAGGTGAGAGCATTGATACGAATGAAACTTTTCGGTTCATTGACTCAATGAGCACTACAACTTTGCCTCAGACATATTGACCGATTTCGCTTAGGTCAGGGGTCAAAGGTCAATTAGTGCAAAAATCATAATATGCAGAGCTGGACGCTTCGTGGCAAATGCTACTCCTCCTAGGGTTATGGTCGACATGGTCATGAAAATTCACACTAATCGTCTGGAATACATTGTGCACAAACTATCGAGCCGGATTTTCGATTTATATCTTTGTTCACACCACAGCACCCCCTCGAACTTTGGGGATTTCCGATTTCAAACGCCATTTTCGGTACTTTTCATTCAAATGGATACTGATTATTATCAGTAGATGGAACTGGATGAGATTTGATATTCATATCTTTAAGGTGATTCCCTATCCCTATATGACATCCATTTTGCTCTATATCTTGTAGTTTCCATGCTCGCGACCCATCGCCGCCTACCGCTTGTCTATTTGTTTGTTTTGTGTGTACAGGATATTCAAAAAAGTTGTGGACGGATTCGGACGAAACTTGTGTGGACATGTTGGGTGTGTGGCAAGGACGAATGATTCCCATTTGGGAAGAGCAATCTGATCTGGACACGAGAATTATTTAATATTTAAAGTAATTCTTCACCATTGTGAGATAGGACCAAAAACGATATAGTACTGTATAGCATGATATTTCAAAAATGTATTGGGCCCTATATGTTCTCGTGGATCAGGCATTACATGGCGGAGGTATGCACTCTACTGAGAGCCCTTCTAGTTTCTTTCATGCGTCCATCAGAAATTATAAAAGTTACACAAAGATGTGTATAATAATACTTAAACCCGCATGCACACAAACCTACTTGTGCATCAAGATCGACTTTGCATCTTAGAGTTATGGCTCAATCAATGCGTAGGTTTGACTCAAGTTGGTGCCATCATTCATTGTTGGTGTCAAACACAAAAAAGGTTTTCCGACTTCCCAGTGAGGTTATCACATGTTTGTTTGACCCATGGAAAACGCGTTTTGACTTTTGTCAAGTGTACACATTGACCCAATACTGCTTAAGGACACAGAGACCTTGCCATGAGGCATGATCAGATTTGTGGACAGCTGATTTATACATATGGTCATCACATCGAACTTTGTCATTGCAACTATTGTAAAGGAGTGATCTTCCTTCCAGTTACCCCCTTTCCCCTATCTTTTCCCCCATTTTGCTAACTTATTCCAGCATTGTTACCCTTTGATGATATGAGTTTCACTTGTTATCGATTATGATTCCACATCAAGTTTCAAGTCACCGGACTGTCTAATGTCCGATTATGTATAAAATATGCTCATTAATATAATTAGAAACGTTTTAATCTCACTCGGTGGTGTGAAAGTCGTGAAGTAGTTCGAGTGCTGATCCCAAATCCCAGAGGTCATGGGTTTGACTTGGATTGTAACGGAGTTTTGAATTGTAGCAAAATAAATGGCATCTCATTAAATTATAATTGATAGTTTACTTTGGTCACACGGTGAGGAATTTTTTTAATTAATTTTTTTTTAAACCTCTTGCATTTTAATATCTTTTTTGGTTTACATATTTGGCTTGAATGTGAAGGATGGATGGATGATTGTGTGTACAGAAAAGGATGGATGGATGATTGTGTGTACAGAAAGGATGGATGGATGATTGTGTGTAACAAAAGAGGATGGATGATGATTGTGTGTCCATAAAGGATGGATGAATGATTGTGTGTACATAAAGGATGGATGAAATGATTGTGTGTACATAAGATGGATGAATGATTGTGTGTACATAAAAGATGGATGGAATGATTGTGTGTACATAAAGGATGGATGAATGATTGTGTGGTACATAAAGGATGTATTGGATGATTGTGTGTACATAATGGATGGATGGATGGATGGATGGATGATGTGTATACATGGATGGATGATTGCATAAACGTGATGATGGATGGATGGATGATCGTGTATACATGGATGGATGATTGTGTGTACTAAAGGATGTATGGATGATTGTGTGTACATAATGGATGGATGAATGGGTGTATACATGGATGGATGAGTTGTGTATACAATGTTGGATGATTCTGTATACATGGATGGATGATTGTGTAATACATGGATGGATGATCGTGTATACATGGATGGATGATTTCTGGTATACAATGGATGGATTGATTGTGTATACATGGATGGATGATCGTGTATACATGGATGGATGAATTGTGTATACATGGATGGATGATTTGCAAATAACGTGATGATGGATGGATGGATGATCGTGATACATGGATGGATGATTGTGTGTACATAATGGATGGATGAATGCGTGTATACATGGATGGATGATTGTGTATACATTGGATGGACTGAAATCGTGTTACATGGATGGATGATTGTGTATACATGGATGGATGATTGCATAAAACGTGAATGATGGATGGATGGATGATCGTGTATACATGGATGGATGATTGTGTGTACATAAAGGATGTATGGATGATTGTGTGTAACATAATGATGGATGATCGTGTATACATGGATGGATGATTGTGTATACATGGTTGGATGATTCTGTGTACATAAAGGAGGATGGATTGATTGTGTGTACGTGAAGGATGTATGGTTGGATGGATCGTGTATGCAATGAATGGATGATTGCATGAACGTGAATGATGGATGGATGGATGATTGCACATGTGTCATGAATTATGGATGGATTATTCCACGTGTGTGCATGAAGGATGGATGGGATGGATGATTGCATGCGTGTACAGAACAGATGGAATGGGTGGATGGATGAATGTGTGTGAACGTGAAGGAAGACAGTTTGGAGTTTGTCGATAACTGTTTCTGCAATTCTCCAAACATTAAATATTTCGAGTTTGATTTGCCTGAGGAATAGAAAGGGGATTATGTATTCTTGTATAATTTTGTGACATGTGGTTGATGAGCCAGGAAGCCTCCTTCCTCTCTCCGGGTTTCCTGTCCTCCTCCTGGCTCCAAATGGATGAGGGTTTGTCAGGGGCTGGGGGGGGGGGGGTTGAAGAGTAAGAAGGTGAGAGTCTAAATGACATTTGGTGGTCATACAAATTAATCAACAGGTGAATGGAGTATCAAGGTGGAGCCACGATCCTGGTCTCTTTGAATCACCTACGCTCACGCTGGCAAGACTTAAATAATATGGCGCCTCTATTTTGGGGGGTTTGGGGGTCATTTGCTGAATTTAGCTGAAGCCGATAATATTGTTACTGATGATTGCATTTGCTTTCACACAAGCTTGCAAACAGATGATAAGAATGACTAGCAGGCAGTCATGGAAGAAGATGCACCCGAATGAACAGGCAGGCACGCAATGGAGCTAAATGCTTCAAAACAAGTGTAATGATAGTTTCTTTCTGTGTGATCAATTATATTTTGGTGAAGCTATCATTATCCTTGTATGTTGGTTAGTTCTCCTCACCAATGAGCAGTTGCTAGATGCAGTATGCGGAGGAGTTACAAGAGGGTCGTACAGCACAATAATGCACAACTCTTTTGCCACTTTTGCAGGTCGTGATGTCCCCTGCGAATGGGACACGGTTAGCGAGTTGTTGGCCTTGAGTATTCCTCTGCGCTGGCGCCACGTGGCAAGGATAAGGCAACAATGTTATTAGCTAAGTCTGGCTGGGCACATGCAAAAGAACTGGTGATAACGTGGAGGAACAGTTTATTGTCTATATGTGCCTTTGCTCATCATTTGCTAGGCAGGCACTTGTGGTCCAGCCCTCCCTATCCTACCACCGCACACGTGCGCGCGCGCAGAACACACACACACACACACACAGCAATGTGGCATACACAGTGGGTGAAGGGGGAGAGGGAGGAAAGAAGGGAGAAGGGGCAAGGCGGAGTGCAAAAAATTCTGGCATTCCAAAGCTACGTGGATATTTAACCGTCGCATCGACACATTCTGAGGTCTGTTCATCCTGATGCTCATCTTATCAAGGCTCTAATCAATGATTGTTTCAAAAACTAAATTCCCCATGTGACAGGGTGTACTAACTTGGATAAGTATGCTAAATACTGTGTCGAGAAATGCCACAGGGATTACCAAGAAAATGACACGAAATTTGGGATGGGCAGCGTCTCCAAAAGTTGCATTGGATTCTGGGCCATGCAGGCCAGCTGATAAACTGCTGGCTTCCACAAACAGGAAACGATGCACAAAATTGAAAAAAATTTAATGCCAACAAATTTTCAAGATGTTATTATGGAGTATTGAGATTCAGGGCCCTCATCCATTGTATCAACAGTATTGTTATGGAGAAAATCTTCAGGAGGTTCCTCATGGAGCTACAGCCGTGTGTAAAACCCCAGGATTGATCATGGGTCCGTGCACTCATTTTGAGTATTCTGCTTGAGCAAATAATATAGTTGTGTGTAGGTCCTGATCTTGATAGAGAATAAAACTTCACAAGGAATCGCTGAACTTCAATGAGAAAACCGGTAGTTTGATCACTTGTTCACCAATTCATAGGTCCAAGATTTTCACCAAAGTCTGCTCACCTTTGGGAATAACAAACTGGCTTGACAATGGAACCGCAAACGGTTATAAAGATTCGTATCTGTATCCCCAACATCCAATGATTTAATCACTGGAGTCACGACTGCTGGTGTGGGGTGCCGATTGACATTAAGGTACACTCAGCCCACCAAAATACTGACCCTGACATCCCACGAATTCCGCCGGGCTTCACCTTCAGTGGAAACGCCTCAAACGGCTTCACTGCACAAAAGCTTGTGTATCCAACCCATCAATTTCTGTCTCTAACTTATCCCTATCAAACCAAATCCTTATGAGACACCGAATCTTTCACAGCTGAGAAGGTAGAAATTCTGACATGCCTGATGATGGACGCATCTGACATCAATACCCATGTTCTGAACTTGTGCTCAGCTGCTCTACTTCTCTGTCTGCTCTCTTAAGCCTGTCCTTACACTTAAGGCCACTCCATATACTTGGAATACAGCTAACGTCGCTCTAATACTCGAGGAAGGTGCACACAAATGTCCTTTCACCTACAGGCCACTAATCTGACTCCAAATTATGAGAGAAATCATATAATGCATAACTGTAGCTGAACATCAAAGACTTTCCTTTATTCAAATGACCCGTTCTCTGAACCATCACTTGGCTTTCCATGCCGGCCCACTCATCTTTGGACACACTGCTGCTTATTTCTCAACAATGGATGAGGGCCCTGAATCTCAAGCAGGAGGACACACTGTGTTTGTCCAGCGTGTTGTTCCCATAAAACGGCTCTATGATGCTTGGCAAAACCACTTTCCTCTTTACAGATGATTCCAAGTTGGCGTCATTTTAGACCCCGTCCAAGCAATAGGCCGGCAGGAGAATGCTTCTCTCTCACTTGAACTCTGAAAGGATCAGTGCCGCGTTGGAAAATGGAACAGGTCATTCAATCTAGGCAAGTTTTCTCATTCTGTCCAAAGGATGTCTAAAAACCCATCTCCTTATTTCCATGATCAACTACTTGAGATGTTCATTCTCTTCACACTCTGGCCTTGCCCTCTCCTGAGTACATTATATTTTAAAAAATTTCTCCAAAGCGAGCCCCAGATTGGGCATGCCCCATCATGCCATGTCCATATTTGATAAATATGAACTTCTCACGGCCTACGAGGCCATTATCATTATGGAGTACCAGTCTCTCTTATGGGCTGGTGCTCAGCATCACACACGTCTCTCCTGAATTCTGTGGATTGAAAGCTCTCAATATAATTGGAATTTCATGTGATGAGGCCAAAGCACAAGGGTCATTTCTTTTACATGCAAGCAGGTTGGTGGCCTCTCTCGCTTCTCCTCCTGGTCTTGGCTCTCTGTGCTATCTCTCTCAGCCTCTTGACCCTCACGAGCAACTCCTTCTTTGCCTTGTGGCCCTCCTAACAGCATGTGTGGAGAAACCTTCACGTAATGGTTGAAGTAAATAAGTAGCACGTGTGAATTTTCAATTAGTCGGCGTTCAAGTTGAATGTTTGCAGCTTTCGTGTCAGGATCTTTCTGAGAAATGTGAACTGAAATTCAAGATTATATGCGGGATGTATGAATTGAGTAACTTTGAAAAATCGACTTTTTCGTTTACTTTAAACTTTCAGAAAGTTTGTTTTTCACATCATTGGTGAAACAGAATTTGTTTGTTTTTGTAAGCGATGAAAAACCAAGTTCGCTAACTTTTTGTGACATGACTTGCTGAGAATAGTCTTAAATCATACACACTGTTACTTGCTTGGAAAAACGAGGGTTTGGGGGGGGGGGACGATGGGGAGAGATCAGCGCCGGCTCGACACCATCCCCTCCCAGGCTGCAGGGACCTGGTCCATTGTTCTACCCCCTCTCCCTCTCCTCCACATCCCAGCGCATTTCAGGTGTTGACCAGCCACGGTACAGAGGCAGCAGGTAAACCTCCAGACACACCGGAGTAGACATCTTTAGCAGTTTGGGACCGCGCAAAAACCATCCATTGCTTCACATAGCGGCCCCTTGCGACAAATTCTGACCCAGCGTCCAGACCTAGTCACAGTTCTGTGCAACTGGCGTGGCGGGCAACACCATCTGCCTCGTAGCGGTGTTGGGCGCGGTGCTCACCTGATATTGCTGAGCCAGCGGCACTGGGCATACAATGACTCAGTGGTTAACCAACGCACAGCTCAAGCCAACCTAGGTCAGAAGTCTGAAGTTGCTGGCAGAATACCCTTCGCCGACCACAACAGACACCCCTGAGAGGCCCATGCTGGTGGCGTGGATTGCAAGTACCATGGAGAAATTCTGAGACAGGGGAATAGGACCCGTGTCAATGGGATACCTTCCTTCTGGGACATTGCAGTAGTACGGCATGTCCTACAGGAGGGATCCATCCCCACGAGTCCGGCCGTATCATGGGATGCTCCACAAATTTCAGTAAGAAATGTCCAATGGGAGGAGTGGTCACGATTCGAGACACACATGACTGTAGTGTGGGTAAAGAACAAGTTCTGCTGAATAAATTTGAATTGTCTGCCATTTTTGGTGGAAAGGGCCTGTCTTAGAAACACGTGAGTACATACATTTTTCACATGGACCATGTCTGTCGCACAAGCCCATTTCTACCCCGCTTCCCCCTCTTTTTTTTTTGACCTGTAATCCTCCCTTAATTGATACACTACTCCCCCATCTCATATCTTGCAGAGCTGCTTGAGCCCCCATTGCTGCCCTAGTGGCAGAGCCTGTGCTATTGGTTGCTCCATGCGGAGGGAGGTCATGCCATATAAGGAGGTGCAGATGACTCGCACTCATGCACGGCTACATCAGAAGATGTGTGTGTGCAGGCACTGGGGATACTATGACAGAAAGGAGTCGGTCGAGAATGGGAAAGAGAGAAGAGTAGAGTTGGAGAACTGCAGTAAATGGTATGGAATGGAGTAGAGTGGGAGTGTCAGCTCATTTCTGAGTTCAACTGAGGCAATTGAGACAGCCCAGTGACAGAATCGATGCAGTGAAGGGTGGTTCCATCTTGGTCTGCTTGTGCTCAACCACCACATGCCAGCTCAAACCGCAGCACCAGCCTGTCTGTGCATTCCATCTGCATGCGTGTTTGCCTTTGCATAAGAATGATGAGCTGCATGTCCCATCGGCAAGCAGGCTAAATTGCATCATCCAATGGAAAGGTGGTGGGGAGTGGGGGGGGGGGAGGGAAGAGTGGAAAGGTTGATGGATGTAGGTGTGCATATTATTTATTATTGCTGCTGTGCATCCAGACCCAGTACACTGGGTGTTTATTTATTTATTATAATTAAAATTGTGTTCAAAATCCTGTTTATTATTTAATTTATATACAATGTCAAGGCTAGTATAAGAGGTAGCACAACAGAACGTGTAACAAGAAGCAGGAGATGAGAGGGACAGGGGAGGGAAAGCACAAAACAGTGGGGAAAAGACACATGAGGAGATCTGTGGAAGGGAGGGGATGGGGCGGGGTTACACGGGGTAAACAAGATGGACACCAACAGGGACTTTCAGGACCTTACATGACGGAACTTTTGGAAGGAAGGCAAGGAATTTGAAGGAGGTGGGTTTGGGGTGGATTAACGGGGGTAGAAAAGATCATGGTTTTGGATGGGGGAAGATTAGAGAAAGGTGGTGAACAGCTATTTGTTTATGACCTGGAGGGAAGAGTGGGATTGAAGAGAGTGTGGGAGCTTGTTCCAAAGGTGGGGGAAAAGAGGAATGAAAGAATGAAGGTGAGCAGTGATTCTTGATTTGGTAGTTTAACCAGAAGGGGGTTGCCCAGTGGACCTTGAGTGCCTGCGGAAATATGGGTCAGACAGGTAGCAGAAAGAGGGGGGGGGTGAGGAACCGTGGTCAGCCCATTTGCCTCCTCCACTCACACGAGGCTCCCTTGCTGAGAGAATCTGGTGAGCAGGATCAGCATCAGGAAAACGAGCCACATGTCCATATAGCCGCAGCTGACGCTCACGTACTAATGCAGGTAACAAATCTCATTTGAGTGTCAGCAAACCGCTAATTGGACACAAAGTCTGACCAGTGATAGTCAAGGATTCTCCAAAGAGACCAGGTACCAAAGGAATTAAAGTCTCCCTCTCAGATCCTGGTCAGAAGTTCCAAAGTCTCACATACGCAGAGCCAAGACTGGAAAGCACCAAGAACCTGAAGACTCGGACTTTTCATCCTCCTGCACAGGTACCGACAACGCTGCACCCATGATCCAGTGAATCCATGACTCCCCAGGTCCCGACCCAGACGTCCATGTGACCTCTGCTTCACAGCCAGCAGAGACATGAATATCACTGCCAAGGTAGGGGTGAATCTCTCTGTGACCTCAACATCCTCACCACAACAGGTTACAGGTAAGATGGCAGCATTCAAGATATCATTGAAAAGCCCGGATCTTAGTTTTGACCCAGGAATCCCATAATCCCAGTGGCTCCCACTCCCATTCAGCACCTCGAGGGCCCCCAAAAGGATATCCAGAGTCTTCGCAAAGATGACTGCATCATCTGTGAAATCAAAGGTCAGAGATCTTGAACATTCCCAAACGATGCACGGCAGCTTGATCTCTCTGACATCCTCCCCAGAATCCAGTCCAAACAAGTGCTAATAAAGTATGGGGGCCAGTATAACACCCCTTACGAACTCCAGTAAAAACTGGAAAAAGTCGGAGATGCGATCACCACATCTCAACACATGCTCAGTACCAGAGGTACAGTTCATTCGACATCAGATTGATCAGTTTTTGGTGGCACCCCACAAAGACCAAGAATCCTCCAGAGCATCCCGATTCACTGAAATCAAAATGCATTACAGAGATCAACATAGGCTGCAAAGCAGCCCCTGCTGAACTCTCATCTGGGTTCGGTGGGGACCCGAAGAGCAATGTTACGGTCAATTGTTGACCTCTTTGGTGTAAGCCTGACTGCTCTGGTCGCTGGTGAATCAAAGCAGATGGAGGTGAACCCTCTCAAAGAATTATCCGAGCGGACGCTTTCCGGCACTGAGAGAGGCAGCGCACCCCTCGTTAGTTATTGCAGTGATCCCTGGTGTTCACCCTTCCCTTTCCAGAGAGGGAAAAACAAGGCTCACTTCCAGTCAGTTTGGGATGATGCCTGTGTTCTCCGGCACAGCACACAACTGCATTGCATGTCGTGTTTGCCTTTGCATAAGAATGCCATAGCTGGAAGTTTTCCCTCGATCTGTCCAGCCGTTCTGGAGATTTTTAAAATAGGTTTTAGGGTAAATCCAAATATGGCTGCCAAACCATGTGACCTATAACGTTTATATGTGTGAACTTTTGTTCCTCATGGATATGGTGTCATACGTGTAAAGGCTTTGTCTCGATCTGTTCAGCCATTTGAGAGATTTTTGAAGGTTTTTTTTAAAAAATGGCTGCCGAATCACGTGACCAATGACATCTTTTTTTGTGGACCATTTTATCCCTCGATGACCCTCATAATTTTTCATACTGATCGATGTGGCGTTTACATATGCAATTATGACGTCATAACGAAGGTACCTCTGATGTCATAAAAAAATCACACTCATTCCCCATGAGGAGTAACTTGACGTGCCAAGATTCAACTTTTTCCTTTTGTGCAGTTTTCAGAGATACAGAGGCCAATTTTTTTCAGTTTTTTCCAACATGACTGCCACACCATGTGACCTTAGACGTCATAATTATCATTAAAACATTATACTTGAATAGTTACTCATATGGTGAAAATTTCGTCTCAATCCGACAAGGGGTTTGCGGAGAAGAGCACTAAAGTCCTGTGCGGACAAAACAGACAAACAAACAAACGGACCCAAATGCAATACCCTCTCCTTTGGCGGAGGGTAATAATAAATTTTCAATGGTCAGGGGGTTGCATCAAAGCAAGGACGTCTTGGTACCGTCGCGCGCAATCCCTGCCGGCAGTTATAAAGTGGCAGTTCTCATTATGTCTCTTTGTAATTATGTAACACACCAGTGCACAAACGCCACCAAAATGCACTACACAAAACTACACAACACTGCACAAAAACAACACCTGGCGAGGGTCTTGCAATCTCTGATCGCTTGTTACCTCCACCACCAAAGGTGAAGGAGGTTATGTTTTCACCCCTTTCTGTCCTGTTTGTTTGTTTGTTTGTTTGTCTGTTTGTTTGTTTGTGTGCAGGATATCTCAAAAAGTTGTGGACGAATTCAGATGAAATTTTGTGGACAGGTTTTGGGTGTGTGACAAGGAAACAAACTGATTAGATGTTGGTGAAGATCCGGATCTGGATCCGACTACTAGAATTTTTAAAGTGATTCTTCACCATTGAGAGATAGGGGCCAAAAACCGATATATAGCACGATATCTCAAAAAAGTTGTGGACGATTCGACGAAACTTGGTGGACAGGTTGGGTGTGTAGCAAGGACAGATTCATTTCGATTTTGTGAAGATCTGAATCCGGATCTGGATACGCGAATTATTTAATATTTAAAGTGATTCTTCACCATTGAGAGATAGGCCAAAAAACGATATAGTAGTGTATAGGAATGATATTTCAAAAATTTAATGGGCCCCGATATGTTCTCGGTGATCAGGCATTGTGTGGCGTGGGTGTCCTCTACCAGTGCCCTTCTAGTTTCTTGTTATTAGCATTACTGATCTCTCTGCTACATGTGAATCGTCTGGAATTATCATCTGACTTCACTTTTTATTTGTTTCTACCCTCACTCCCCACCCCTCCGCATCTGAAACTAGGGTTGGCAGGTAACCCCTCCAACCTCCACTCCATGAACTCGCATGGAGATGATTATAGATGGATCAAGCCCCAGCGCCGTCGCTGCTCCCACTGAGCTGCCATCGCTCGTGCCACTTCTGGGAGGCACGATGCGCAGCAGGTAGGGCTGGCCAGGCCGTATCAGAAAATGGAGTAATTTGTATTCATGAATTTCCTCAACTAATTAACTAGTGTGCTGGCTAAATGTTAATAAACCTGTTTTGTTTAACAGCTATAATATAAACAGCTGTTATATTATAGCTGTTTAACAGCTGTTTTGGGAAAGGTAACCTGAAAGGTTGTATCACCTGCTTCTACATCCTTTCTTCTTGCACAACTTACATATTTATGCTGATGAGTGATCACTCTCATCCATATCCTTATTCAACGTAGTTTCTTTCTTTACTAAATGGGCCACTAGTTTATTGGATGCCATCCCACAAGCCTCAGATATAGTGTTCTCTACATAGGGCGTATGCCTTTATTAATGTCATCAGCTGATGATAAACCCTTTGCATTGAGATTTATTATTTTAAAAAAATTTATTGGAATTAAACAGAGGTACATGTGGACGAGGCAAAAACCTCCACCACGACGCAAATGGTTTACGTTATTGCCTTTAATTCACAAATATCTTCATATTCAAGATGAGAGCTGTAGTCCATTCCATGTGCAGATGCATTTGTAAATTATGAACACTGAGGAAACATTTTCACTAACCGCTGAAGTCAATACAGCCAGCCACGACATCTGTGCTGAGAGCAAGCCTTCCATTGTAGCATCATAGTCTGATGAGGTCAGCGGATTCAGTGCATCGGTTATGCCTTGGACTGATGGAGGGGTTAAACTCGAAGAAAAAACAAAATGCTTTTGGCATTTTTGAGGGTGACAAATGATTGTCCTTGTGTTTCCATAGATGATCCGTGGTGCAGGTGAATCCTGGCGAGACGTTTACGATCCAGGCGCGAGGATGGCTCTTTACAATGCATTCAAGGTGTGTTTGACTCTCCACTCGATCTCTGATACCCCGACTTCAGCACCCGATCCATTTCACCCACGAAACAAATGTTCACATTTTTTCTAAAGAACAGAAGCATCAGAATCGAAGCTTATGGTTCCAGCAAGTTTATTAAATTCCAAAACCAAAACCTCTTTGATTTCATATCCTTATCTTAAGTATCTTCTCCTGATTAAATAATTTCCTTAACTTAAACTTAAGCCTAACTGTAACCCTTAAACCCCCTCACATGTATACACATATGCCTGAATATTTAAAATGTGTTTTCTCCAAGCTGCTGTGACAGGCAAACAAAAATAATCTCCACTAATCAGAATGGTAATTTAAATAATACATTAGGGTACCTAAAGGAAGATCATGGAAAACGTATTAATCTTGCCATGCACCGTCTGCTGTGAATGCGTGCTGCCGTCGTTTCGTTTGCTTTTTCACTCTGCTCTCGCTTCTGCATCTCCGTTCGTATACCTGAGATAGTTTTTACAGCGACTGTCCGCATAGTACCAACTCTCCTGCTTGGCATTCCTGCCCTTGCACTACCGATGTTTATACGGTTGCCTTCGGCAAAAGTCTTGCAAGA
>CM068966.1:53833869-53857386 GCA_035128595.1 Eptatretus atami
TGATGATTGCATTTGCTTTCAACACAAGCTTGCAAACAGATGATAAGAATGACTAGCAGCAGTCATGGAGAAGATGCACCCCGAATGAACAGGCAGGCACGCAATGGAGCTAAATGCTTCAAACAAGTGTAATGATAGTTCTTCTGTGTGATCAATTATATTTTGGTTGAAGCTATCATATCCTTGTATGTTGGTAGTTCTCCTCACCAATGAGCAAGTTGCTAGATCAGTATGCGGGAGGAGTTAGCAAGAGGGTCGTACAGCACAATAATGCACAACTCTTTTGCCACTTTTGCAGGTCGTGATGTCCCCTGCGAATGGGACACGGTTAGCGGAGTTGTTGGCCTTGAGTAATTCCTGCGCTGGCGCCACGTGGCAAGGATAAGGCAACAATGTTATTAGCTACAGTCTGGCTGGGCACATGCAAAGAACTGGTGATAACGTGGAGGAACAGTTTATTGTCTATATGTGCCTTTGCTCATCATTTGCTAGCAGGCACTTGTGGTCCAGCCCTCCCTATCCTACCACCCGCACACGTGCGCGCGCAGACACACACACACACACACACACACATGTGGCATACACAGTGGGTGAAGGGGGAGAGGGAGGAAGAAGGGAGAAGGGGCAAGGCGGAGTGCAAAAATTCTGGCATTCCAAAGCTACGTGGATATTTAACCGTCGCATCGACACATTCTGAGGTCTGTTCATCCTGATGCTCATCTTATCAAGGCTCTAATCAATGATTGTTTCAAAAACTAAATTCCCCATGTGACAGGGTGTACTAACTTGGATAAGTATGCTAAATACTGTGTCGAGAAATGCCACAGGGATTACCAAGAAAAATGACACGAAATTTGGGATGGGCAGCGTCTCCAAAAGTTGCATTGGATTCTGGGCCATGCCAGGCCAGCTGATAAACTGCTGGCTTCCACAAAACAGGAAACGATGCACAAAATTGAAAAAATTTAATGCCAACAAATTTTTCAAGATGTTATTATGGAGTATTGAGATTCAGGGCCCTCATCCATTGTATCAACAGTATTGTTATGGAGAAAATCTTCAGGAGGTTCCTCATGGAGCTACAGCGTGTGTAAAACCCCAGGATTGATCATGGGTCGTGCACTCATTTTGAGTATTCTGCTTGAGCAAATAATATAGTTTGTGTGTAGGTCCTGATCTTGATAGAGAATAAAACTTCACAAGGAATCGCTGAACTTCAATGAGAAAAACGGTAGTTTGATCACTTGTTCACCAATTCATAGGTCCAAGATTTTCACCAAGTCCTGCTCACCTTGGGAATAACAAACTGGCTTGACAATGGCAACCGCAAACGGTTATAAGATTCGTATCTGTATCCCCAACATCCAATGATTTAATCACTGGAGTCACGACTGCTGGTGTGGGGTGCCGATTGACATTAAAGGTACACTCAGCCACCAAAATACTGACCCTGACATCCCACGAATTCCGCCGGGCTTACCTTCAGTGGAAACGCCTCAAACGGCTTCACTGCACAAAGCCTTGTGTATCCAACCCATCAATTTCTGTCTCTAACTTATCCTATCAAACCAAATCCTTATGAGACACCGAATCTTTCACCTGAGAAGGTAGAAATTCTGACATGCCTGATGATGGACTCATCTGACATCAATACCCATGTTCTGAACTTGTGCTCAGCTGCTCTCACTTCTCTGTCTGCTCTCTTAAGCCTGTCCTTCACTTTAGGCCAGCTCCCATATACTTGGAATACAGCTAACGTCGCTCTAATACTCGAGGAAGGTGCACACAAATGTCCTTTCACCTACAGGCCACTAATCTGACTCCAAATTATGAGAGAAATCATATAATGCATAACTGTAGCTGACATCAAGACTTTCCTTTATCAAATGACCCGTTCTCTGACCATCACTTGGCTTTCCATGCCGGCCACTCATCTTTGGACACACTGCTGCTTATTTCTCAACAATGGATGAGGGCCCTGAATCTCAAGCAGGAGGACACACTGTGTTTGGTCCAGTGTTGTTCCCATAAAACGGCTCTATGATGCTTGGCAAAACCACCTTTCCTCTTTACAGATGATTCCAAGTTGCGTCATTTTAGACCCCGTCCAAGCAATAGGCCGGCAGGAGATGCTTCTCTCTCACTTGACCTGAAAGGATCAGTGCCGCGTTGGAAAATGGAACAGGTCATTCAATCTAGGCAAGTTTCTCATTCTGTCCAAAGGATTGTCTAACAAACCCATCTCCTTATTTCCATGATCAACTACTTGAAGATGTTCATTCTCTTCAACCTCTGGCCTTGCCCTCTCCTGAGTACATTATATTTTAAAAAATTTCTCCAAAGCGAGCCCCAGATTGGGCATGCCCCATCATGCCATGTCCATATTTGATAAATATGAACTTCTCACGGCCTACGAGGCCATTATCATTATGGAGTACCAGTCTCTCTTATGGGCTGGTGCCTCAGCATCACACACGTCTCTCCTGAATTCTGTGGATTGAAAAGCTCTCAATATAATTGGAATTTCATGTGATGAGGCCAAAGCACAAGGGTCATTTCTTTTACATTGCAAGCAGGTTGGTGGCCTCTCCGCTTCTCCTCTGGTCTTGCTCTCTGTGCTATCTCTCTCAGCCCTCTGACCCTCACGAGCAACTCCTTCTTTGCCTTGTGGCCCTCCTAACAGCATGTGTGGAGAAACCTTCACGTAATGGTTGAAGTAAATAAGTAGCACGTGTGAATTTTCAATTAGTCGCGTTCAAGTTGAATGTTTGCAGCTTCGTGTCAGGATCTTTCTGAGAATGTGAACTGAAATTCAAGATTATATGCGGGATGTATGAATTGAGTAACTTTGAAAATCGACTTTTTCGTTTACTTTAAACTTTCAGAAAGTTTGTTTTTCACTCATTGGTGAAACAGAATTTGTTGTTTTTGTAAGCGATGAAAAACCAAGTTCGCTAACTTTTTGTGACATGACTTGCTGAGAATAGTCTTAAATCATACACACTGTTACTTGCTTGGAAAAACGAGGGGTTTGGGGGGGGGACGATGGGGAGAGATCAGCGCCGGCTCGACACCTCCCCTCCCAGGGCTGCAGGGACCTGGTCCATTGTTCTACCCCCTCTCCCTCTCCTCCACATCCCAGCGCATTTCAGGTGTTGACCACCACGGTACAGAGGCAGCAGGTAAACTCCAGACCACCGGAGTAGACATCTTTAGCAGTTTGGGACCGCAAAACCATCCATTGCTTCACATGCGGCCCCTTGCGACAAATTCTGACCCAGCGTCCAGACCTAGTCCACCAGTTCTGTGCAACTGGCGTGGCGGGCAACACCATCTGCTCGTAGCGGTGTTGGGCGCGGTGCTCACTGATATTGCTGAGCCAGCGGCACTGGGCATACAATGACTCAGTGGTTAACCACGCACAGCTCAGCCAACCTAGGTCAGAAGTCTGAAGTTGCTGGCAGAATACCCTTCGCCGACCACAACAGACACCCCTGAGAGGCCCATGCTGGGTGCAGTGGATTGCAAGTACCATGGAGAAATTCTGAGACAGGGGAATAGGACCCGTGTCAATGGGATACCTCCTTCTGGGACATTGCAGTAGTACCGCATGTCCTACAGGAGGGATCCATCCCCACGAGTCCGGCCGTATCATGGGATGCTCACAAATTTCAGTAGAATGTCCAATGGGAGGAGTGGTCACGATTCGAGACACCACATGACTGTAGTGTGGGTAAAGAACAAGTTCTGCTGAATAAATTTGAATTGTCTGCCCATTTTTGGTGGAAAGGGCCTGTCTTAGAAACACGTGAGTACATACATTTTTCACATGGACCATGTCTGTCGCACAAGCCCATTTCTACCCCCTTCCCCCTCTTTTTTTTTTGACTGTAATCCTCCCTTAATTGATACACTACTCCCCATCTCATATCTGCAGAGCTGCTTGAGCCCCCCATGCTGCCCCTAGTGCAGAGCCTGTGCTATTGGTTGCTCCATGCGGAGGGAGGTCATGCCATATAAGGAGGTGCAGATGACTCCACCTCATGCACGGCTACATCAGAAGATGTGTGTGTGCAGGCACTGGGGGATACTATGACAGAAAGGAGTCGTCGAGAATGGGAAAGAGAGAAGAGTAGAGTTGGAGAACTGCAGTAAATGGTATGGAATGGAGTAGAGTGGGAGTGTCAGCTAAGTTCTGAGTTCACTGAGGCAATTGAGACAGCCCAGTGACAGAATCGATGCAGTGAAGGGTGGTTCCATCTTGGTCTGCTTGTGCCTCACCACCACATGCCAGCTCAAACCGCAGCACCAGCCTGTCTGTGCATTCCATCTGCATGCGTGTTTGCCTTTGCATAAGAATGATGAGCTGCATGTCCCATCGGCAAGCAGGCTAAATTGCATCATCCAATGGAAAGGATGGTGGGGAGTTGGGGGGGGGGGAGGGATAGAGTGGAAAGGTGATGGATGTAGGTGTGCATAATTATTTATTATTGCTGCTGTGCATCCAGACCCAGTACACTGGGTGTTTATTATTTATTATAATTAAAATTGTGTTCAAAATCCTGTTATTATTATTTTTATTTTTTTATATACAATGTCAAGGCTAGTATAAGAGGTAGCACACAGAACGTGTAACAAGAAGCAGGAGATGAGAGGGACAGGGGAGGGAAGCACAAAACAGTGGGGAAAAGACACATGAGGAGATCTGTGGAAGGGAGAGGGATGGGGCGGGGTACACGGGGTAAACAAGATGGACACCACAGGGACTTTCAGGACCTTACATGACGGAACTTTTGGGAAGGAAGGCAAGGAATTTGAAGGAGGTGGGTTTGGGGTGGATTAACGGGGGTAGAAAAGATCATGGTTTTGGATGGGGGAAGATTAGAGAAGGTGGTGAACAGCTATTTTGATGACCTGGAGGGAAGAGTGGGATTGAAGAGAGTGTGGGAGCTTGTTCCAAAGGTGGGGGAAAAGAGGAATGAAAGAATGAAGGTGAGCAGTGATTCTTGATTTTGGTAGTTTAACCAGAAGGGGGTTGCCAGTGGACCTTGAGTGCCCTGCGGAAATATGGGTCAGACAGGTAGCAGAAAGAGGGGGGGGACCGTGGTCAGCCCATTTGCCTCCTCCACTCACGAGGCTCCCTTGCTGAGAGAATTGGTGAGCAGGATCAGCATCAGGAAAACGAGCCACATGTCCATATAGCCGCAGCTGACGCTCACGTACTAGCAGGTAACAAATCTCATTTGAGTGTCAGCAACCGCTAATTGGACACAAAGTCTGACCAGTGATAGTCAAGGATTCTCCAAAGAGACCAGGTACCAAAGGAATTAAGTCTCCCTCTCAGATCCCTGGTCAGAGTCCAAGTCTCACATACGCAGAGCAAGACTGGAAGCACCAAGAACCTGAAGACTCGGACTTTCCTCCTCCTGCACAGGTACCGACAACGCTGCAGCCCATGATCCAGTGAATCCATGACTCCCCAGGCCCGACCCAGACGTCCATTGACCTCTGCTTCACAGCCAGCAGAGACATGAATATCACTGCCAAGGTAGGTGAATCTCTCTGTGACCTCAACATCCTCACCACAAACAGGTACAGGTAAGATGGCAGCATTCAAGATATCATTGAAAGCCCGGATCTTAGTTTTGACCCAGGAATCCCATAATCCCAGTGGCTCCCACTCCTCATTCAGCACCTCGAGGGCCCCCAAAAGGATATCCAGAGTCTTCGCAAAGATGACTGCATCATCTGTGAAATCAAGGTCAGAGATCTTGACATTCCCAAACGATGCACGGCAGCTTGATCTCTCTGACATCCTCCCCAGAATCCAGTCCAAACAAGTGCTATAAAGTATGGGGGCCAGTATACACCCCTTACGAACTCCAGTAAAAACTGGAAATAAGTCGGAGATGCGATCACCACATCTCACAGCATGCTCAGTACCAGAGTACAGTTCATTCAGACATCAGATTGATCAGTTTTGGTGGCACCCCACAAAGACCAAGAATCCTCCAGAGCATCCCGATTCACTGAATCAAATGCATTACAGAGATCAACATAGGCTGCAAGCAGCCCCTGCTGAAACTCTCATCTGGGTTCGGTGGGGACCCGAAGAGCAATGTTACGGTCAATTGTTGACCTCTTTGGTGTAAAGCCTGACTGCTCTGGTCGCTGGTGATCAAGCAGATGGAGGTGAACCCTCTCAAGAATTATCCGAGCGGACCTTTCCGGCACTGAGAGCAGCGCCACCCCTCGTTAGTTATTGCAGTGATCCCTGGTGTTCACCCTTCCCTTTCCAGAGAGGGAAAACAAGGCCCCTCTTCCAGTCAGTTGGGATGATGCCTGTGTTCTCGGCACAGCACACAACTGCATGCATGCGTGTTTGCCTTTGCATAAGAATGCATAGCTGGAAGTTTTCCCTCGATCTGTCCAGCCGTTCTGGAGATTTTTAAAATAGGTTTTAGGGTAAATCCAATATGGCTGCCAAACCATGTGACCTATAACGTTATATGTGTGAACCTTTTGTTCCTCATGGATAGGCTGTCATACGTGTAAAGGCTTGTCTCGATCTGTTCAGCCATTTGAGAGATTTTTGAAGGTTTTTTTTAAAAATGGCTGCCGAATCACGTGACCAATGACATCTTTTTTTGTGGACCATTTTATCCCTCGATGACCCTCAATAATTTTCATACTGATCGGATGTGGCGTTCTACATATGCAATTATGACGTCATAACGAAGGTACCTCTGATGTCATAAAAAAAATCACACTCATTCCCCATGAGGAGTACTTGACGTGCCAAGATTCAACTTTTTCCTTTTGTGCAGTTTCAGAGATACAGAGGCCAATTTTTTTCAGTTTTTTTCCAACATGACTGCCACACCATGTGACCTTAGACGTCATAATTATCATTAAAACATTATACTTGAATAGTTACTCATATGGTGAAAATTTCGTCTCAATCCGACAAGGGGTTGCGGAGAAGAGCACTAAAGTCCTGTGCGGACAAACAGACAAACAAACAAACGGACCCAAATGCAATACCCTCTCCTTTGGCGAGGGTAATAATAAATTTCATGGGTCAGGGGGTTGCATCAAAGCAGGACGTCTTGGTACCCCGTCATCCCTGCCGGCAGTTATAAAGTGGCAGTTCTCATTATGTCTCTTTGTAATTATGTAACACACCAGTGCACAAACGCCACCCAAAATGCACTACACAAAACTACACAAACACTGCACAAAACAACACCTGGCGAGGGTCTGCAATCTCTGATCGCTTGTTACCTCCACCACCAAAGGTGAAGGAGGTTATGTTTTCACCCCTTTCTGTCTGTTTGTTTGTTTGTTTGTTTGTTTGTCTGTTTGTTTGTTTGTGTGCAGGATATCTCAAAAAGTTGTGGACGAATTCAGATGAAATTTTGTGGACAGGTTTGGGTGTGTGACAAGGACAAACTGATTAGATGTTGGTGAAGATCCGGATCTGGATCCGACTACTAGAATTTTTAAAGTGATTCTTCACCATTGAGAGATAGGGCCAAAAACGATATATAGCACGATATCTCAAAAAGTTGTGGACGGATTCGGACGAAACTTGGTGGACAGGTTGGGTGTGTAGCAAGGACAGATTCATTCGATTTTGTGAAGATCTGAATCCGGATCTGGATACGCGAATTATTTAATATTTAAAGTGATTCTTCACCATTGAGAGATAGGGCCAAAAACGATATAGTACTGTATAGGATGATATTTCAAAAATTTAATGGGCCCGATATGTTCTCGTGGATCAGGCATTGTGTGGTGGAGGTTTTTCCTTCTACCCAGTGCCCTTCTAGTTTCTTGTTATTAGCATTACTGATCTCTCTGCTACATGTGAATCGTCTGGAATTATCAATCTGACCACTTTTTATTTGTTTCTACCCTCACTCCCCACCCCTCCCATCTGAAACTAGGGTTGGCAGGTAACCCCTCCAACCTCCACTCCATGAACTCGCATGGAGATGATTATGATGGATCAAGCCCCAGCGCCGTCGCTGCTCCCCACTGAGCTGCCATCGCTCGTGCCACTTCTGGGAGGCCACGATGCGCAGCAGGTAGGGCTGGCCAGGCCGTATCAGAAATGG
This sequence comes from Eptatretus atami, assembly GCA_035128595.1. Classification (NCBI taxonomy): domain Eukaryota; kingdom Metazoa; phylum Chordata; class Myxini; order Myxiniformes; family Myxinidae; genus Eptatretus; species Eptatretus atami. The sequence continues at coordinate 53,841,990 of CM068966.1, forward strand.
AGTAATTTGTATTCATGAATTTCCTCAACTAATTAACTAGTGTGCTGGCTAAATGTTAATAAACCTGTTTTTGTTTAACAGCTATAATATAACAGCTGTTATATTATAGCTGTTTAACAGCTGTTTTGGAAAGGTAACCTGAAAGGTTGTATCACCTGCTTCTTACATCCTTTCTTCTTGCACAACTTACATATTTATGCTGATGAGTGATCACTCTCATCCATATCCTTATTCAACGTAGTTTCTTTCTTTACTAATGGGCCACTAGTTTATTGATGCCATCCCACAAGCCTCAGATATAGTGTTCTCTACATAGGGCGTATGCCTTTATTAATGTCATCAGCTGATGATAAACCCTTTGCATTGAGATTTATTATTTTAAAAAATTTATTGGAATTAAACAGAGGTACATGTGGACGAGGCAAAAACCTCTACCACGACGCAAATGGTTTACTGTTATTGCCTTTATTCACAAATATCTTCATATTCAAGATGAGAGCTGTAGTCTCATTCCATGTGCAGATGCATTTGTAATTATGACACTGAGGAAGACATTTTTCACTAACCGCTGAAGTCAATACAGCCAGCCACGACATCTGTGCTGAGAGCAAGCCTTCCATTGTAGCATCATACGTCTGATGAGGTCAGCGGATTCAGTGCATCGGTTATGCCTTGGACTGATGGAGGGGTTAAACTCGAAGAAAAAACAAAATGCTTTGCCATTTTTGAGGGTGACAAAATGATTGTCCTTGTGTTTCCATAGATGATCCTGGTGCAGGTGAATCCTGGCGAGACGTTTACAATCCAGGCCGAGGATGGCTCTTTACAATGCATTCAAGGTGTGTTTGACTCTCACTCGATCTCTGATACCCCGACTTCAGCACCCGATCCATTTCACCCAAATGTTCATCATTTTTCTAAAGAACAGAAGCATCAGAATCGAAGCTTATGGTTCCAACAAGTTTATTAAATTCCAAAACCAAAACCTCTGATTTCATATCCTTATCTTAAGTATCTTCTCCTGATTAAATAGTTTCCTTAACTTAAACTTAAGCCTAACTGTAACCCTTAAACCCCTCACATGTATACACATATGCCTGAATAATTTAAAATGTGTTTTCTCCAAGCTGCTGTGACGGCAAACAAAAATAATCTCACTAATCAGAATGGTCATTTAAATAAAACATTAGGGTAACCTAAAGGAAGATCATGGAAACGTATTAATCTTGCCATGCACCGTCTGCTGTGAAGCGTGCTGCCGTCGTTTCGTTTTGCTTTTTCACTCTGCTCTCGCTTCTTGCATCTCCGTTCGTATACCTGAGATAGTTTTACAGCGACTGTCCGCATAGTACCACTCTGCCTGCTTGGCATTCCTGCCCTTGCACTACCGATGTTTACGTTGGCTTCGGCAAAAGTCTTGCAGAACCTTGTGGCCAGCATAGCCCTTGCCAAGAGGCAAACGTGCAAGTCTAACCTACAACTTTTATGTCACACTCAATCTTTCAGGACACAAGACAGGTTTGAATACTTTTGGTTACCAGAAGTGGTACTTACCTATCTAATAAAGTCAATTGAACATTTGAGTAAGCGTTCTTTCTGGAGACAGTCTTAGGATGGAAACTTTACTGATACATTTGCCTCGTAATACAGTTTGTAATTGTGCTGTGTAAGTGAAAGATTCAGGTTGAAGTCATGTGCACTTAGGCTGTCAATATATATGAAGAGGTTGGTGAGTGAGGACTGCAGGAAGGGCTGTTTATAAACTCAACCTGAGCTGAGGGGTTGAGACATTCTTTTGGGGAATAGCTGACCACAAACCATAAGGACACTTCTTGGAATTTTCTATGTTGTTGCTATGATTTGCAAGGAGAGCAGGGGGTCAGGAGTGCAGAGGTCACAGCTGCTGTTTGCTTATTTGCCACGTATAGGTCCTTTGCTTCTCTCATTTTGACATCTTTCTTCTTTCCGCCCCCTCCAGCCCTTCACATATTTGTCTCCACCTCATTGTACTTCCTTGTTTGATCATTTCCTCTTGCCTGATTAACCTGCCGCACTCGCATGATTGACCCGCTCCTCTCGCCTGATTGACCCGTCCCTCTCACCTTATTGAACCCGTCAAACTCGCTGATTGACCCACTCACTCAGCTGATTGACCCACCCCACTCAGCTGATTGACACGCCTCACTCAGCTGATTGACCCCGCGCCCTTATTGCCTGATTGATCAGCCTACTCGCCTGATTGACCCGCCCACTCACCTGATTGACCCGCCTCACTCGCCTGATTGGCCCGCTCCACTCGCCTGATTGACCCGCCCCACTCGCCTGATTGACGCCTCACTCGCTGATTGACTGCCTCACTCGCCTGATTGGCCGCTCCACTCGCCTGATTGACCCCCCCACTCGCCTGATTGACCCGCTCACTCGCCTGATTGACCCGCCCCACTCACCTGACTGACCTGCTCACTCGCCTGATTGGCCCGCCCACTCGCCTGATTGACCCGCCCCACTCGCCTGATTGACCCGCCCCACTCGCCTGATTGACCCGCCCCAACTCGCCTGATTGCACCCGCCCCACTGACCTCATTGACCTGGCTCACTCGCCTGATTGGCCCGCCCCACTCGCCTGATTGCCCGCCCCACTCCGCCTGATCTGAAGCCACCCACTCGCCTGATTGACCGCCCACTGACCTCATTGACCTGGCTCACTCGCCTGATTGACTCCCCATTCGCCTGATTGACCCGCTCCATCTCACCTGATTGACTCTCCCACTCACCTTGATTGACTCTCCCCACTCACCTGATTGACCTGCCCCTCTCGCATTATCGATTTGCCCCTCTCTCCTTATTGATCCACCCCTCTCTCCTGATTGACCCACCCCTCTCACCTCATTGATCCACCCCTCTCACCTCATCGATCTGCCCCTTCATTAAATGTATTGGATGCAGTGATATCCCTCAGCAGTGAAATGGGCACAATCTCGCTGTACCCTGTACAATGCATTGTGATAATGTGTAAATTTATATAATAAATTTACAGGCGATATTGAAGATTTTCTTCAAAGTGAATGAAAGGCCTTTGTTGTGCATGTAAGCCCCATGTGCCTGATATGGTATAGCATTTACACAAATAAAATTCCATCAATAACTATTTTCCCAATATTAAACAGTCGCATGTGCCGCCATTCCTCTCATGGCATTTGTTATATTTCTAGCTTACAAGTCATCACAGGAAATTCCAAATAGCTTTGATTTACATCTGCAAAACCCACCTTTCTCCCCTAACAAATTTGAATGCAATGCTATAAGAAGCTTTACAAGACCTGCTCTTATAATCTGCTTTGGAAATCCAAACTTGATTTTGATTTTTACCTTTTCCACCGAAGGTGAAGAAGGTTGATTTCACCCCTTTCTGTCTGTTTGTGTACAGGATATCTCAAAAAAAGTTTCCGGACGGATTCGGATAAAACTTGGTGGACAGGTTGGGTGTGTGACAAGGACGAATTGATTCGATTTTGGTGAAGATCTGGATTCGAGAATTATTTGATTTTTAAAGTGAGGGCCAAAAACGATATATTGAATGATGTTTCAAAAATGTATTGGGCCTGATATGTTCTCGTGGATCAGGCATTGCGTGGCAGAGGTATGCGCTCTACCGAGTGCCCTTCTAGTTTAGTGTAATGTTGCCGTCCCTTCCAATTAACAAAAATAGGACAGATAATTGGAGCCCAGTTGCATTGAAGCTTTATCATTGGCTGTACTTGTCTTTCAATTGGCTGGACAATACTTGTCTTTCATTTGGCTGTATTTGACTCTCAATGGGCTTTACTTGTCTTTCCATTGGCTTTGCTTGTCTCCTGAATTGGCTGTACTCGTCTTTCAGTTGGCTGCGCTCGTCTTTCATTTGGCTGTTTGCCCATCTCTGTATGCTCTTCGGATACATCCAATATTCATAAAGGGTTGTACTGTGCCGTTAATTTTGTATACATACAGCTCTAAATTGTGTGCACTTTGCAAACAAAGCCAGCAGATGTCACATATGGTTATCTGTACTGTACTTCTCTTTCAAGTCCCACTCTGCCCCTTCTTGTGCAAGTACATACTTTAAAATATTGAAACTCTCCAATTTATACCTTTGAACGCTCCAAAATTACCCAAGCTCCCATCTCAGACAACTTCCTGATTAGTACAGCCGTCAATCGAGCCCCCGGAGCTCCCTGGTGACCGGCTTGTGACAAAACTCCCATTCGGTCCGGCTAACTGAATGGAGCAGAAAGAGGCCTTTCTCTTTCCCATTGGTACGCGGTTATACAGAGGGGGGTTGGGGCTGGAGGGGGTTGGTGGGGGGGGGGGGGTAAAAGAGCGGAATGCCAAGGCATGCCAGGAATTCCACAGCGTTACGCGCATTACCCGCTCGTCTGTCGATACCCTCTCTCCATTGATTTATTTATTTACTTACTTTACCATTTCCATTGTCTCTACTTGCATTCTCATTTCTGATTCATTTTTGCAGCAGGGTTAGGGTTTTACTGTCCTTTTGAGGATGTGATGATATAGTTTCCTGTATAATTTTATTGAAAGGTGTTTGTTAATGTCAATAAACGAGGGAGCTTCTTGTTATTTTATAGATTTTATTTTAACTTTTTTACTAATACCTTTAAATAACCAATAATGTATATATATATATATATATGGTTCACCATGCATTCATTCACAAGCAAGACAAAAGTAAAAGTTGACTGCAGTGTAAGTTGTTGTTTCATTATCTACATGCCGGGATTCAGTTTTACATTTGATCTGCTGGTTGCATCATCATTGAGTGGTGCAGCCAAGCCGCTGATGTGGCATTCCTGTAGATTATACTGGCACGCATTGGCCTTGTTTTTACAACAGGTACCACGAGGTCTCGTAACGTTCACAGCAAGCGCAACGCAGCCGGCTTAACATCCCTTCCAAAGCATGGCATCGAGACCTGCCCCACTTTTAAAGCACAAAGACGAATCTTTACAAACACCATTAATACTTTTCTTTTTAGGACATTTCAAAACTTTTTAGAGTTTCTCCTACACTCACTATGCTATGCATGTAAATCCATATAAACTGGCTTTAGGTCACTGTTGATTTACGAAAGCAAGTTTAAATTGAAGACAGTTTTGTTTGACGATGCCGGCTGGATATAAATCGAACGAATTGTTGTATTTATTATGATTCGTTTGTTTTTAATAGTTGTGTGCATGCAGCTTCCTCAATTTTCTTTGGATGGTTAGCATATCTGTCTCAACATTCAGTTAAGAAAATTAGTTCTTCTTCCAATGTTCACTGCCCTGTTTTACATTGGCATTGTCTTTTATTTCCTTGGGTTTAAACTGCAAGCATTTGTGACGTGAATATTATAATTTGATTGATGTGCAAATGATTAACTATAAGCAACCGATATATCCTGATCCTATATACTTGAACACCTCAATGGTATTTTTCTACACCTGTTAAAAAAAAACCTTGATGGTTTTTGTGTTAAAGTGATGCTCTGCTTTTATGGGGCTGCCAGGATAACTTGGAGGTACACACCCTCAACTCTGAGCTGTCTAGCCTGTGTTTGAACCCTGACCCAGCTATAAACTGTCATCTGTGTTTCACAGGCAGGGCGAGGCATCAATGTGTGTGCCGTCCATCGGATGGACGTTAAACCGGGCATCCCATGTGTCGGCATTACTTGGTGGACGTTAAAGATCCCACGCTGTCCTTCGCGAAGAGGAGAGTTATCGTCGACACCATGGACAAATTACAAATTCCTGCTCTGACTGGTTGCTGAGAAGGCAATGCCAAACCACCCAGTATAACCCATACCAAGAAGCTGTTTCAGCAGCACCAATGCTCTGTAAAGAGGATGGTAATCTCGTCATCATCATCATGCTCTATTGCGAACTTGCAGTTTCCCATTTTGAGTGCGGGAGAGAGAGAGAGAGACAGAAGAAAGGGTTAATTCCCCTGGAATTGGTGTATTTTATTACCTCCACCATCAAAGTTGGACAGAGGTTATGTTTTCACCCCTGTTTGTCTGTCTGTTTATGATTTGTAATACCCACTTCCACCAGGTGATCCTACCTGGAGGACAAACAGCAGAATTCAGCTCATTCCGTCCAGCGGTTCAGGAGTGGAGTGAAGTGGAGAGAAGTCAAACAAACACCCACAAACAGAGGCGTATTTTTGGGGGGATATAGAGTCAAGGCTCGTGGAAGAGCTAGAACGCTGAACGGATCAAGATGCAACATGACAAAAGGAATAGTGGAGAGGGGTTGGGGGTGGGCGAAACACCAACAGTAGGGTTGAAGGGCAAAATAGAGGGAGACTTTGACAAACAATGGGTGTGGGGAGGGGTAAGGGAGGACACATGGGGTAGACACAAAAGATGGATACAAAAACAAACTCTCAGGAAGGAAAAACTGGAAATTTGGAAGAGGGTGGGCTTGAGTGTGAGGTGGGGGTGGTTTAACAGGTGTAGAAAAGATCATAGTTTTGGATGGAGGACGATCTGAGATGGCGGTGAACAGCTGTCTTGAAGACAGCCAGTCGCATGGTGTCACAGAAGTCCTTTGCTGAAGTGCCATGGCTGGTGAGAGAGCTACCAACATCCAGCCAAGTTACATGGTGACAATTGAAATCACCAAATATGAGGAAGAAAGAGATGGGATGAGTGGTTAAAAGTTGGTCCATGTTGTTTGAGAGAGATATGTGGAGATGGAGTCATCACTGTTTTAAGGACGGTACAGCACACAGACAAAGAAGAGGTGGGAGCAGAGGGGAAGTCGCAGCCAAAGGTACTTCTGGTGGTTGGAACATGTGCAAGATCAGTACACGAATGGTGAGAAATTGAGTTTTTGATGTACAGGGCAACCCACCGCCGTGGCGGGGTTCAGTCCTATCAAATCGGAGGAGACAATAGCCAGGGAGAGACACGAAGGAGTCAGGGATGTCTTGTGGGGTTAAGAATTATGCTCAACAGATGATTTCTGTCCGGTTTATCGGCAGTAGCCTGGATTGCGAGATCTGCCAGGTTGGAGCAGAGGCCTCAGATGTTTGAGGTCCACACAGTTTGGGACAAAGGCGCAGGCTTTGGGAGGGTGCAGGATGACGGTGAGGGTTTGCGGGGGCACGCCGAGGGGAAATGTTTCAGTGGGTGGGTTGCGGTGGAAGGTTTGAGTATGTGGTGAGCATTGAGGGGGTGGAGTGAGGTCAAAGCATAAAGATTGTGAGGTGAGAAGGGATGCAGAAAAAGGAGAAATGAAGCTTTGAGGAGCTGGGGTGAGTGGGGAAGTAGAAAGAGGAGACATGAAGTGGAGGGATGCTGATTTCTAATTCCTAAATTGGACAAACTGTGATAAAAAAATCATGGGATGGGAAGGAAGAACTTTTGTTGAAGGCATGGAGAAAGATGATGCTGAAGGTGTGGGTGGAGGGTTGGTGGACAAAGCACTTAGCTGGCAGACAGTTCTGGAAAATAATATTTGTGACAAAGAAGTAGAGGAGAAATAGATTGTGAAGAACAAGAACATGTGGATGACTCGAGATGGAGAAATAAGTAAAGTGTAGCATTTTAAAATGATTTTAAAAAATGCTTCCAAAGGAAGAAGCATCTGCAGTGCCTAGAGAAATGATACACCCTCTTTCAAAATTTTCACCTTTTGTTGCATCATAGCCTGGAATTATATTGCATTAAATCAGATTTTCCCCACGTTTATGTACACGTCATAACCCACAAAATCCAAGTGAAAAACAAATTCCACAAATTTCAGAAAATTAATGAAAAATACAAAAACGAGAATATCTTGGTTGGACAAGTGTCCACCCTCCTGGGTTAATACTTGGTGGAAGCATCCATGAGTCACCCCTCGGTAGTTGTTGCAGCCCTGGCGATCACCCTTCCCTTTCCAGAAAGGGACAACAAGGCCCCTCTTCCAGTCAGTTGGGATGATGCCTGTGTTCCAGGCAGAGCACAGAACTGCATGCAATGACACGAATACAGCATTTCCACCAGCCTCGAGAAGTTCAGCATGGATGCCACAGATCCCTGGAGCTTTACCCCATTACAACCGGTTCACTACAGTCTGTGTTTCCACAAACAAAGGTGGACCACAGTTTATTGGAGGGTCAGCAGTCGGGATAGTAACACCCCTGACATCCAACTCAACAGCTGGTGGAGCAGCCTGGTACAGCCGCTCAAAGTAACCAGCCCAGCGGGCCTTCACTTCGGACTCCTCTGTCAAGAGCCTACCACTCTCCGCTCTAACTGCAGGACACCGAGGGATGGGCTTGGAGGAATGCAATGTGTAAATTCCCATATAAGCAGGACGAGAATCACTTGACCACAGGTGATGCTCTACCACCTCACAGATTCCTCGCACATAGGCCTCCTTGTCCACCTATGGTGCACGTACAGTTTTATGCCTCAGCTCCCTGAACAGCTCAGCTCTGCCATGAAGCCTGGCCCTGCGACTCTGGTCAATGGTATCCAGTGTCCCTTGAGAGACCACATTCTTCTTTGCCCTCAGGTAAGCTCCAAGACATCAGGATTCCTCAAAGCACCCATGCCCCCCAAATCCCCACTCAGCCTGTACGCAAACTTCTCAGCTCCCCTCTTATCCTTGAGCTTGCCAACATCCAGCCCAGACTGGGATTGTACCATTCTCCCGGATTTTAGCTGTAACTTCAGAATTGCTACCACAAATCTGTGGTCGGTATTGAGGAACTGAGCACTCCAGTAGACCCTGCAGTTCTGGATCATCCTCTAGTGACCATCAACTAGCACATGGTCAATCTCCTTTCCACACCACCAGCGTTGGAATACCAAGTCCAGTGATGAGCCTGTCGGTGCTGAAACCATGAATCAGTCACCCTAAAGGTCAAGGAACTTAGTGTTATTCTGGTTCACAGTTCCAGAACCATGGGGACTAACACGTGTCTCATAACCATCCCTATCAGTTGCAGTTGATGCATTGAAATCCCCAAAGACCAGAAGAGAATCTCGCCTGGGGCACTGATCAACCACAGACTTGAGCATGGCATAGAATGTGTCCTTCACGGTGAGGTCACTCGCCTCAGTTGGAGCATATACAGAGACCAAGGAAAGGACACACAAGGAGCGATGAATCCTTGCTCTCATAATACGCTCGTTGACCAGTGTTACCCCAATCATCATTGCAGTCAGCTTATTGGACACAGCTGCAGCAACTCCTTGGGCATGGGCATAACGATCAGAGCGACAAGACCAATAGTAGGAGTAACCACCCACCATTATCTCGCCACTATCTGATCTCCGAACCTCAGAGAGTGCTGCAATACCGATGTTCAAACACTTGAGCTCAGATGATAACAGAGACAGGTGATCATCCTCTCTTAGGGATAGGACATTCCAGGCACCCACCCGAAGGGACCGCCTCAGGTTAACCTTAGGAGACTGCCATCTGGTGGACGACACCTCAGTACCACCCCGACACACACGACTGCAATCTGACCTGGGAAGGTTACACACTGTTGTTTTACTCCTATCATCAAAGAGTGGGGATCCCAAAGGCTTTGTCCCAATCCCGTTATCCGGTGTGCTGCCTTGCGGAGGGCAGTTGCACAGGGGATACTCCCACGGAGTGGGTTTTCAATTTTATTTGCATTTTTCTTGTGTTTTGCGGAGTGAAGGGTTTTATGGTGGCCGGAGTGCAAATCAAAACTGTTCAAAGCCCAGCAAGTTGTGTGGGGAGCGTTGATGGACAGCAATCTTCAAGTCATGCCACAGATTTTCGATTGGATTTAGGTTGGGGCTCTGACTGGGTCACTCAAGGACATTTATCTTTTTGTTCCTTAGCCACTCCAGTGTAGCTTTGGCTGTGTGCTTCTGGTCGTTGTCATGCTGAAAGGTGAACTTCCGTCCAAATTTCAGCTTTCTTGTCAAGGGCAGCAGGTTTTCCTCTTGGATTTTTCTGTATTTGGCTCCATCCATTTTCCCTTATATCCTGACAAGTGCCCCAGTCCCTGCTGATGAGAAACATCCCCATAACGTGATACTGCCACCACCATGCTTCACATGCCTGGTATTGGCTTAATGGTTCGGGTGGTGGGCTTGGGATCCCAGGGTCCTGAGTTCAAATCCCACTCAGCTGTTGAATTAATACCACGTGGGGTTAACTCGGCCTGTCATCCTTCCAAGGTTGGCAAAATGATTGCCAGCATGCTGGTATCCTGTATCAGAGTGGCGACCCATCCAGGATTGTGCCCAGTAGCCAAGGAGACTACTTAGGCAGCACCAACGCTCTGCACGTATGGTCCAATGGATGGATGGTTTCGTCAGAACACAAAAACTTTTGCCACATGGCTTCAGAATCTCTGTAGTGTTTTTTTTGGCAAACCTCAAACGGGACTCAAGGTGGGCTTTTTTGAGTAATGGTTTCCTTGCCACCCGACCGTACAGGCCAGACTTGTGAAGTGCTTGGAATATTGTTATCACATGTACACACTAACCAGTCTTTGCCAAAAAGGCTTGTAGCTCTTTTAAAGTTGCTATTGGCCTCTTGTTGGCCTCTCTGATCGGTTCCTCTTTGATTGGTCATCCAGTTTAGAGGGATGGCCTGATCTATGCAGGGTCTTGGTGGTACCATCCACCTTCCACTTCTTAATGATTGTCTTGACTGTGCTCCAAGAGATATTGCAGACCTTTGAATATTTTTTATACCCATCCCCTTATCTGTACCTTTTCACAACTTTATCCCAGAGGTCTTTTGAAAGCTCCTTGGTACTCATGGTTGAGTTTTTGCTGTGAAATGCACTAGCCAGCAGAGGAAATCTATAGGAACAGCTCATTTTATTTTGAAATAATTAGAATCATTGCAATTTAACACAGGTGGAGGCCAATTAACTTCGCATGTGATTTTAAATGTGATATGGTTACACCTGAGCTCATTAACTCTGACACTGAAGGTGAAGGAGGTTATGTTTTCACCCCTTTCTGTCTGTCTGTTTGTTTGTTTGTGTGCAGGATATCTCCAAAAGTTGTGGACGGATCCGGATCAAATTTTATGGACAGGTTCGGTGTGTGACAAGGATTAGGGTTTAGTGAAGATCCGGATCTGGCTATTGAAATTTTTAATGTGTTTCTTCACCATTGAGAGATGAGGCCAAAAACGAGGATAAGCTTGATATCTCAAAAAGTTGCGGACGGATTCGGATGAAACTTGGTGGACAGGTTGGGTGTGTGGCCAGGAAGAATTGATTCGATTTTGGTGAAGATCCGATTCCGGATCTGGATACAAGAATTATTTAATTTTTAAAGTGATTCTTCACCTTTGAGAGACAGGGCCAAAAATGATATAATAATGTATAGGATGATATTTCAAAAATGTATTTGGCCCGATATGTTCTCGTGGATCAGGTATCATGTGGCAGAGGTATGCACTCTACCGAGTGCCCTTCTAGTTTACAATTGCTATTATAAGGAGGGTGGACACTTATCCAACCAAGATATTCTAGTTTTGTATTTTTAGTTAATTTTCTGAGATTTGTAGAATTCGTTTTTCATTTCGAAGTTGTGGATTACAATGCGTAAATAAAGGTGGAAAAAGTCTGATTTAATTCAATCTAATTCCAGTCTATGAGGCAACAAAAGGTGAAAATTTCGAAAGGCACTGTATATGCAAAGAAGTATATCCATACACATGTATGTATTAATAAATATATTTATATTTTTATATACGTATTTATATATATATTGCAGGTCCTGCCCACGTGCCCATGGTATCTACTAATGGCTCCATTCCACCAATACACGTACCACCAGGATACATCTCTCAGGTATTTCCCCCACCTTTTTCCCTCCACTTTGAGTACACTCTTTCTCACACTCTGTTTTCGCACTCTTGCATACACTGTTTCTCTCTCTCTCTCTCTCTCTCTCTCTCTCTCATCTCCTCTCCCGTCTCTCTCTAACTCTCTCTCACTCTTAAACTCTCCTCTCTCTCTCCCTCTCTCTAAACTCTCTCTCTCTCTAAACTCTCTCCCCCCCCCCTCTCCTCTCTCTCCCTCTCTCTCCCCCCGTCTCTCTACTCTCTCTCACTCTCTAAAACTCTCTCTCTCTCTCCCTCCTCTAAAACCTTCTCCCTCTCTAAAACTCTCTCTCCCCCCCCCCCTCTCTCTCTCTCTCTCCCTCTCTCTCCTCAAACCTCTCTCCCCCCCCCCCCTCTCTCTCTCTCTCTCCTCTCTAAAAACTCTCTCTCCCCTCCTCTCTCTCTCTCTCTCTCCCCCCGTCTCTCTCTAACTCTCTCTCACTCTCTCTCACTCTCTAAACTCTCTCTCTCCTCTCCTCTCTCTAAAACTCTCTCTCCCCCCCCTCTCTCTCTTCTCTCTCTCTAAAACTCTCTCTCCCTCTCTAAAACTCTCTCTCCCTCTCTCTCTCTCCTCTCTCTAAATCTCTCTCCTCTCTCTCTCACTTCTCTCCCTCTCTAAAACTCTCTCTCTCTCTCTCTCCTCTAAAACTCTCTCTCCCTCTCTCTCTCTCTCCCTCTCTCTAAATTCTCTCTCCCTCTTCTCTCTCACTCTCCTCTCCTCTCTAAAACTCTCTCTCTCTCTCTCTCTCTCTCCTCTCTCTCTCTCTCTCTCTTCCCCCCTCTCTAAAACTCTCTCTCCCTCTCTAAAACTCACACACCTTCTCTCTCTCTCTCTCTCTCTAAAACCGCATTCACACACCCACTCTCTCACATTCTGCCCATGTAGTCCCAGAAACATGTAAAATACAAGCTCATACACCATTTCCCACTTGACCGAAATGTTTCCATAGCAAAAGTATTTTCATTTTATTTTTGTGTACAAAGAGACAGTTGGCCTTGAATGTGAAGATATTCCTAATACACCTCCAGGCAAAAATGCTGCAGTTACAACTATAGTATATGAGATTAGTACTCTCGTATACTACAATTGGTAGCAGGTCCTACTACAGTAGTCTGCAGAGAATTACTGCAGGAAAGGCATGCTATTTTTGCCTGGGCTGGTAATAATCCAAATCTTGTCATGGCTCGCAGCACTGAAATTCTTGATGACGAGTAAGTAGAAATCAATTTTTTTAGCCTGGTAAAGTGTACTCCATTTGAGAAATTGCAGCAAGTCGAGGTAGGGACTTTTATGTAAGGCAGAAAATGTTGAATAATATTGGCACTGTTAATAACACCCAGAAGTGGTTGAGGGAGAAATCTGAAACACTTCAAAAGGGATGTTCATTATCTTTGGGTGTGTTCTTTTTATTGCAAATGGCAGTCACATCTCTTGCCATTGACCTAGTAAATACATGTATATATGTTATCTCGAGAACAGCAAGATACTAATGAGTGTGAACTGTTATTTTTGGAGGTGGACCTGTTCAAACTGCTGCTGAAAGAGGACCAGATTGGACTGCAAATAGTGGGATGAGTCAAGCTGGAGATGTGTATGTCTTACAGATGAATCGAAGTTCGAATTGTTTGGCTACATTCAATGACAGTTTGTTCGACGGCAGAAAGATTGGTATTATAGTCAATGTACCACATCGATGTGAAGTGTGGTGGTGGATCAATACAAGTTTGGGAGTGAGTCTCAGCCAACAATGTTGGTGATCTACACACAGTTGACCACACGCTGACTAGTACATGCAGATTATGATCCATCATGCAATTCGCTCTTTAACACGACTCGCTGAATGGAGGTTCGTCATCCAGCAAGACCGATCCCGAGAATACGTACGACACATGTGGCGAAACAAAATCGTGATGTTAAAGAGGGCGGAGGAACACTCACAACCATGGCTTGATCAGCTCAAAGTCCGGATGTGAACATTATTGTGGTTCTTTGAGTTTATATTGAAACCGAGAAGGTCAAATGGTAACCTGACCATGTTGACTGAAATATGGGTAGTACGGTTGATTTGGAACATTATTGCACACTTCAATCAACTGTGTGCCACTATGAAAACAAGCTGTAAAGCAAAGAAAGCACGTACGAGATACTAGGCAATTGTACAATTTACGAGCTTGAGAAAATGATCTGTGATAATCTGTTGGATGAAGAACACATTCACAGTCCCGGTGCAATTATTAATTGTCTTCGATTTGTACATCTTTATCACTTTGTGTGTTTCCAATACCTGATCTCTCTTGTTAGCACCATGAATCATTTTGTGCCATTCTTCTACCCATCATACCATGTACATCCCAGCAGTTGCAGGCTTATGAATCTTTGGAAAGTTGGTTAAAAAATATATACCTGTGTTTTGACTTTACCTGAATGCGGATATCAATTATTTGTCTTTTCCGTTAACCACAGATCATCGAAGACAATGGTTTGTGGAAAGTTGTGGTTACACCACACTCTCCAGACTTCCACCCGCACCATCACTCATTGCATCCAGGCCCACCGCCTCTCCCGCCATACATGCCGCATCATCCTCCACCTCTGATGACTCCGCACCCGCACCCGATGTACCCCGCACCAGTACCACCGGGTACACCGGGAGACCTTCAGTCATTCATGGCCCACGCCCCTCCACCACCCCACACCATTTATGAACATGGTGGGTCGGGAGTATATCAACATATCTTTTTCATCCAACTTTTTGTATTTCTTCTCCCAAACCTCCCACCTCTTCCTTTTGCTTCTTCCTCCTTCTCGATGCTATTTTCACAAACAGCTGTATTTTGGTTTAGTCTGTTCATACCAGAAGGTTCCATGTTTCTGAAGACGTTTCAATGAATGTCATAACTGTCCATTTTGTGTCGAACCTTGTATTATTTTGTTGCATCCAGTTCATAATTTTAATTGACGAGAAACACCCGCTCCCTTCGGGAGCATTGGCAAGTCGTCTTCCCCCACCCCCTCCAACTGCGATTTTCTTTTTTCTTGCCCATGAACTGACCCCGGGTACTACAAACACGTCTGCAAAATTTAGTGGACATCAAGCCAGCCCTGTTTTTATGCCTTCACTGACGAAGTCTCGGGAGGTGTGATGTTTTTGGGTTGTCCTTCCATACGTATGTACGTACGTACATCCGTCCATGCTAATTTTGTTTTCTCTGTGACCGCTTATCCGATTGACACAAAATTTTCACCATAGGTGCAACTCATGTAGAATGTTTTAATGATAATTGTGACGACATAGGTCATGTGGTGTGGCAGCCATGTTGGAAAAAAGGAAAAACGTTGGACCTCTATTTCTCCGAAACCGCTCCGTGGAAAAAATTGAAGCTTGGCACATGTCAAGTACTCCCCATGGGAAATGTGTTTTTCTTTTTGATGATGTCATAGGTGGCTTCATTATGATGTCATAATTGCATACGTGGAACACTTTATCCGATCAGTATGAAAATTTTTGAGGGTCGTCTAGGGCTAAATTGTA
>CM068966.1:53866747-53884289 GCA_035128595.1 Eptatretus atami
GAAATCTTCAAGGAGAAAATGTGTAGAGTGCTGAGTATGCACATTCCAATGAGGTGTAAAACGAGAAGCAGAAAGAGGCCAGGGAGGTTGAGGTATGAGATAAGGAATGCTATTAAGGAGAAGCAGAAGGTATTTATCAATACTAGTGTGTGTGTGTGTGTGTGTGTGTGTCAGTGTGTCAGTGTGTCTCCTCCTGAACTCCAAAACCATGAAACCGAACACCCTGAAACGTTGTTTGCATACTAAGAAAACTCCAAGGAAGTGCATGACTGAAAATTGGGTGTTTGGGTTCATTATAACACCCCTTTTGAAGATAATTAATGGCCTTGTTTAATTATAGCCTTTATCAGACGCCATCCTCGGCCACTTCGCTCTCTGGGGTCTTAAGGCATATCCTGGGTTACCTCGCTGGGGTGTGAACTCTGAAGCCGCCATGTGTTTTTGACCTGCTTAACCGTGCCTTGATTTGGAACAGGCTGCAACAATTTCTTAACGATAAAGTTTATTATTTTTTTTTCCACTTTCCTCACTCATATTATCGAATGACTGTTCATCATAGCTACTAATTGCTGTATACATCGCTTTTGTAAGTGCTATAGTTTTCAAATTAGGAGCTTTGAGTGATTTCATACATTGTATGATGCAATTTTCCACGATCTACTCTTTCGGACTAATTCAAATATATCATCAAAGTATTATTTCGGCTTTGAGGATCGGATATCATCCGGACTAAAGAAATGTCAAATTCTGTCATGAAATCTGATAATTTAAAAAATAACGAGTCTTAAAACGAAGCCTACATACCTCTTTACTTTAAGCAAGCAAAGCTATGGTCCCTCCTTCTCCATATATAGACGAAAAAATGTGAAATTTCCAAAGCATTAAACTTATCTTTTTCTACTGTTTTGACAATTATATTGAGTGAACAAGAGATTTAGGAACGTGCCAAAATTAACCAGGTTCATTGAGCTATATGAATTAATCTATTCACTGCTTGACTTTGTGCCCTGTCCCCCCCAGAGGGACTGCTTATCCACAGCATCTGCCAGATCTGTGTCTATATTTTCGGAGGTTTTGAGAAGTGCTCTTTCCTTTTTTTGGATACATTGTCGAGGCTCGGATGAGAGCTAATACACAACTCACAACAAAGGGGGGAGGGGGCAGGAGACAAGAGGGGCGGGAGAGGGAAGGACAAAACAGCGGGGAACAGAGACATTAGGAGATCTGTGGAAGGGAGAGGTATGGGACGGGGAACACGGGGTATACAAGATGGACACCACAGGGACTTTCAGGAACTTACATGATGGGGAACTTTTGGGAAGGAAGGCATTTGACGGTGGTGGGTTTGGGGTGGATTAACGGGGACAGAAAAGATTGTGGTTTTGGAGGGGAAGTAAGAGATGGTGGTGAACAGCTGTTTTGAAGACCTGGAGGGAAGAATTGGATTGAAGAGAGTGGGAGAGTTATTCCAAAGGTGGGAAAAGAGGAATAAAAGAGTTAAGG
Source organism: Eptatretus atami (assembly GCA_035128595.1). NCBI lineage: Eukaryota > Metazoa > Chordata > Myxini > Myxiniformes > Myxinidae > Eptatretus > Eptatretus atami. Next base: position 53,868,251 of record CM068966.1, read on the forward strand.
TGAGCAGTGATTGTGATTTTGGTAGTTTTACCAGAAGGGGGTTGCTGGCGGCACTTGAGCGCCCTGTGGAAATATGGGGGGGGGGGACACATTGCAGACAGAAGCGGGGGGGCGAGGGGGGCGAGACCGGAACGGAGATGGTAGAAGACAGAAAGACCACCGGACCTTGCCTGCGGTGAGAGAGTGAGAGGCCCAAAGACTCAGCCTCACCGCGGGAGATACCAATGATTGTAAATGCCTTGGTTTCCACAGCGTGAAGCCAAGAAAGGTGAGAGACGGGAGCACCAGCCCAGAGGGGAGAGCAGTACTCCATCAGGCTTCAGACGAAAGCGAGAGAGTTTGGTGAGCAGGGCAGGGTGCCAGACCGTATAAAAAGCACGCCATATGTCTAGCGAGATGGCTCTGATTTCATGTCTGGCATTGAGGACCTCCATCTAATGTTGGAAAAGCAGGAGCAGCAAGTCCAGGGTAGAGTGACCTGGTCTGAAACCAAATTGATAATCGGAAATCAGGCCATTGGAGAAGAGGAAGGATTTAATGTCGGAAGCGATGATGGATTCCATAACCTTGCTGATTATTGGGAGAAGGCTGATTGGTCTGTTGTTGCAAGGATCTGTTTTTGCACCTTTTTATGCAGAGCGGTAATGTTAGCTGATTTCCAAGCAGAAGGCAGATGACCTTGAGCGAATGAGAGGGTGATTAGAACAGAGAGAGGGTGAGCAAGAGTAGCAGAGCAGGTTTTTGGGATACGTGGGCTGATGCCGTCTGGACCGGTTGCAGAATCAGTCGAGGTTTGACAGCAAGCTATCCACCTTGTCAGGAGAAAAAGACACAGAATCCAGGAACTGCTGGGTGCGACTGGGTAAGGTGGGTGTAGAAAGCGATTGGTTTGGGACACAATATTTAGAAGCAATCACCGAGTTTAGGCATTCAGCCTTTTCACGTGCGGTGTCAGCAGTGCGGCCATTTGAGGTAAGGGAGGGGATGGAGGGGGAACATACACCAGAAACAGATTTGATAAGATGCAACCAGGATTTGGAGGAGGGAGACAGGTTTGAAAGTTCATATTTGAGATTAGGTGTGTTCATAACAAGAGCGAGAATTGCTTTGCAATACATGTCCCCTCCTGGTCCCAATGAATGTTCGTTTATTTGGGCGATGTATAATGGCATGTTCGGTGCCAAAAATATTAAAAATAACCCGATGTACATATTTGAAGAAAAAACATGTACGGCTTATGTGTGTAAATATAATACATAATGGTTAGATACCTGGGATCATTCAAATTGCACTGGGCCATGGACTAACATTCAGGCATGAGGCCTGCTGATCTGTGCTGCTTCATAAACTAATGTACATACATGAAGCAAAAACATTGGTACGGCTTATGTGCATATATAATGCTGCTTGGATGGCTGCTTCTCTCAGTCTCTGCCGACTTTCTCAAAGTTAAGTTTCCGATCATTACATGTCACGTTTTAAGTGTTTATTTTCTTACCTACATGTTTACTGTGTGTTTCTCGTTCGGTTTTGTTAAAAAAAAATTGTGCTATTTTGTGAGTTTTCATCGACTTGTCTTACCGGGTTTTCTTGAGGCCTACCCATCCTTCCCGTCTTTTCTTCCCTCTCTCCTCTCCTCTCCCCCTAGCCTTCCCTTTCCCTCTCTTATCTTTCCCCCTATCCCTCCTCTTTCCCCTCCCTAGATACTGTATTCTTTTCACTCTCCCTTCTCTCCTTCTCCTTCTCTTCCTCCCGTCTCTCTCACCTTCTCCATTCTTTTTATCTAGCCTTCCTCCTTCTACTCTTTCCTTCCTAGTGGTCATTTGCGTGGAGATTTCATATGACGAAGTCGATGCATCTCTTTCTATTCCTCTATTCCTCTCTTCTCTTCTTCCAGTTCTTCTTCCTCCCCCCTCTTCTCTTTTTTTCTTCTCTCCTCCTCCTCTTTCTCTTCCTCCCCTCCCTCTTAGAGATCCTTTACTCTTCATTTCCTTTTTTTCTTAGTGATGCATGGCGAGCTTCTCTACTCTACTCTAGTTGAGATGATATTCGAGCCGGTCTCTATCTCTATCTTCTCCTTTCTCCTTCCCTTCTTCTCTCCCCTTCCTTCTCCTCCTTCTCTCTTACTCTCTTCTTCTCCTTAACATTTCCTTTCCTTTTCTTTCTTCCTTCTCCTCCTCCTCCTTCTTTTCCACTTCATCTCCCTCCCTCTCCTTCTTTTTTCTCCTTCCTTTTTCTTCCCCCTTTTCTATCTCTTCTTTCTCCTTTTCCCTCCCTCTCCTTTCTCTCCCTTACTTTTCTTCTCCCCTAGTATAGCAGGATCTCGACAGTCTTTTCTAGATGTCATGCTTCCAGTGTCTCCGGATCAACCACCTCCCCTCTACATCTCCTCCCTTCTCCTTCTCCCTTCTCTCCTCCTTTAAGATCTTTCTTTCTCTCTCCTCCGTCCTCCTTCTCTCCTTCCTCTTCTAGCAGAGAGTTTTAGCCTGACTAGATATTGTGCCTCTTAGTGTACGATCGATTTTATTTGTATTCTCTCCCTATTACTCAATTCTTTTTCCCCCACTTTTCCACCCCTCCCATCTATCCCTCTCAATTACATCCTCTTTTCTTGTCTTAAATTAAAAAAAAACTTACAAAAACAACAACAACCCTTTCTCCCTCCATACCCACGAGTACCAATCCTTCTTCTCCTTCCTCCTCCTCTCAGCACACCATCCTCATTCTATTTGAGCTGTCCCACTCTCACCATTACCTTCACGATTTCTTCCTACAACCTTCCATTCCCGAATCTTACCTAATGTTCAAAATCCATCAAAAAAATAATAATTTTCTTTGTGTCCTTTCTAAATTAACTCTCGAACACGTGTCTCTCTTCCGAAACCTCTCGAAACCACGTGTCTCTCTCTTCCCGAAACCTCCGAAACCACGTGTCTCCCAAAACCACGAAACCATGCACTGCCCTCACTCCCCCACACCCCCAGGAATACCTCTGGCTACGGCTTCCCCTCCACTCCCACCTCATGTTTATATGTGTGCGTACCGTCCACCAAACAGTGATGACTCATTTACACTACACTACCGAAAATATGGACCAACTTCTATCCTCTCATCCAAACTTTTCCTGGTACATTTCATCCATCCATCGGCTTCACTCTGCATTTACTGATCCAAATTCACCATACACCTCCACGATTTAATGTCAACCTTTCCTTTTTCGAATCTTACGCAATCCTTATGAAAAAAAATTAATAATAAATAAAAACAAATTCACTTTTAACTACACCTCCAGTAACCACGTTACTTCTGCTGGATCTGCTTCCACCCTCTGTGTTTGCCGATCCAAATTCACGTTGACCTCACAAATTTTTTTCAACCTTTCCTTTACCTATCTTATGCAATCTTATCAAAATAAAAATAATAAATAATTAAAAAAAATTGATCTCTGTAATGCTTCATCTTCCTCTTTCACACGTGTGGTTCTCATTAATTATCATAATTCACAACTCTTTTTCTATTTCAACAGACTGCTCTCAATTCGACCTTTCCTTCATCCCTTGTCTGAAAAGTCCAACTGTTGCAACGTTTCTTCTCTCCATCTCTTGAAATTCATCTTTATTGCATCCCTCAAGAAATGTCTTGTCGTCACCATCTCTGAACTAAAAATGAAAAAAAAAAACCCAGTTTGCAATGCATGTTCACTTTCCTTCAATCATCCTTTTTTCCAACTTCAGTGCCAATTCACCCCTCTCAAAGCAACCATCACACTCTTCTCCCTCCAGCTTCCCTCTCACCTTTCTCAAAAACTTCCCACTCACCCTTCTCCTCCATTCATCCCCCCTCAAAGTTTCCCCCCTCACATCCACAAAGTTGCTTCCTTCCCCTGCCCTCTCTCCTCCATCTCATCACTCAACCTCCTCAATCCTCAACTGTCTTCTGCCCCTCTCTTATTACTCCCCCCCCTGTACCTCAACTGAGCACCACAGAGCTTTTCTCCTCATTCGGCTCCCTCCTTTCACTCTTCTGCAATCCCCCACATTCTTTCAACAACTCTACTTACCTCCCACCCTCCTCCCTTGTCCTACCCTCCCCCTCCTCCTCCCCTCGCACCCGAAGCCTCCTCCTTCCCTTTTCATTAACAGTGTGGACCTCAAACATCTGGGGCCTTCGCTTCACAGTTCTGTGCTCTGCTTGGAACACAGGCATCATCCCAACTGACTGGAAGAGGGGCCTTGTTGTCCCTCTCTGGAAAGGAAAAGGTGATCGCCAAGACTGCAACAACTACCGAGGGGTGACGCTGCTCTCAGTGCTGGGCAAGGTCTTTGCTCGGATAATGCTTGATAGGGTTTGCCCACATCTGCTTGAGCACCAGAGTCCAGAGCAGTCAAGCTTTACACCAAAGAGGTCAACGATTGACCGTATCCTTGCTCTTCGGGTCCTCACCGAACGCAGACGAGAGTTTCGGCAGGGCTGCTTGCAGCTTATGTTGATCTCTGTAAAGCGTTTGATTCAATGAATCGGGATGCCCTCTGGAGGGTTCTTGGTCTTTATGGGGTGCCACCAAAAACTGATCGATCTGATGTCTGAACTCTACTCTGGTACTGAGAGTGCTGTGAGATGTGGTGGTACCATCTCTTACTTATTTCAGTTGTTACTGGAGTTTGTCAGGGTGTGTACTGGCCCCCACACTTTTCGCACTTGTATGGACTGGATTCTAGGGAAGATGTCGGAGAGATCAAGCTGCGGTGCATCGTTTGGGAATGTCAAGATCTCTGACCTTGATTTCGCAGATGATGCATCATCTTTGCGGAGAGTTTAGATATCCTTTTGTAGGCCCTCGAGGTGCTGAATGAGGAGTCAGAGCCGCTGGGATTACGAGTTTCCTGGGTCAAAACTAAGATCTAGGCTTTCAATGACATCTTTGATGCCGCTGTCCTGTCTGTGCCTGTTTGTGGTGAGCATGTTGAGGTCGTGGAGAGATTCACTTACCTTGGCAGTGATATTCATGTATCTGCTGGCTGTGAGTCAGAGGTCAATAGACGTCTGGGTCGGGCCTGGGGAGTCATGGATTCACTGGATCATGGGTGTGGCGCTGTCGGTACCTGTGCGGAGGACGGAAGTCCGAGTCTTCAGGTCCTTGGTGCTTTCAGTCTTGCTCTATTATGTGGACTTGGACTCGACAAGGTGTGAGACGGAGACTTAATTCCTTTGGTACCACGTCTCTCTCGGAGAATCCTTGGCTATCGCTATTCGGACTTTTGGTCCAACGAGCGGTTGCTGAAGAGACTCAAATGAGATTTGTTACTTGCATAGTCCGTGAGCTCAGCTGCGGCTGTATGGACATGTGGCTCGTTTTCCTGACGCTGATCCTGCTCACCAGATTCTCTCAGCGAGGGAGTCTCGTGAGTGGAGGAGGCGCAATGGCCGACCACGTTTCTCGTGTTTGCAGCAGGTTTATCGGCATCTCAAGGAGAAAACAGACAGACGGCGGGATAGAATGATCTATGGAAATGACAAAGAAACATAACGATAGAGAAAATAAGGATGCGGTAGAACGAGACGGGAGAATCGACGTAGAAGGTGAAAGATAAAAAAGGACGGAACAGGAGAAGAATCAAAATATAAACGATGGGGAGGGAAAAATGAAAAATAACGATATGGGAGAAAGGGGAAAAGATGACGGGGAACGATGAAAAAAAAGGAACGAAAAAACAAATATAAATTAGAATTGGAACTAGAAGAAAATAACGGAGGAGAATGGAACAGGAAAAAATAGGAATGAAGAGAAATGGGAATGGGCCAGGCAATCTGCCTGGGGGATTGCCAGACGGAGCCCCGGAGTACCGTCGGAAGCTGGGACGCACGATGCGCTGCTCTGGGCATGCTCCCATTTACCTGACCTGCCTGAGTCAGGCCCAGCTGTCCAGCAAATTGAGTGTAAATAAAAAACAGTGGGGTGGTGTCAGGGCAGCGAACACTGATCCATGTATTATATGTTGATATTTGCTAAGTTCTAAAAAGGGCTAACTCTGTGAAAACATTGACAGAAATGCCCTGAAACTCGAACTTTTTCTCGTTAAATTTCATAATAAAGCCCATGTACCAAGTTTTCATTTGATAGTGAAGGTATTGGAAAATAGTCCGGAAAAAAAAACACAGGTGGGATGGACAGATGGACGGACGGATGCACAGACAGAGAGCAAACCTATAGTCCCCTCCTTTGAAACCGGTTGGGGACTAATAACCAATTGCTTTAGAAACATCTAGTATAAAGGAAAGTGCAATTGCTCGTACGCTGCCGAGGTTAACAGCTAAAACCTACTGCACCGCCTTTCTGGCCGAGTACTTCTTGACGTCATACGTTCCAGGCATACCCGAGTGTATCAAAGCGTCAGTGAAATTTATTTTTTCACATTAAAAAGGTAGACCTGCTGCTTGAGTATTCTGGATTGTTCAGTGCTGTTTGTGCGGAATAAACTGCCTTTCATCAGACAAGGCAGAGAAACTCATCTTTTTCAACACTAATCTGAGCTTTGTGGACTTTAAATATTAAAACTCTTAAATGTGGCATTTTCCTTGTTTTGAACTATGCGAGCGTGGGTGACAGGGTCATGGTTGGTCTCCCGCTGAGCTTGTTAAATCAATGGGCGAGTGCGCTGATGCCACCGTTTGTAACACCGAGTCAACGGCCAATAGATTTACTGAATGTATGAACGATTGTTCGGAATGGAATCCCTTTGTAACCCGGGGACTACCTGTACTGTATTTTCTACAAAACTTGCTTTTCACACGACCAGACAAGTATGTAAAATGCTTCATTTTATATCCCTCAATAGCTTATCGAATGAGCACACTGTAACTCATCATTCGTTTAAAAATGACAGGATGCTGTGCCGTTCGATGCACCAATCGATTAGAGAAGGGACTTAAAAATGTATCGATTCACAGCCACTCAACAACGTCAATCGTGGGCACGGCACCAATATGGCTTATTTTCCAACCTCGAACAACCCTCTGAGGATTTGTGGGCTGCTCCAAATCAACTTCTTATTCAGTCTCTGGCAGTGTCATGAAGAAGGAAAGAGCACCAAGCATTGATGAGGTGTGTACAGACATGATAATTGCAGCAGAAGTCAGAGTCAGTTGGACGAAGAGGCTGTTGAATGTATGTATGAGAGAGGGTTCAATTCCGGGAGGTACGAGGGAGAGGTTAATTGTGTCGATATGGAAGGGGAAGGGCGATGTTTAAGATATGGAGAAGTACAGGGGCATTCCACTCCTAAGTCATGTCACGAAAGTGCTGCAGAGGATTCTGAACAGGAGGATAAGGAAGAATGGGGAGATGGAGATCGGAGAAGAGCAGCGAGGGTTTAGAAAGAGTAGAGGGGTGATGGATGGGATGTTCGTGCTGAAACAGCTGTTGGAGAAGAGGTTGGAGGTGCAAGGTAAGATGGCATTGGGATTTGTGGACCTGGAGAAGGCCGACGACACTATCCCGATCGAGATGGTGATGGTGACTGATATGGATGGGAATGCTGGAAGCAGAAGTCAGGTTGGTGGAAGGGATGTGCAAGGGAATGAAGGGAAGAGTTTTGATTGGTACTGGGATGTCTGAGGAGTTCCGTGTGAGATGTTGAGGCGGGAAGCGTCTAGTCAATCATGTCCACATGGTGATTGGAGCTGGGTAGAGAATGAAGTTTGAGGAGTATATGGGAAGATGTTGTATGCGGATGATCTGGCTGTGTGGAGAGTGGGCGGAGATGAGGAATGAGGAGGAGAAGGACAATGTGTGTTGGTGTGTGTGTGTGTGTGTGTGTGTGTGTGTGTGTGTGTGTGCGGTGTGGTGCGTGCGTGCGTGCGTGCGTGCGTGCGTGCGTGCTGCGTAAAGAGGGAGAAGCAAAACTTTACTGTTGTGTATTTTGTAAATAGGTGAACACCTAGTTTAACTTGCATTCAGGTGGAGTTATTTGCTCATGGTGTGATGTTAAAACAAAATGCTATTCTGGGGGGAAGAAGAAGGGATGAATTTGTTTTTAAATTTTCACAGCTACTGGCAGGACGTGAGCTTCAACCTTCCCCCAAAAACAGCTTTCTTCAAGATGAAACATCCCCTGCTGGCTTTGCACCAGAAAGTCAAATAAAATACAATATTGTCTTGTTTTCAGCAGTATGTTTTTTTGGTATGCAAAGTCGAAGCTCGTGGAAGAGCTAGAATACCAAATGGGCAGAAACATAACAGAACAAAGAAAAATGTTGTTAAAGGGGAGGGGGGGCGGGGGGAATGGGAAATCATAAAGTAATGGTTTCAGGATATTGTTGACTAACCAATTGTTAGGGTTAGGGTTAGGGAACTAACCAATTGCTAACAAAAAAACAAAAAAATCATTAACTAATAGCAGCAACCAACATTTTGGTCTCTCACAAAGACAAGGACCAGATCCATACTTTTTGACAAGACAAAAAAAAGTTGATTTCTGCTGCTTTTTTGCAATTTGTGACCCTTCCCAACTACAGCCATTTATTTGATATCTCCAGAATTTTATGACTTTCATAATTTATTTCCTTATATACGGCCCTTAGTTGTACCATGGTGTATGCTGGTAACAAAAGGTGTGATCAACTTTATAGATAACTTGTCATTATGCTCACTAGCCTTGCATTGCTTTTAGGCATTGTGCCCGCAACGTTGGGCCCATAGGCACTTAGTTTCTTTTTAGGGGTGAGGGGGGGTTGAGGGAAGAAGATGGAAGAAGCCTTTCATGCCCCAACTGGTTTTGATTTCTGTACATTCCAAGTGGTTTGTTCTCTGTGCAATGGTCTGCACATTTAATTTTTCATTCCTGCTTGGACATTTAAAAGCAATGATTTTTGATCCTCACATGTGGTGCCATAACTATCCATATGTTTTGATAATTAAAACCAAAACCACCCTTGATAATTAAGTGTTCTGTTACCATGAAGCAGAATCTGTGTGATTTCAGCATTGTGCGTAAGATCGGAGAACTTTCTAATTTCTCTTTAATGGTACGATGTGATCCTATTTGTAGCTTGTACCCAAGCTGTCAAACATCCAAGCTCGCTCGGCAGTGCTTTCGTGGAGCCCACCTTCGCAGCCCCTCCACGGCCTCCACAGCAGTGGATCCATGGTTGTCCCAATCTGCCATTATGAAGTGTCTCTTTGTGATGTTGGACGAGACAGCCGGTGGCACCTTGTGTACAGGTAGGCATAGATTCATTGCCACAATGTGAGGAAGCTGAGGTCACACGTAGTCATAAAAACCATACCCCAAGATATATATATTCGTCGTGGGTTTGGCCGTCCTGCTTTACACGATTGTCTTGTGGGATTTATTGCAGTGGAGATGAATTAGAAGTGCGGTTATCAGATTTGCGGCCTGCTTCGGACTACCATGCAAGGTAAACTTCACAAAGCCACCTGTGCTTACTTCATGGATCTTAGAAAATATACTGTAGTACGACTTAAGATATAATGCAACTATTTAGGTCATGCTCAATATGTTCTTCTCTTCACCTTCTCTTCCCTCTTCTTTGGCAGAGTACAAGCAATATGCGATACCTGGAGAGATCTAACCTCCGACCCCGTGGCCTTTACAACCAGTGGATGTGTCCCGGACATGCCCGGCCCACCATCGCTCTTGCAAAGGACCCGCACATCTCTCTTCTTACAATGGAAGGTTGTGCCCACTTACCAAGACCGAAATTATTTTAAGTTTTTGAAAAGGCGAGGAGATCTGTACAAGTCACCGCCATCAACAGTCAGATTGAGGACCAGGCATGACATGTGCGTGCCAGGCACTCGGAGAAGGAGGAGTTTAGTGTGGTTGAGAGTGCGGATCAGGAATTTGGAATATGAAACAACCATCTGTGTACGTTTCCTTTATCATATGGAAGGGGTTTTTGTGCATTACTGTGCATGTCATCATTCCTGTTTCCTCCTCCTCACCATTGTGTGACCAGGCCCCAGCTGATAACGGATCCCGTATCTCTGCCTACCTGCTGCAGTGGGACGAGGTTAGTTCCATCTCCATATGATATTTTTGTGACACAGCAACTAATGGTGACTATACAACTAATTGTGCAAAAAGCACCCCAGCCGAGCACCTGGAGAGTCACACATACAGTGTATGATTATATGACATTGCCAATTTTGATGGAAACATCTTGTTCTGAAATCTACGAAGTGGAACATGTGAGCCAGCTGAGTGAATATGCTACGCCTTTGAAAAAAACAGGGAGCCCCCTTTTACTCGTATAAAAATATTTCATTAAATGGTCAGTTTATACCCCTTTAGCTCTTATAACTGTCTGCCTAATATGAGGGTGGTTCAAATTTGACTTGGACTTGAGTTTGGAACTAAGTTTTTTGTTTTCCTTCCTGAGAGTTTGCTTTTGTATCCATCTTCTCCACTCCCCATTTCCTCCCCTTGCCCTCATTCTTACACCCTCATCCCTTATTTCTCAAAGTCTCCCTCCATTTTGTTCCTGATCCATGCTGTTGGTGTTTCCCCCCTCTCTTTCTACTGTTCCTTTTGTTGTGTTACATCCTGATTTGTTATACATTCCATCTAGTTCCTCCACGAGCCTCGACTTTGGATTAAAAAAAAAGTTTGGATGGAATAACCTTGACAGTAAATCATGCTGGGCTGGTTTGATTATGCTGGACCGGTTTGGTTATATACCGGACCGGTTTAGTTATGCTTGGCTGGTTTGGTTTATGCTTGGCCGGTCTTAGCAGTCGTATATGTCGCGCCAGTTCTTCTGGTGATAGTGTCATGACAGGTTTAGTTATTGTGTGGACCGTTCTTCATTAATACTGGGCGACCGATTGATTATATGCCGGACCGGTTTGATTATATGCTGGACCGTTTGATTTATATGCCGGACACCAGTTTGGTTAAGTTGGAGGGTTCTTGGTTATTTGTCGGACCGTTTGGTTATATGCCGGACCGCGTTTGGTGATATGTCGGACCAGTTTGGTTAAATGTCGAACCGGTTTGTGATTATATGCGACTGGTTTGGTTATATGTCGGACCAGTTTGGTTAAATGTCGACCAGTTTGATATAGCCGGACCGGTTGGTTATATGTCGGACCGGTTTGATGTTATGTCGGACCGTTTATATATGTTGGACCGGTTGGTTATATCGGACCGGTTTGTTGTAGGTCGGACCAGTTTGGTTGTTATGTCGACCGGTTTGGTTATATGTCGGACCGTTTGGTTGTATGTTGGACCAGTTTGGTTGTATGTCGACCGGTTTGTTATATGCCGGACTGGTTTGGTTGTACGTCGGACCGGTTTGATTATATGTCGGACCGGTTTGATTGTATGTCGGACCGGTTTGATTCCTATATGTCGGACCGTTTGTTGTAGGTCGGACCAGTTGTGTGTGTATATGTCGGACCGGTTTGGTTATATGTCGGACCGGTTTGGTTGTATGTTGGACCAGTTGGTTGTATGTCGGACCGTTTGATTATATGCCGGACTGGTTTGGTTGTACGTCGGACCGGGTTGCATAGTATGAGTTCGGATCTATATCTACGGACCCGTGTATATTATCTCTATCGTTTATGTGAGTGGGGCTGTCTTTGGTAACTGCTCGGACTTGCTAGGACCGGGTTTGTCTTCCGGCTACCTCGTTTAACGTCCCCACACCCAAGCGGTAATAAGCCCCGCCAGACTAGGTCCCAGACCGCTTCCGACGCCTCTGCGGCGCGACAAAACGCCGCCTCCCAGTAAACTTCTGTCTCACCACTGCGGCTAAAGCACGCGTCCTCCCTATACATTCCTGTCACCGCCGTACAAGCCGCCCGTTCCTGCTTTTTGGTTATCCTGCGCTTCTTTGGTTATGCTGGGTGGTTTGTCATAAGGGCAGGAATTTGTAATTTGTTTGGGGAGCCGACGATAACTCACCTACTTTTCAGGAAAGATACTGTGGGATACTTAACCTCCACAAAACGACCATTGCTGGCAGACGGGTCCTCTGGATTAACGTCCATCTGAGGGATGGTACATACGTTGGTGCCTGTCCCTACATGATGCAAAATACCAGGATGAGAGATTATAACTGGGTTACGATTCAAACCCAGACTATAGTCAGCTCATGGCCAGTGTGCACACATCTAGGCTATCCTGGCAGCCCTTGGAGAAGAATCAACCCCTTCCTGACTGACGATGCAGTCAATAGTTTGGCATTCTGTTAGCGAGCTATCATTTTACACATTCAGGAACGGTGGAATGTCAGACTCCAAGACTGCATATCTCAAACATTCTCTTTCCTCCATTACTCTTCCACCCAATCCTCTATCTCACCCATTTTTCTCTTATCCTCCCTCCTTCCCTTCCTACATTTAATTTTTTTTTGTAAACCTCCTCCCCTCTCCCCCCCCCCCCATTTTGTGTTTGTAAAATGTAAATGCATCACGTTTAAAATGGCTGCAGGTAGATGTCACCGTCTCATATCCTGATGGCTTGAATATTAAAACTGAATTGGACACGAGCACATGCATACGTCAGTTGATTGCAGTCGCTTCTCTGATCATTTTTGAAATTATTTGCACTTTATGTGGTTTCCAAATGGACACTTCGTAGAAGCTGTGTGTATGACAGTATGGTGATTCCTTTTTTACATAGAGATGGATTCAATATGATAAAGTGATTTGAATTCAGTTATCTTGTTGCTTCCTTTTTTTGATCTCTCTATTTTCATAATTTCCTGTTTAAGGGATCTGGAGGCAATACGATCATTCTTGTTGAACAATGGTAATATATTCCTGGCCATTTTATATGTTTAAGACCTCAATGAGCCTGAAATCAGGGTGGTGTACACTTGAACAACACGCCAACTTATTGGGCAGGTTGTTTGTGGCTTGACAACTAGGAGCTTAATATTCCTTGTTGTTTCAGGAAAACGCATTCTGCGAGTTCGGCCATTGTTTAGCTTCAAGGAATAAAATTCTTAATGCACACTTTGTCTTGACATTGAATGGATAACGTTAAAACTTCAATCGACTTGTAACTAACTGGATGCTTTATTGAAGGGATAGGTTACACAGATGCCTTAAGGTTGACTTCATCGCTGTTAATGAACCCTGTGTGCAGGGCAAGCGAGGAATTGTGTTCAAAGAATGTTACCATGGCAACCAGAAGCAGTGCAAAATGACGCGTCTCACACCCGCAGGGTCGTATTCCTTCCGCCTTGCTGCGTGCAACAGTATGGGAACCAGGTTAGTCACTGCATGACATCTCTCTGTGACCTCTTCACAATGCCTTGATTCCTCTCTCTCTTTTTCACTCTGAGACAATGGCTTGTGAGCCAAGGGTGAGTTATTGGCTCGCTTTTGGAAAGTGTAGTTGTTCTTTTGGATGATAAAATGCAGAAAATGAGAACCAAATTTTTCCGTCGTTTCGTAATTTCGACTTTCTCAAACATCTCACCCTCTCCCGCCCACAACAGTGGTTACAGCGAAGAAGTGAGTTTTGTAACTGCGGGAACACCTCCGACACCAGATCCTCCTCGTTTGAGCCGAGCTGGTCCTTCCTGGCTTACGCTACACTGGGTGAGGCCTTCCCAGGCGACGCACAGTGACGTCCTCACCTACACGCTGGAGATGGAGGAGGAGGTAACTTATCGTGTTCATTAGTTATGCCGTTCTCGTCATCTGTCAAAGTTTAATCTCTGCATTGAAAGCGGCACGTGCAGGAGGCCAAAGTTTGTGTTTACCTGTATTCATGAAACAAAGAATAATTCGTTGCAATAGGAGATCGTAAAAAGTTCATCTTCATAAGCGGCATCAATCTTTTGTGTGTTTTCGAGCTCACCAAAATAACCGACTAATGATGTCTAATTATAAAGTCCCTGACTAATTACCTATGCCACCAAAGGTGTAAGGAGGTTATGTTTTCACCCCTGTCTGTCTGTTTGTTTGTTTGTGCACAGGATATCTCAAAAAGTTGTGGACAGGTTTGAATGAAACTTGGTGGGCAGGTTGGGTGTGTGACAAGGATGAACTGATTCGATTTTGGTGAAGGTTCGGATCCGGATCCGACTACTAGAATTTCTTAAGTGATTCTTCACCATTGAGAGATTGGGCTAAAAATGATATATAGCACAATATCTCAAAAAGTTGTGGACGAATTCGGATGAAACTCGGTGGACAGGTTGGGTATTTAACAAGTACGAATTGATTTGATTTTGGTGAGGATCCGAAGCCAGATCTGGATACGAGAATTTTTTAATTTTTAAAGTAATTCTTCACCATTGAGAGATGGGGCCAAAAAACAATATATAACATGACATTTCAAAAACGCCTTTTTTATATTTATTTCAAAAACTTCTTGCCCCCGATATATTCTACTGGATCAGGCATTGCGTGGTGGAAGTATGCGCTGCACCGAGTGCCCTTCTAGTTTTATTCCGCAGTCATTTGACATAAATATCTTGCTTATTCTATGCAAAAAAAATCAAACAAAATCAACAAAAATCAATCAACAACTAAAATCAACCTTTTGGAAGCATGGCACGGGAGGGTGGCCTAACTGGGGAGACGGTGGACATACCCACACAATACAAACCTCTGATGCAAATGGCGAAAACTGGATGGTGCAAACGGCTGGATAAGGTGAGCAACAAACAACACCTGATCCGAAACACTGCATCCACATGTGCACAACACCCAATGAGAACCTCAGCGCTCGCACAACCAACACCTCATCATGCCCAACCGGGACACGAAACTAGCCGTGACACAAATACAAAAACAACAAGCACACACGTGCTCACCCACACACATACAACACCAGATCAGGTGTAAATAAAAACAAAAACGAGCAGAGCACCCCTTCAATGATGTGATTTGACGTTTGTTTTTGCTTTTACAAAATAAATTTAAAAAGCACTCCTCCATTTGACCTCGAGCACCAGCACGTGGTATCGAAATAAAAACCGGACATGTGCCGAGGTCCGGGATTGTAACTGCAGGAACAATCTATTGTGCGTGTGATGACAGGAACAACCAACATAGACAGGGGGTCTATTGTGTGTGATGAAGTGCACAGGATATCTGGGAATGAAGTGCACAGGATATCTGCAAACTGGGAATACCCACCACCATTATATACCCCCCCTCCACAATACCCACCACCATCCTATACCCCCCCCTCCACAATAACCACCACCATCCTACACCCCCTCCACATTACCCACCACCATCCTAAACCCCCCCTCCACAATACCCACTACCATCCTACACCCCCCCCCCTCCACAATACCTACCACCATTCCACATCTCCCCTCCACCATCCTCCCACAATACTCACCACTACCCCCCCCCCCTCCGACAATGCCCACCACCACAATCCCACACCCTTCCTCCACCCTCCCCCCTTCACAATCCCCATTCACTGGGGAGGGATATCAACACCTCACGGACATGACGGTGGAACATGGACACAAAATGGCATCTGGGAAAAGTATTGTTACAAATCTATGCCGCGCCCGGCGTGCGAGTGACCGCGTTAACTAATAACGGCCGCTCGCCCACCGAACGGACAATTCAGTCATGACTTTTCTGGAACAACGCCAGAAACCAGTCAGGGTGGGTTTTTAATCCCACCACGGCCCAGTCCTATTCTACCCGACCACGACAGGGTCAATCGCCGAATATCGATATACCTAAGTATTCGCGCGGGTAACCTACCGAGGGACCGTACCTCAGCGAAGGCCTATTTGGACACGAACCGCTTAAGCGGTTCGTTCCGTTCTGGGATAACCGAGCGGTATTATCGCCAGACCTCGCCGGACACCGATTCTATGATCGGTATTCAAAAACCAACTAGTATTCCGAAAGCAAGATAGCAGTTCAATTTGGAGAAAAAAAGACACGACGAACGGGTTAACATTCACACAAGCACATTTATTTTACTACACACGTATACAGGGATGCAGGTATATACAGGCAAGGAATTCAAAAACACGCATGCAGTTATTTGTTGAAGACTGCGGGACGGGGACAAAGACACGG
>CM068966.1:53891224-53903527 GCA_035128595.1 Eptatretus atami
CATTGTTTGCCCATTTTGTCCGCGATGTCCGAGTGTGCTGGGCGGTGCCCGTGCTGTCAGGCGATGATGGGTATTTCTGCTCGAGTAATATATAAACCGATTTAACAATGAATACAAAATCTCTCCCTTATATTATAAACCGTTGATTGAACGGAAAAATCAAACCCTACTTCGCTGAAGTGATCATGTGACCAGCATTTACATCTTCACGAACACTTCCGCCTTCTTCCTCTGAATCGCTCGCACAAGGCTTGAAACGATCCGGCTCCACAATTCCCCCGAAAGCGCGTCCATCACGAATTTTGTCTCCAATAGTTTCTTCAAAATCCCAATGATCAGTTTCAACATACAGTACTGAGAACCTTCAGTGTTGCTAATGACTGTTGAATCGGTATCGGAATCCGAGCTCGACCTGCGCTGTTTCTCGACGTAAAACTGCTTTTCACATCAAGGTGAGTTCATATTGTGACGTCACTGGCGAAATAATAAATTGACTCTCTCGGGATTTTTATTTTCAACACTTTTATTGACAAAAAAAAAAAAATCAATTTTTTCCCTTAGACCGTGATGAATGATTCTGCGTGTTTTCAGGGGGAAAACAAAATTGGCGTTTCGGTCCAATTTAAAAACCATTGCCGGCCTGTTACAAGTCAGGGGCATTGTTGAGCGCCAAAAAAAAATAAAAAAAGGTGAAATTATAGACCCCAGCGAGGGAGAGGCCGTGCTCACCTGATGATCGAAGCCTTGATAAAGGATGAATTATATGAGTCCATTAATTATCTTCAAATAAGCGGTGGGTTTAAAAATTTTATGCAAACACCCAGTTTTCACTCACAGAGCCTTGGCTCCCTCCAGCCTCACCCACTTACCAACACCCCTTGGTGGCAAACACCCAGCACTTTGCGGTGCTTACTATTCAAAAGGAAATCAAAAATGTTTGAAAAGAAGGCTTTAGTGGGCAGCCTCTCATGCTTTAAACGATTTGTGGCTATACTGGTTTGGATTGTAGCTCTTTTTGGGGGGAGAGTTGTGTGGGGTGGGTCATTCTCAGCTTAAGTGACTGAGCCAGTTCTTTTTGTTTTGTTACTTTTCTTTCTCTCCCATGCTTTTTCTGCTTCCATTATTCAGAGATCCGTTTTCAAAAAAAATCTTTCCGATGCATAGTTTGTAGTGAAAACCCCAGGCATTTCGACGTAATCATCTCTCATTTTCTTGATACTACAAACATTCACAGAGGCATTTATTTTAGGTGGGTATTTTATTACGTTTTTTTTGCCGTTGGTGTTAACGAGGTGGAACGAGAGTGAAAGGCAGACGGGGAACCATTTATAGAAAAGCAGCTGCGTGAAAAGCCTTGGCGTCAATGCGCAGTCCGCGTCTGAGTCCGTGCTGTCGCCCATCCCGTGAAAGATCACGTGGTCGAGGTGGGCCAAGAAGCGTGCTTGGCTTGTTGAGCTCGCTGTAATATATCACGCAGCGTACCGCGCCCACTTGAAACCTCTCCTTTGGATCACCAAATATTTCGCTTCTCCAGAGTCGACATCTCCATTGGTTCTCGTCATGCAGTTTGCAGTATACAGTTTTGTTTTGGCTCAGACTTCTTCTAGAGCACACAACTCATAGTCTCTAGCTTTTGAGGTTGCGATTTTGTTGCCTCACTTCGTTTGAAGGGTTGTCCGATTTGTGATTGTCGCCACTACCTGAGATGGTTTTTTTTTTCCCGCCCTTTGTTTTGCTAAATTTATTGTACACTTATTTTCTTCTTTCTTGTTATCACGATTTCAGGCCAATGATGTTTCGTCATAACAATTTTTGCGGTTTCTGGGAGTTTTATTTTGATTTGTGGAAGATTAAATTAAAAATAGCTTCTGAAAGATGGAGAATACAATTTGGTATTTTGGCTCAGGCAGAAGTTACAATGCTGAGTGTTTTGTTCAAAACAACATTTTGAATAAACTTTACAGTGATTCAAAACATCTTTTTGTACCTGGTTTTCAATCGCCGAGTGATAAAGCTCGTTGTGGATGTGTTCCCTGATGTTATTTTTATTTTACTTCTTTCTGCAATCTGGGCTGGTTGTAACTCATGCCCAAATTTCCCTGACGGACCATTAAGGGCAGGAAAAGCCCAAATCTACTTGTGGCTGAGGTAGAGTGGACTGGCAGGCTCTTGGGGAGGGGGGGTAACCATGTGATGTGGAAGGGGGTGTTGACATGCAACGTCATCTCTCACAGTGGAAGATGTAAAGTGAGGGTCCACTGGCCGAAACCATATGCAACTTTCGTCCTCTGACACGACTATCATATGGTTTTTTGCTGCAGTCTGATTCAGACAGGTTGGGTTTATCCAACTTATTCTGTGCATACAGAAAGTTGCTCTTTAACCATCAATAAAGAATAAAGAGATATAACAAATCACCAACATAATACTCTCAGAACAGTGCACACAGATTCTAATGTATTAGATTTGTGCCTTTCGATAATTTTAAACACTACGAACGTGCGAAGGGTGCATCTCGTAGGTTAGCCCTCACCCTAACCCGTACATTCGCGAATAACAGAATGCGTTTTTGATTGTCGCAAGATGCTTTTCCGCAAAGCGCCGGGTAAGCACTGACGCTCTCGACTAACGTTCTGGAAAGTACGCGCGTCGTGAGATCGGACCATGCTCGCGTAGGTATCTGTGGCGAGTGTAACTGCAATTTAAAAAGGACGCCTTGTCGATGTGAACGGCTCGTGGTGATTTTCGATGTCGGAATAAAAGAATTGCTGGGAAGGCCCTGTGGTGCGGCGCGTTGCCAATTGTGTGATTAGCAACAGGCAACCAATGGAGGCGGGGGAGTGGTGGTTGGATAAAGCATTCTCTGTTCATGAAGGCATGTCGCGTGTAGTTAATAACTCAGGAAACAGGCTTGGAGGCGTGTCATCGCGGCGTAAAAAAATGATATGTTGTTCATTACCCGGACTTCAATTGTTTCTGTATTCTCCCAAGCTGGCGGGCGTTTTCAAATCCTCCCCAAAATGGCGGATTAGCCGTCGACAGCGCGCACAGCAGCTGCGTGGTCCCCTCACCATTCAGCCACCGAGACGTCACATTTAAATTAATTAAATATTAATTTTTCTTTTAAAAAAAAATAATAACAATAAATAAATCTTGAGATTCCAATCGTCCATGAGTGTCCCGGATTCAACGGGTTTGTCCGCGTTTTGTATTAATGTGTCCAAAGCCCCGTATTGATGGACAGGTTCGTCCTTTTTAAAAACTAGAAATTTCCCTGCTTCCATTCCACTACCAGGAGATTGACTCACAGACCCTGGACCTGGGATATACGCTTCAGTACCAAGCTGCTTGTAGAGCGTTCCTCAAGTAGCTTAAGACTCGAGCAAGCATTCGACGTGTTGATAAAAGGACGGCTGCTGGAAGGATACTCTTCCCGCACCAAAAGTAAGGAAGGTTAGTTTTCAGCCTCGTCTGTCTGTCTGTCTGTCTGTTGTCCTGTCTGCTGTTCTGTGAGGAACTCAAAAAGTTGGAGGATTCCAGGCACGAAATCTTGGTGGACGTGTTGGGTTGTGTGACAGGAAGAAATGCGATTCAAATTTTGGTGAAGATCCGAAAGTGAATTCTTCAACCATATGAAGAGAGGGAGAGAGAGACACGCCAAAAACGATACCAGTCGCGACGATATCTCAAAAATTAATGGACCCGGACATGTTCTCGTGGATGCAATCAGGTGTTACGTTGCGGATGTTGGTGCGCTTCTACTCTGGATGCCCTTCCAGTTGATTAATGGCTGCACACTCCAGGTCTGTTCATACCGTTTTACCAAGCAGCCAGCGTTTTTGTTGGGTGTGGAATGCTTTGATTGCTTAAGCTAAACATTGGCAAGGCCTCTATCATGCTGTTATAAGGAACACACACACACGCACGACACTGGAGCGAAGCAGCAGCCTGCAGCCGATATGCAAGTATCCAATAGAACAATTGGCTGTGTGACGTCCATAAGCTTTCTCTCACCGAAAGGCAGGTCACATCCTCCAGATTCCAAGCACGTAATTATCACTTCCGATCAGTGTAATAAAAAAATACCCGGTTTTGAATTGCCACAAAGCCGTGTTTTGTCACCTGCAAACTTGCCATGTATGTTTCCCCCATCTATAAACGTTAAACTTGCTTTGGCATGCAGGGAGGCATCAATGTGTGGCGCCGTCCCTTGTAACAACGTTAAGTGGTGGACTTGGTAATTGGAACGTTAAAAAAAAAACCTCAGCGGGGTCACTTTGTGAAGAATTAAGCGAGTTATCGCTAGCAGACCCTGAAACAAGTTAATAATTTTTTGGATTTTGTTATCGTGATTGCTGTGTGATTGGTGTTGGGGGGGGGGTTGGTTTTTGTTAACACTTTTCAAATAAAAATCACTTTCTTTACAGGGGTTGGGGGCCCCTCGAGGTGAGAAGATCTGGGTGATTGTATTGTTTTAACTCTGAAGCGGTATTTGAGACGACGCTGTTTTTAGGAGTTTAGTTGAGTGGTGTGTTCGTTGTTTATTCTTCGAGTAAGAAAGCGCACTGAGAAGATGGTGGGATGAGTTACAGGAAGAACAGGGAAGATTAAACTTACTAAAGCACCTATGTGGAACATGTGCAACAATAATAACATCTGACCGTTCAAGTCCTCGACTCTTTCCCCAACTCCCACCCTCTTCCCTCACAAAACAAGCACAAAGTCCTCAACCTCCCTCTTCCCAATCTGGAAGGGTTAAACCCCCATCCCCCACTCGCAAGCATCAAACCCGCCTCTCGACACCCAAAACAACAAGCAACAGACCTCCCATCCAAACTCTTCCTCCAAATCCTCCTAACCCCTGCCTCCACACTGAAATCCCTCCTGCTCATAAAAGAAAAGGGCATTCCCATGATCACATCGATCAATTACGAAAATCCTTTTGTATTACCTAAGGTCGGATGGTACAATCAGCTGGTATATTCATCGATTTTCTCCGCTTCTATAGTAAATGCTGTCACTAAACAACCGACTGTCACAAGACATGTGATTTAAACCAACCAACTCAGATGGCTCCGAGATGATTCATAGGTCCAATCCAACGGTCACCACTTTCAACTCCACACCCGTTGAGAATATCAGAACAGGCTACACGCGATGCATCTTTCAAAAATTGACAATTGAAGCAGCCTAATTGTGCCAATAATGAACTCCGAAAAAAATATCCACATCACCTCCAGGTAAAACCCTTTTCGAGAATATGAATACATTGTAGTTGCGTGGTAATTAGGTAACAGAAGACCTGCTAGCAAGTGCAGCAGTGAGACCCCACCAAAACGATGGGTACCCTAACCCAAGGTAAAACAAATTTGTTCCTCCCCGTGGATGAAATCAAACCCGAGGTCCTCAGATATTGAATACAATGATGACATGTGCTGTAGAACAATGTGCAAAACTTGAAGAAATTTCGCATTTCCATAGCACCAACATAAGCAACAGCCATTGCCATGAATGTTAAGAACCCAAACACTCCCCCCTGGATCAAAAGAATGCTTGAAACTTGGCATAGCATGTTTACCAATACTATGCTGGCCACAAATTAATGAAGTAAGTGAACGTGTTGCACAAGCAATCATATAAATAAAAAAAGACCCTAAGCAACCACAACACCTAACGCCTTGTGAATATGTGTTTTTAGATGTGTTCCTACCTTGATAATTTATCAAAAAATATTAAATCTGACTGTCTCAACAAGACACAATAATTTTTGTCATGACATTATTAATTATTTACGCCACTAGTTACATTGGATAACCATGATACAGAATGACAATTCCCTGTGATAGTTATTGCAATGAAGTCACTGACATTCATCTGCGAATCCGAGTACAAAACTAGCTTGTATAATTGTAATATCATGAACATTGAAACCTGTGACCCTTTAATTGATGTATATGTCGAAGAAGGTCAATTTTTGACTTCAGATTCAAAAATGGATAGGAGTATTTATATATGTACAAATACCCAGAAAAGACAACACCTTTAGGCAAAAAACTGACTGTGGCAAATATATGTGAACGTCTTAACCTTCGAATTCAAAGGCTTGGTGCAGTTGCATTATGCGTTTAACCTTCCTAGATGTCCCATTGAGTTCAGCTCTCTAGTTAAATACAGAGTTATAATGCCTTCGCGGTGTTCGACACATTCAGCCACCTCACACTGAGCTTAATTGTTTCGAGTTTGTACGTATAGTACTCTCTGACTACTGATGAATGTATAGGACTGTCAGCAGTATCAAAGGTCTCAAAATTTTTCGAGTAACTCATATACCATATTTTTTCAAGGTGGATGGTTTCCCCCCGCCTGGGTGACCCAAAAACTCTCTATCTGCAATATAATAAATAAACATAGATTCAATTTATGCCGTTTTTCTTGGAATTTTTTGGCTGCACAAAGGTGCAAACGTTATTTCCCCTTAATATAGGACCTGCGTTAACCATTTGGAACAAGGGTTTTACGCTATCCTACAACAAATATTGGCATCTCACCGTCTTAAACTAAAAAATTACCTTCATGACACATCGAGATTTCCATCATCTAACTGTGCAATATAATACTTTTAAAACATGGGTGAAGAATAATTATATTGTGCATGTTAGTTTGCTGAAACTTCCTGGACTATGAGTGTGCTGTGTCACTTGAGCATTTCAATTTACGATATATAACGGCTCGTTTCGGAACTTCCATTACAATCAGTTGCTTGACAAAAGAAATGAATGTTGAACTAAAGTGCGCACCTAACAATGGCCGATCTCTCATTTGTTTTTCAAGGTATAATGGTGCGCTTTAACGTGGGCTGTGACGTATAGACCATTTCCAGGCACGGCTTCTGAAATTTGACTTAGGTCGGAAAAAGAAATGCAACGCTGCCTTTGACGGATGATTTGCAAATCTTTGTGCACAGCCATGTCCACAGCAAGACTCTGGTGTCACACTGATTTGTACAAAATAGACTCCTTTATTTAAGGGCATGCAGAGAAAGAACTTGATGATGTAGAGAAAGCAAATTTTGTGAGCATGAGCTCATCCTAAAATGGTAGAGTCCACCTTTCGCTAGTCATAGAAACTGTAGATCAGTCTTACTGTAGTAAACGCATTGTACAAAGGGCTACGGAGAAACGAGGGCCTCTCTATACCCAAAGGTATGGTGAAGCTGGTGGTGGATGTGGACTAGCATAGTGAAGCGTGCATGAAGGTAGTGTCAATGTAATACGCCTTACTAGATCAGTGACAGGTGAGACAATGTTCGACTGGAAAAATAACTGCTTTCATTTGTGGTGAAATCTGCCATCGTAACAAAACGTGCAGCCTGGTCCCATTGGTGAAGTCTGATAGTTGGTGAAAGATCGGCGAAAACAAAATGTACATAAATCTTGCTGGCGGCTGAAGAGCGACATGATACCCAAATGATAACCTCGTTTGCGAGGGGTTGCTTGGTGACCTTTTTGCAGTTTCGATGCCCCTATCATAGGAAAGAGAAATTGCTTTAACCTTGTACATATAGCACGAAACACATAGCAGGCTAGAAGAAGAAATGATACGGAAGATGAATGTCATGCAAGTGCTTTTCCAGCACGCTCATAACGAGTTCAGACCCAAAAAATAGAGTCAAGCAAGTTTTTTGCCTCGCGTACATTTCACAACATACTAATGACAATTCCTAAGCAAGATATCTGATGAAGATGGGGATTCCGCAAAAAAATAGATACACGTCACAAAAGCTGAATTGAAGTTGCGAGAAGGAATGGCCATCTCCTGGCTATTCGAGTTCCACAGAAATAAGGTGGCTTCTGATTCTTGTCTTTGCTCAACACTGAGATAATCGCGTGGGGTGAAGCACTTCCTGCAAGGTAGAATGAACTGGCGCAAGAAAATTTATAACTTCGATGAGGAGGAATTTTAATTAATCGAAATCCGAGTTGAAGATGTTTGTCCCTGTGAGGTTGAAGAACAAAATTGTGCAGCTCATGGCGGTTGGTCATAGTTGCCGTAAACCGATAATTGGCTTTTACACGGAAGCTACATTGGCGATAATTTTATCTTTCTGGGGAAAACAAATATAGATGTCAACAGAGAAAATTGTAGACCCCTTTGGGTGTATAAAGCTATTGGTTGTGATGATGGACGCAAAAATAAATACAAAGATGGAGAAGAACATGGACACAGACAGCACGCTGTCTGGAGCATTGCTGTTGATAATCCAACCCTATCAACTCTTCAATCACATCACCGGAACTTAGGCCTGGCAGTGTTTCCTGCCACTACAACTTCAGAAGCAGGAAGTTTGATTGCAGTATTAGTGATAAGGGTATTGGCATAGCCTATAGATACTAACGTCATGTCATCACATCTCGCCGCCCCTCCAAGTGATACGCCTCAAACAACACACCCAGAGCTGAAAGCAAACATCCCACCAGATGCGTTCCCAGTCAACAAATAGGAGGCCAGTTAATTATATCAGCAGCTGATACACTGCATTCATGATGAATGCACCATGAGAGAAGACAACTACATGCTATGACAAGCATTCTGGTTAACAGCCAAGTGACAACACGGGAGCAGGTTACGGCCGCATCCTAAAGAGTGCCAACAGTGAACACTAAGATACCATACACCTTCAGGTATGTAAACATTCAATAATCCTTCATACCTCCACAAAAGGACGGCGACTTTATGTATTCATGCCCCAGTGTTTGTTTGTTTGTTTAGGCAGAATATCTCACAAACGTTTAGTGGACGAAATCCGGGTGAAAATTGGTCGATGGGTTTGGGTATTGGACAAGAGAATAGATCTTGGTGAAGATCCATCCCGATATAGAATATGGGGTGCTGCACTTTTTAAAATGATCTTCACCATTGAGAGATAGGCCAAAACGATACACTATTGTTACAGTGTGAAATTCGCCACATACACGAATAAGGAGTCCTTCGATCGTTATGAACGATAGTAATTGTATAGTTAGATTCCCCACCCGTTGTTTAAGGGAATTTCCGTGTTACACAGGGCTGTGATCCTTTTTAAGTTAGCCGTTTTTCTTTTCTCTATCATTATTTTGGACCGCAATCATCCCCCAAGCAACCAAATCGCCTACCACCAACATCATTCCCAAAACAACTGCAACCTCAACACCACCACCTTCGCCTCTTACGCTCAACACTCCATGCGCAACCTCACCGCCCATTCTCAAACGACGCGCGCCAAACAACCAAACTCCCACCACCTCCGCCTTTTCTACACACCGCTCGTCCATGGGCTGTGAATGCCGTCCTTTCGCTGCAAAAAAGCGGGATCAGGAATATGCTTTCACGCCCCTTATTTTCTCCGCCCAATGGCTGATGCTCGGGTGGGTGTGTGGCCGCTTCCGCCTCCGAACCGCTGGTGGATGCCAGATTTGCAAGTCGCCCTCCCCCCAGGCTATATAACTGGCAGCACGGGCGCAGTCGGCGCAGAGATCAAAGTGGAGGGCGATGTCGCAGAAAAGTCAGTCTGAGACGCGTAAAGTGGGAGCAGTGGAGTTGGCACAACAGTCGTCCGCGGGCATCAAGTCTGCAGGTCGCGGCAGTCGATGGGAGACGGAAGCCGAACCGACGGAAAGGCAGACGGGAGCGCGAGAGAGCTCGCCGACCACGCCAGGCACGAAACAGGCGCAGTACTACGCTGACATCGATGCGGCTTGCCCGCCACAGGCCTACGAGGCCGGGTAAGACCCTTCGTTCGTGGACTGGCCGCCCTCCAGGTCCACGCGCATAGCCACGGCCATCTGACTCCTGTCTATAGGGGTCTTTTCTTCTTGCTTTTCTTTGAATGCGTCTGTGCGCCGTGTCCTGTAAGAAAACTGTGGTAAGTAACGTCTTACATTGATCCTTGCTTATTCGTTATTTGCTTTATTGTCATGCTCTTAAGATGCATCCTACGGTATGGCCTTGTGAATAGTGCTTCTCTCTCTGAGTGCGTAATAAATGTCTTGTCGAACTGTTCCCCGATTGTTGCGTCCATTTAACTTTGTTTGAAAGTTCATCTTGGCATCACGGAAGGAATGGTAAGGTGTAAAGCATCCGTAACTAATCACTCGTGGGCCGGCGATAACCACACGCTCGGAATATCACTGAAGCAACGGAAACAGGGACCGATAATGCACGGTTGTCGTGGTGCTAGGCCGCCGCGGCGTACGATTGCCCGCGTTTAAGCGTACTACTCGCGCAGAGTACTATTAGTAGCGTTTGATCATTATGCGAACAATTCCTAAATCCGCGCGGGTTGGGCAGAATTGGCACGATTGTGCTGGTCGAATAGAACTCCACCCGTCGCAGCCCTGGCGATAAATTCCAGGAGGAGGGCCCGACAAAGAAATGCTCGTCCGGTGGGACGACGCAGTCGCGGATTCGAGTTATCGTGCCGATCGCACGCCTGGCGACGAATATTTGTTGATAAACATTATATATATATTTGTGTCTGTTTTGCGGAGATTCGCGCCCGCCGATCGTCGGTGCGATCGGCACTGTGCTCGAAATCGCTGACCGCCTCGCCACCGGACGGACAATTCTTCGTGACTCTCGACTCCGGGATCCAGTCATCGGGTGGGCCTTTCGCTCACACGATCGTGCCAATTCTGCCAGCCTCCTGCGTCGGATAGGTTGTTCGCAAACTCACCTACCTAAGTACCCAGCGGATGGTAAATCGCGGGCGACCGGCAACCTTCGCCGCAGGTCGACTTCGGATACGGGCCGCTTAGCGCCGCGTTCCGTCTATCGGGATAACCGAGGGTGTTATCGTCGGCTCTGACGGTTCCTGGATTACTTATCGGGCGCCGCCGCGCGCCACATACGTACTTTTACGTAAAACAAGATGGATACCAGTAACGCATAGGAAGGACCACCGAAACGGGGAAACATCCAACAAAAGCACGATTTAATTCCACCAAAAATAGACACATAAGACAGCAGGTATTCCAGCATACAATAAATATTGTAAAGAAATGCACATATATCAAATAAAGAAGGAAGTTAAAACCGAATACACGACCACGGACCACTTCACAAATGCTCTTATAAAGACTCGGCGCTTTGATGGTAGTATTTTGAATTCCGGCATTGTTTTCATCTCAATATTAATTATTATTTAAAATTTTATTATATTAGTATTTTGATTAATTATTTATTTTTATTTATTTTTTTTTTTTTTTTTTTCATATTTTTTTTTTTTTTTTTTGTTTTTTGTTATTTTTTTTTTTTTTTTTTTTTATTTTTAAAATTATTTTTTTATTTATATTCATATTTTTTTTTTTATTTAAATTTTTTTTTTAATCTTTATATATATAATTTTTATTCATATTTAATTCCATAATTTTTTTATTATTTTTTTTTTATTTTTTTTTTATTTATTTTTATTTTTTTTATTTTTTTTTTATTATTATTTTTTTATATTTATATTTTTATTTTTTTTTTTTTTTTTTTTTACAGGGATGTCCAACATTTTATCAAAAGTCGAGTGGTGAACCTATCCAGGATATTGTGCCCAATAGCCCGGAGACTGCCTTAGGCACATGTACCAAACGCTCTTGCACAGAGTATGGTCCCAATGGATTGGATTTGAAGGTTGTGGTGAAGTTTCATTGAAATTCTGTGTGTAGTTTGGAGAAGAGAGCAAATACCTACTTCGGGGGGTCAAAACCCTCCCCGTGGACCCCTTTAATGAGTCCTCGATTTTTATGCGGTCGATACACTTTGGTACATCATGGTTGACTTAAGGTTGTGGTCACGTTTCATACGAGATCGTGTGTGGAGTTTCGGAGTAGAAAACAATACTTATTTTGGGGTAAACCCCGCCCCACCCCTCCCGTAGACCCCACAATGAGCGCAGAGTTTGATGCGGTCAATAAACCTTCGTTAGGCATCAGATATGAAGCTTGTGGCCAAGTTTCATCAATCAAAATTGTAATGTTTGGTTCAAGCGATAATGAATGAAGTGTTTACGGACTGACTGACTGACTCACTCACTCACCTAGGACACTGCTCGATCGCATAAGCTCACCTGACGAAAGTCCAGGTAAGATAAAAATGAATGAAATGGGATACCAGGATGCGTTTGATGCTTGTGAATGAACGAACATTTATAAAAGATTTATTATCAAGATTTGTCAAGATGATCTCTAGCATTCATCACCATTATCATCACTTGTCTCCATAACCAGGCCAAACGCTGTCCTTTTTGTGGGAACAACTATTTGCACGTAATTGACGTCA